>VZTX01031387.1:52872-125696 GCA_013400915.1 Pardalotus punctatus | reverse complement strand
TTTTCCCCCCCCCCCCCCCCCCCCCGTAAATGGTGTTTTTTTCCTCAGAAGTACATATCTTTTTACATCTATAGCAAAGGCTCTCAGAAAGGCATGTGAAGGATTTCCTGTTTCTACACAGGACTGAATTTCATTTTCAGTTGAAGTCCTGTCACTCTGGGAGAAATTCCTTTGGATTTGATAGTTATTGCTGCTTGATGTTAATGACAAGAGAGAAATGAGTAAGCCTGGTGCAGCTTGCAGTGATGTATCAAACTAGAGGCTTTTAGCAAATGTATAGTTTTTCTGAGTAAAAAATTTGATAAATAATTTGAGCAAATCATACCACTTACACTGAGTCCACCCTAAAAAAGAAGCTTGAGAAGGTTTTGAATTTCTGTTATTGATTGTTCTGCAGATGCTTGACATCTTTCTCACATAGAACTGTTGTATGAAACTGTTTGCACTGTTTTTTTTTAAATGTAATCTCTTCCTGTAGTTGAAGTGCTCCACTTGCAGTCAGTTTTTGTGGGGGAGTATGTTGTGATGTTTGCTTCTTTCTCAGCCTGTCTTACTCTGCAGAGTATGAGAGGCACCTGCAGGACAGGATATCGACTGGATTAAAAATCAGTTCTTCAACTACTGTTTTGTGTGCTAACTGAATATCAAACTTGTGTTTCTGATTAATGCAATGGTAGACATTTTCTTCCCTAATTACTTACACAAAAGCTAAAATTTCTGTTTATGTTAAACTTAGCTAGCCAGAGAACAGGATGTGATGAGCATACTGGATTTAGTGCTGCTATACCACTTTGCTTAAATCAAAAGGGAAACAGATGAGCAGCTTTCAATAATGTTTGTGTTCACGCATCCTTTTTTTTTTTTTAATTTTACTGTTTACTTATTAACAAATACAGTTTTTTGGCAAGGCCACATAGAGTAAGCTTAAAAAAAAACAAACCAAAGCATTCTATAGGGTATTTTGTTTTGTGAGACCAACATATAGTCTGGAGATTTCAAAGCTTTTTCATGAGCTTTGCATCAAAATGATTAAATTTGATGATTTTTCTGAGTTTTGGTCACTCCTTGGTATAAGTCTCTAAAAATAAATTGAACTGAGGGTGAATTCAGCCCTTTGGCTAAAAGTACCATGCTGTTATTTTTATCCTACCTTACAATGAAAAATGTACTCCACAGCATCCATCTGGTAAGATTCACCTACATCTGACAGTGTCCTTTAGCAGATGCCTAGGGAAGAGAATAAGAACAGGTTGTGCACATAGTGATGTTCCTCAGGTATATTCTTCTAGCCTTCACTGATGATGTAACTCTGCTTCCTGAGGTGGGGTGGTGTCTTTTGATTCGAACTGGAGTGTGCAATGTTGTTTGGGGAATCAAAATTACCAATTTCACACTATAAAAGAAAAATATACTTTTAAAGTTTGATAAATTTAAAAAAGAACAGTAAAAAAAGTTTAGAAAGAAATGGCTGTAGTTAAAGAGATTTTCAATGGTCATTAGACTTCCCAAATATTTGTGTGCAAAATGTGTGAACATATCAATCACCATTGGGAAAAAGGCCTCACAATATTCTGTGCATTGCTTTTATGCAAGTTATATATAGTAAATTTTAGCTGTCAAGATTAATTTTATTCCCTTATTTTTAGAGCATATTTAATACTGTTGCTCCTTTGTCATCAAAAGAAAGCCAATTTTGGCATTACTCTGCATGCAAAATTTTCAGTGCAGTTTTTGTGTATACATGTAACAGTCAGTTTGTAATATCAGCATTGAAAATGTTTAAAGATCTGGAATTGGTCCCATAAAAAAGATACAATACTAAATCATCTCTGAAAACTAAGATTTTCATCTATTTTCATCAAAAAGCAGAGGGAGAGGAATCAAAAAATGAGTAAGAGAAGTGCACCACACCGTTGCTGTCATTGCAGCTCACAGAAATCATATACTATGTGTGTCACCCATCATAGCTCTTTGGAACCACGGACAATAGACAGTCATTGGTAGAAGATTCAGTACCATTTTGATCAGTTTGAAAGGTCTATGAGAGTTTTCCTAAAAGTCTTATTGATTTTCCAGATTCAGTCGCTTCAAAATTATTTAAATCTGCCCTACAACTAGACAAAGTGTTTTTTCCTTCTGCTATGCCATGTGCTGACGCATTTCTCCCCTGCCACATCTAAAGCTGTGCATTCCTACTCTGCCCCTGATGCTAGCATTAATCTTTTTTTTTTCCCTTAGGGCTAGTGTTTAACTGAGAGCGGTCCCTGATGTGGCTGACTGCCTGCAAGGCTTAGTCAGGGAAGCAGCAGAAACATGTGGCAGGGTCAGGTCCACACAAGGCAGGCAAGAGCTGCCCCTTTCAGTAGCAGGTAAATTTAGGTTGACTTTAAACTGAGTATGAAACTTTTTTCATTAGTGTCCTTGTTTCTAGTGCTTATTTAACAACTGCATTGTCCTCTAAAGGTATTCTGTAAACATATCCATAGCAAGTTGTGATGTCATTTTACAAAGAAGTAGGGGTACAGGTGAATGATACATAACTAGGGGGCCACATGGCTGTTTGAAAGGAAATCTGTTTCTGAACAGGCACATATTATTTGGAGATCGAAAACAGTTTAATAGCGTAAAGACAACAAAAAGAGTAGTACTAGAAAAAGTAGCCTTAGCCTCTCATGGCTGAGTTTTTTAAAAGTTGTAGACTGAAATGCAGGCTTCTCTGCATTCATAATTAGATGTAAAATTAAAAGGCTTAATCTTTAAAAGTACTAAGTGTTCTGTCACTCTTGTGATTAAATAATATGTTAGAACTAAAGGAACATTGTCCATTTGCTGAATGAAATAGCAGCGCTAGTTGTTCAGGGCAAGATGACAGACGAGACAGTTAAGGTTTCTCAGTGCCTTGGTGAGTTGCAATCATCTCAGCTGTAAAGGAAAACTGAAGTGTTGCATTTGGAAGCATTGTGGGTTTAATGTAAGGTAAAACTTTTATTTAATATTTTGTGTAAAAAAACATAGGTAGAATTGGAGACAACAGAGGGTGCTGTGTTATATGATTGTTGTCCTAGCTCTGCCTAGTCATAGAGCTGATTTGATGAAGCTACTTTGTGCAAAAATGCACCAGGTCAGGAAAGAAAATCAGTACATTCCAAGTGCAAGATAAAAGCTATTTCCTTGGGTGAAAAATCCAGATGCTTGATACTGGTTCAGCTAACAGTTTGTGTGACAACTTCAGCTGTGCTTAGTGCTATACCTGTGTTCTGGCATGATGACCGCTGAGCACCTCTGGGACACATTTTGGAGGAACATATGTGTACTGTCAAAATGAGATGATTGATGTGACATTACATACAAACACAAGAAACCTATTATAAAACACTCTACTCTCCTTTCCTGTCTGGTCGATAGATATATAGGCATGTCATATATGAGTGTGTATATATATTTCTTTTCTGTTCCAGTACTCGTGAGAGCCTGGCATCCAATACTTCAAGTATTGTTGAAAGCAACAGACGTCAGAACCCCGCTCTGAGCCCTGCACATGGTGGCGCAGGGCCAACGTTCAACTTCCGAGCCACTGCAGACCCACCCACAAGTGAAGCTGAGAAACTGCAGAAACCTGGTAACTGCCTGCAAGCTTCTGTCACTAGTGTCTGATAGTCAGCCTGCCTCAGATCGTCTGTCTCATCCTATACAGCAAAGTTTACGACACTGGGACTGATGTTTACATTTTTGGGGAAAAATAAAGCAAGCATCTCAACCACAGTTTTAGTGTTTACTTAAACTGTGCTGCTATGTAGACTAGGGGCAACAAAGAAATCTTTATTTCAAGATATTGCTTTTCACATTTGCGGCTCTGTAGCAACAGAATAGCAGTAGGGATAATATGTACACTTTTTGCTTCACTTAATTGTAACTGAGCACATATATGAAAGTCTAGACACTGTAAGTGTAATCTGCATTTTCAATGTCCATGCAGTTGCCAACTTCATTTAAAAAAATGCCACAGATGTGTGATGCCCCTGGTCAGAGGCTAAACTCTGCTGCAGAGTTCATAATTTTTTACTTCAAAAACTGAGCCACTGCTGAAAGTAACCAGCCAGGATCATCATGAGGAAAAGCAATGCCAAACATGACAAGTCATGACCTCAGCTCTATATGTGAATTATTAATACTAATCAGTCATTTTCACTGTGCATTTTTGTGACACAACTTTACAAATACCTGGTTAAGCAAGTAAAAGGAGGTTTGGGGGTTGTTTTGATTTGCTTTTTTCTAGGTGTGGAGGGTGGGAAGGGAGGTGGCTCCTCCTTTTGTTTCAAAAGTATGAGAGATGTTTACTTGAAGGGACTTGCTACTTGACCTTCCGTAGTCACCAGTGAGGAGGTGGGCCTTTGCTTAGAGGGGGGAGTGGGGAGGGAAGGGAAAGATGTAACTGTCATGGAGCCACAATGTGGAGTGACACAAAATATATTAAATATCTTAAGTATAATTCACATATTTTAGAAAGATAATCTAATTCTTGTGTCACTTCTGGTATTGCAACTTGCCATTAATATAAGAATCAGGATAACTAATTTCTTGGAACAAAAATATCCTTTATGATATAAATGACAAGTATGGCCTGAAGAATTGATTTCTTTCTAGTGGAAGGACATAAATCTATTTTATGTAGCTTATTAAATAGAGTGCCTAAATTAGGCTATTAAAAATAGCATACAGTGTAATGATTATCAGAGAACAAAATTTAGAGAATTATAAACTTCTGGCCTTTTTATTCAGTGGATGTTATTTGCAATTTAGCATTTTATGGACATGTCTGGTTTCTAGAAATTCAATGTGTCCGCTTGGTTTGCAGTAGAAATCTGAGTCCTGCAGGCACAGTACATCCTAATTGCTCTCCCTAAACTGTTACTCCAATGTAATTAGTACTGCGCTAGTTACTGCAGAGTAAATTCTACAGATAGTTAAACTCCAAGAGTAATTTTACGTATAGGGTCACATTCTGCTCTGTTACTCATGCAACCTGGTAGTGCAACAAACTGACTTTTTTATCAGAACAGACAAATTGGTCGAAGAATAACAAAGATACTAAAATGTGCAACAGCCCAAATTGTTTCATAGAAAAGGGGCATTTACCCTGTCTAGCTCTTGTAGTACACAGGTATGAAACCCAACTGTACATATTAAAACCCAGTATTTTCATCAGGTTCTGGTGACATTTATTACTCTGTATACAAAGTCATTTGAGCTTCATTTATGTTCTCTATTGTCATCAGAAGTCTTTACTGAAGATTCAGCCTTATGTTACACCATCGGATATAGTTCATTTACTTATAAAACTTTTCTAACTCTGGACACAATCAGTTTCCAGTTCTGTCAAGAATACCCAGTCAATACAGAGGTCTGTTTTCATTGATTTCAGTGTATAATTTCCATTTCATAGGAGCAATAAGACCTTTCAGTGCACATAAAAGAAATTATTGTGCTTTTGGTTGGTTATCAAAGTCACTTGGCCTTTAGCCTTCTGCCTTATCATACCTTCCAAGATGTGCTCTAATTACCATATAATGCTTTGCATGATGCATCTTATTATTCGATATGTAACTTCAGCCGTACTTATTCCATGCGAACTGTAGAGTCAGAGTTTTTGTGGGAAATTGTCATATACTATGCAGTGGCTGACTGTGATTTTGTTTCTGAGATGAGCTCTGACATCAGTAGTATGTATCAATTCAGTAAATAAAAATGTCGAAATGATAAAAAAAATTTACAGTGATGATCTGAAGTACTAATGGCAGCATTAAAATGTGAAGAGCAGAAACAGGTTTCACCTTTGGGGAAATTGTTTGTCATAAGCTAATCAGAATTTGTGCAGGCAGCTGGTTGTACAGAAGACATAATTCCAACGAAATGTGGTAGTACATACCTATAAACTGTATAGTATGTTATTTCCTAAAGTTCCCAGAGACTAGCAGACAACATAAATGTCATATTAATGTTGACATGGCATTGTACCAATATTAATGTGACTCTTGGAATATGGAATGTAAACAGAAGTTTCAAATAGAAACGTTCTAATCTTGATTTTTTTTTTTTTTTTCCTTTTAAAATCAACAATGGAAAATAAGGAAATTCCATCTTGAGGTTCTGGTAACAAAACCACGAGAGTGGAGCTTGAGTGCTTTATGTCACCCTAATCCTTTGATGAAATCATAGCCTTGTATTATGTGGTTGCTTATCTATCATTCTTCTAATGTATCAATTTAAAGGTTTACAGAGTTAGATTAGGTTGAATCTGTGTTGTGTTCAACTGTAAAGGGTCAACACAAATCTGTCGGCATTTTGCACACTTAATATGTATTATTATAATACAACATGTTACTTTTATGGTAATTTTTTTTACACATATAACTACCTCCATGAATTTGATGAAATGCAGCAACATGAAAAGTGTATTGTACAAAGCAAGGTTAGAAACTTTGAAGCATTAGGTCATGGCGTTCTCTTGTGTGTCAAAGCTTGCATATGAAGTCATCATGTTTCCATTGCCACAATTTTCTTCTACAATGTTAAAAAGATGGCTTTCAGATGAGTCACTTAAAGACTTTGACAAGGCTGCATAATTGGGATAAAAGTGAAAGGGAGGCTGAAACCTTTTCCATGCTCTCCCCACTTACTGCTAAAATTTCTGCCTGGTAGAACTTGAAAATGTATTTGTAATTTAGCAAATTAGAAACATCTACAGTCTGTGAAATATGATTGACAGTTTGGGGTTTAACAGAAGACACTCTGGGTATTTTCTTGGCAGCCTTCAGATACTTGGGGCCCTATTCTGCCTCCATCTTTGTCAACATTAGTACATCACGGTTTCTCTGAACTGGCAAGGGTGTTAAAACAGCTCTTCCTTTAATGATGCACACTCTGGTCTCTGGATTGTGTGAGCAAATCTAAAAGATTTGCTCCAATAGAAATTATCAACAGCCTTTAATTGACATTGCTGGGAGCAATATTAGGGTCCCTATTCGAGGTATGAGCCTATTGTTCAAAGAACGTGGGCAGGTTTCCAAGAAACATCAAGCTGGCTTTTGAAAAGTAGCCAGCTGCAACAAGCCACCTTTCAAGAGGGAAGAAAGAAAGATTTTTCCAAAAACCAAAGGAAGAAAGTGGCAGCTGAACCTAAGCAGATTGCATTATTTACAAATCCCGATTTATGAACACCTTTCAGCAAACCTAGTACCATTATCCTGATGCAAATTAATATACAATCATCAGTTGAGCTAATTTTGCCATTTTAAGTATTTCAGTTAAAATTTAAAAGAAATCATTAGCCATTTGACTCCCTGCACCATTGTAAAATGACTGTTATATGCGAAACAACATTCACTCAACTTTAAAAAATAAAAATGTATTGGAAAACAAATATTTTATGAAAACCATGGCCTAAGTGCTTGCCAGCAGTAGTCATTGTTAGAAAAGAGAACAAGCAAACCAGTGTTCAGAGGCCATCATGAACACAGATAATACTTTGCACTTAAATCACACCTCTTTGCCTGAGGGTCTTGAAGCACTTGCCTGTGAGGTAGGCAGAGTTCGCTGACCCTACTTTTTGTCTGGGCCCATTGGAAAAAGCAAAGGCTAAGAGTCTGCAGACTAACTTATTAACTAGTTGCTTTCTTAAAGTTACTGAAGTAAGTTTAACAGTAAACCAAAGTGTTTCATGTTTATACTCTGAAATTATTCTTTTGATGCATTCAGTTTGTTTAAGTAAGAAACTACTTTACAGCTCTGCAGACACTCTTGGATTAGCAGTTCCAAAAACAAGTTTGCAGTCATACGAGTACTGGCAGCGTGGTTTTAGAAACAGTTACGTTAATTAAAAATTTGTTTTTCAAATACATTTTGCAGTGCGTTTTCCAACACAATTGTTCAAATCGTTGTGCTGAGAAGGCGAATAGCACTCCTAATCTGGTGTCATACCCACAGTTTACAATTCTCTTTGCTCTTCTGAAGAAAACTGTACAGTATTAGAGAGAAAAGTTCTATTTTTTACAAAATTCTTTTTAAGAAAAGGGTATATATCTAAAATGTTCCCCCTAGCATAAGTAAAGTGCATCGTTACTGCATGAGACACATGCAGTGGACCCACGAAAAGCCAAACTGGTGCTAGAAAATAATGGGACTATCACACTTCTTTTATAGTGGCGCTCTAAACATTGGTTTCAGTTATGCGAGCGTAAATCTGGCGTAACTCCCCTGATCTCTACGGATCTGAGAGAGATGGGAATGAGTCGTTAACTCCATTGAAGCTCAGTTCTGAGCTGAGGGTTTCCGTGTTCCTCCCCCCACCCCAAGACACTAAATGCAGAGAAGGAGCAGAAGGCCACGCACCTGGCTCTGGAAGGGCAGCCTGGGCTGAATCCCTGCTGAAACGCACAGCCACCCAGCCGGGATGCCGTGACAGCTGCCACGTGTGCCCCACCTCGGAAGGGTGATTTCCCATGTGGTGCACTGCCCTCGTGTTGGATAGCGGTTAGAGCCACCCAAAGGATACCCACCCAGAAGTATGAAAGGGCCCTTGGAGTAATTGGCACAGATGTTACTTTTATGTGTGGAGGAGATTTTAAGTTTAAAGGGATCATAATTCTGCAGGTAATTTTCTGTGAGTGACTGAATGTGGCTGTTGCATTAGGTTTAAATGAGTTAAATGCAAGTGGGACTTACTGTATGTTAGAAGGGAGTTTTGCAGCCAAGACTGCCTTGTATAAATGTGTTTGCACTGAAAAAAAATTTTAAAATTACTTGGTCTCTGGTTGCTGTAAAGGTCATCCAAGATGGATGTTCTGTTTATATTGTATAGTATTTCATATGAAATAATTGCAGTTCATGAAATGTCTTCCCTAACGTTACTGATTTATAACAGCACATTTGTAACATGGTTTTTATTGTGTCAGTGTACCATATTGTAAATGATGATTACTTGTCATGCTTAGTATAATAATTTAAAGGAAAAAAAAGGACAGGGATTTTTGTAAGTCTATATTTGAAAGTCCCTCCATATGGTAATATTGTGTTCATGTTGTTTATGTAGTGTTGTGTGAAATATCCATTTTGGATTGTGTTACTTTTTAAGATATTAAATAACATTTGGTTATATGTTCTAAGTGGATTCTTTGCACTCATCGGTGGTTTTTACAGAGTATGCTTATATTTCCATTTAATATGCTGTTTCTCTCCCTCACTTAGGAAACCTTGCACAACAAAGCAGAAAAACAAACATCATAACAACTTCCCTATGCTTCATAAAAGCTCTTTGGGCACTTAAGTAAGAGTGCAAGGGAGAAAATACACCTTTTTTTCTGGTTTGGACTGGACGTGAAATTGACAGCTGCAGGGGAAGTGTGATCTCCACTGAATGCATAAGTGCCCAGCTGAGATGCACCCAAGCTCTGGGAAATGAGAAGTCCATTAGGACATGCCGATGCCAAAAGCAAGAGGTGTCAGGTCCCTCTTTTCCTCTCCTCTCCATCCTCATGAGCCAAAGGAGGACCTGGTGCACAGAGAAAGGGTTCTAGCAAGGAGGTTTTTTTCACATTCTTCAAGAAAACTGATAGCTGCTGATTGGGAGGGGGCAAGTTGACAATGTAACATGCAAATGCTGTTTTCCAACTCTCTGCCACCACCTGGAAGAAGGTTTGGAGGAAGTTTAGAGTCCAGGACATTTGCCAGAGCTGTGCCATGAGAACTACAGTTTTCCAAGGTCAGCTATGAGTATTTACAAGATAAAAAAGCAGCATCTCTTGGAAGTACATGCTGCCTTAAGCACCTTGGCTTGTCACCTTCTAGTGGCATATACTACTACCATGCTATTTCTAGTCTTTGCTCCTTCCCCTTCATCCGTGTGTGTCCCCTGTAATCCATCTCCATGAAATTATGCATTTTGAATTATGGGGGGGAGGGAAACACAAAGCCAAACAGGAGTTGGTTACAGCTTTATGCCAACAGGGACCTTAGTGTCTTGCACAGGAAAAGTCACTTTCAGGTGTTGGTAGAATCAGATTTTCAAGGCCTTTTCAATATTACTGGAGAAGTTTGCAAGCACTATTTCCCCCTCACAGAGCACTTTGGTTCTGTTTCTGTCCTTATGATGTGCTTGTATTTTAGGCACTAAATTAGGCTGATCATTAATTACCTAGAAAGAAACTACTGGTGTCCAAAGTCATCACAACTTGTACTTTAAAACTTGCTTGGAAGCCTGGCTTGAATTCTCTTTATACTTTGCTGACAGGTAAACTGAAGATCTTGATCCAAGTGACATCTTTTTGATGAAACATGGCCTATAACATACTGAAAATGTCTAGAGCCATTGGTTGGCTGAAGAAGTACTCTCTTGCTGTTTGGTCATGCCTTTCTGCTGAGGGCACTGAGTAGATTTCTGTCCCTCTGTATCTACAGAGGTCTTACATCTATAAGATAACTTTTTTGGAAATATCTTCTCTCTAGATTTTTTTCTCCGTCAGTCTCTCAACTGTTTCTTTAGTCTGTTGCTTTCCTCACAACTTACTTTCTATACTGTCCTTCTTCTATTGAATCCCCTCATCTTCTGCTTCTTTTTGACATTTATTCTCCTTCAGGTTGGGGGTTTTTCTTTCCCTATATGTTACTTGGCACAAGATGTCTTCTGGCCCATTTCTCATCCCCCCCTCTCAAGATGTCATCCTAATCCTATAGTGTCTTTCTCCCACTTTTCCATTACTTTCCCTTTTTCTCTTTCTCTGCTCATCAGAAAGACCTTAGAGAAGAAAATGTGGTCAACTTCTTCAGGATAGGTGCTCCTGTCAGCACTTCTCTTCAAGCCATGCTGTTGCAGGTTTTTAATTTTATAAATGTTTAGGAATGTAAATGTGCCCTCACTTTTTAGTCCTTTCAGTTCTCTTCCTCCTTTTGACCGCTGCTCCTGTTTTTTTTAAAAAACTGTTCTTTTCTGTCCACCATCTCTGTGTTTTGAGGACTCAAAGTGAAGACACAGCCCCAGACTGCACTGGAATACCAGGTCACACCTGGTGCCCCCAGGTTCCTCAGGGCACCAAGCAAGGCCTCAGGTAAATGCTTAAAAAAGCAATTTATCCAGCTGTGCTTTGCAGAATGGATATGAGGAAAACAGCCTCTACTTATTAGCCTTTCCTAAACTGCAGGGAAGGAGCCTGTGGCTCTGACACTGCTGTTCACTATAGCTGATACTTGAAGAGAGAAGGGTTTTGAACAGTCATTGATGCTGGGCCTTTGATAACTGCCCGTGGTTTGGTGTGGAGATGGCTGAGCTTGCATTTATAAGCAACTTCCTTCTATGCCTGTAGGTCCTCATGTTCAGCAAAGTATTTTTAGCATCACAGAAATGATGAATGGGGACAGGGAACGGGAAATCCCAAGTACTTTTTTTTAACATCTTTTTTTTCTTCTCTCTCATCCTAATAAGCACATAAAACCTAACCCTGTTCTGCCAGCTATGTGAAGGTAAGCAAAGACAGTAAATAAATTTACTAACGTGGCTGTGCATGCACTGAAGTAGTACATACTTTGGTTGCTTGATGAAAGAAAGAAACCTGAAGCCTTTTGTTTTGAGTTCTCTCAATCTCTGTTCTCTCGTCCCTCTGCTTGTTGCTGGTAAAATTAGGCCAGTTGCCTTGTAAGTGCCAAAGAAGGGCACTCTGGCAGGAAGCTGCAAAAGTAGCAGCTTCCAGTGTGTTCAGTAGTGTACCAGTAGTGAGAGGACAAACAGGAGCCAATGGCCTCTCCTCAGGATATAGGCTTTCCTCCTGCAGAAGACAAAAGCCACACCAGCACAGGCACTTTAGCTGCAAGCAGGACTGTGCTCCAGCAAGGGCTGTCCTGGTTGCCCACATTCACTGTTCTGTGGTTCCAGCTGCAGTCAGTCAGTCTCAGCACAGATGGACTGCACTGCTTGCTGATGAAACTGATGTACCAGAGAATGCACATCGGAGCACGGCCACAGCACTACAGCCTTTTGGGGTCCTCTTAGCTGGGGTTTTGGAAAATGAGGACCTAAGTAATTAACTTTACAGGGCAGCTTGTGCACTGGAGGGGTTTGAATGCAAACCTCATCCCATGACCCACGTACCTGGAGCCTGCTGTCGCTATGTCTCCGCCATGCACACACTGCGTATGTACCACCGGGCAGTGACTGCTGGGGGCAGCCATCAAGACTGCAAACTTGAGGACTCAGAAGTGCAAACCTCCAGGCTAGGTGTGACTTAAGATTGTGGACAGTGACAGGGACAAGGAAAGCAGAGAAGGACATTTGACTTTCTGGCTATGGCAGATGATAGATGTCCCTGCCTCCACAATGAGGTCCCCGTCTTCCCTCCTCACTGCTGTTCCTTGCTCAATACCCTTGAACCAAATCCCCAGTCTCAGCTTCCTCCCTGAAGAACTGTGGGGTCCCAGCCCCTTGCTGCCGCTCCCCCCCCATCCTGGGGAGGCTGTGCTGAGGGAGAGGCTCTTCTCTATCCATTTTAGTGCAAGCCTCTGGCTCGGGCCTAAAGTGAACCTGTCAGAGGAGTCATATTTGGCATCCAGCTGCTGCAATTTAACATGCTTCTCAGTGACACAAGGTGGTGATGACTTTCAGATACTTGTAACTGGTCCAGCTGTACCACTCACCTAAAGCATGACCCCAGCAGAGCTTCTCAGTAAAACAGTAACCACCTTTTTTTTCCCCTCTTTTTTTTTTTTTTTAACCTAGACAATGCAGTAGGTTTTCCTCTTCTAAAGGAGTGCTGAAAATTCCCAGGGAACTCTGGGTTGAGGCAGAGGTCAGATGAAATCTGTGGCAGAAGCATCAGGGCAGGTACCACGAGGAGGAGAGGGACAGGACCCACTTTGTCCACCGTGGTGAAAGTGCACAAGGCCACTCTGGTGACCAGCCTGAGGAACAGAGGTGCCAAGTCCACAGAGAGACCCCAACTGGAGCCCTGCCCACTTACTTTGCCCCATGGAGGAGGAGGACCCATCCAGCCCGTGAAGTAGAAAAGGAAAGACAAAAAGCTCCTCATTTCTATTGTTCTGCTGTCCAATGGCTCCTGTGCCTGGCATGCTGGCAGCCCTCCAGAGCCCTCCCTGGCACCACGGGCTGTGTCCCATCTAGTCCAGATGGGACTAGTGTCCCATCTTGTCCTCCTCACTTACTTCATACTTACAAACCAAGTCGTTCCATCCTCTAACCACAGTGCTCTATTTGTAAGTAGTTCCCAGTGGACCCTGGACATTTATTTTTAATTCATGATAAAGAAACTCAGGAGTCCTCAGACCTAAGGCAGGTAATATACTTATTGTTCCTCCTTAGAAGTACACCCTTTGTTTTTATGGTTTTATTGTTATCTATAACCAAGTATGGAGAGACAGTTATCTCATGCTTTTCTTTTAGGCAGCAGACAAGCTTCACCAAATCACAGTTTGTACAGAAAAAAAACCCGAAGTGAGAAACCCACTTATTTTTGCAGACAGAAGTGAAAAATTAGAATCCCAGAAAACTAAAGCTTTACAGAATGACAAACAGCATTGAAAAGATCTTTCACTGCATTTAAAACATTTGCCTGGAGATGGGGAGACTTTCCTTGATCCAGAAACCAGTGAAAGACTATTGCCTGAAAATACTTAGACCACTGCAGATTTCAGAACTGTTTGTCTTTTAAAGGGAAGTTTTGCTGTTGGCTCTATTTGTGATGCTGGTACATGAAACCTCTTAAACATCACTTGTAGGCTTCTCCATTTCTAGCTGTGGCTGACATGGGGAACTGGAAAGGGGATGCAGAACATTATATGTGATTCGTCTTGCACCTTTTCTTAGGTTACCTGCTGAGAGTTCCAAATTAGCCTACTCCTGTCCCTTCAAACAGAGGAAAAGTGCTGGCAGAGACTGTCTCCTCCCTGTGGCTGCTGTTTGTGTGCTCAGCACAGCCTCAGGCTGTGGTCCTGGCTCTCTCTGGTTGCATCCTTTCTCCCACCCTAGCAGGATTTTTGGCAAGGACTGCTTTTTGAGGCCAGGTTTGTTCCTGGCCAGCTGGGGCCCTTGTCCCTGGCTGAGACCCTGAGTTTGTTATAAAATAATTTATTCAGTTTTAGGAGATCCATTGATCATATGAAAGCTGTTAGGGCAAAAAGGGTCTCTGTGCTGCAATGACTACCTGTGTCCAGGTACAGAGGTACTGTGGATGGCTATTTCTCAGTCAGGCTGCCCACCTGCCTTATTATTTGGCATTCTGGCCACTGGTAGGACTGTCATGACCCACACTGGTGACAAGTAGCAAGTGGAGGAGGGGAACACAAAAAGGGAGCTCCTTTTACACAAAAACTTCCTGTGCTTCAACACTATGCTAGGAATAGGGCCAACAAAACCAAGATTTTTTTTTCAAGAGAGATGTGGCTTAAATACTCAGCTTCACAGAGACAGGCAAGTGGTCGAGCAGCTCTTCACTAGCGATCTTTTTATTTAGGGGTTGAAACTGTCCACTCTGCCATTTTATCAGCATTCTCAAACGAAACGCTGTTTTGCTCAGCTTCCTGGAAGGATACCAAAGTTTAATGTTAACAGGAGCAAACCTTTCCTATGGATAAGGGGGAAAAAACAAAAAAAAAGTTATCTATAGTGATCTGTTCTGACAGTTTTTTTCTGTGAAATAGTCTATATAATTCACAACAGGAAAGAGGTTTGTATCAACAAATTACTTTAGAAGAACAGACTGATGGGAACAGTCCCCCAGCCTGCACTTTGGTAGAAGGTAAATTCTACAAAATTCTGTCCCAGTGATGCCCCACACACACTGGATGTGTGGAGAGAGGCAGGGCAGGAGAAAATGTGTGAGGAACAGCACTGAGAAATTGTGATGACAATCATGGGGACATCCTTTTCCATATGGGATGAAGAGCTCTGGCTTGTACTGATTCGTAGTTTGTTTGCATGGTATTATTTATAATTCTGCTTACACTTCCTAAATGGCAGCTCTAATGGAAAATTACTAATTCCTCATAATCTGTCATGTATCTCAATTATTTTCTGTATTTTCAATGGGAAAAAATGACCATTTTCTTGACTGATTCAGAACAGTGAACACTAGAAACAATGAACTGACCAGGAACAATGAAGCACTGTATGTGAAACCTGGCTGGATATTGCCTATTGGACTGAAGCTCACTGAAGCTGATTTGGGAAAATCCACCCTTGATGGCGTCCCTTGCCTTTTCCATCACAGGGTACCACAGACAATTTCAGACATGCCCAGGCCATCTGCTTCAGACATTCTTGAAGGTAGCTGTCCCCTGGGCACCAGGGGAAACTGTGTTACACACAGAGCAGTAGCTCCTCTGGTTTTTGGGGTCCTTCAATGAGGGCTTCATTTGGAGCCTGTCTGTGGCAGCTCTCCACAGCATTGGGGATATGTGGCTAATCTGGACAAGTTCCTAGGCAGTAATGCTGAGCAAGTAAAGTCTTATAACAGCATCGTACTTTACTCCTCATCACTACTTTCCAAAAGCTGTAAAATTCTCCTGTGTTTCTGATCCTTACCTGTGGCTGTCACTACTTTGCCTATCCCACATGATGAGGCACTTCACCTGCCATGCAGCAACCCTCTGTGAAGACCAGGTCCTGTTTCTATTGCCTCAGCTCCTACACCATTTATTCTGCCATCCTCCTCCTTTGTATTCTTTTCCTGAGCTGCCTAAGCTGTCACATCTGCACAGTTACCAGCTGGGTTCTCATTTTTAATTGCCCTCAGAGGGCTTCTTCAAGAGCCACACCTGCTTTTGTGGGGTTCTTAATTTGTCACTGTCCAAACTGGAGCAGCAAGCATTTCAAATTCAGCCTCTATGAGTGTGTTGTATTTCTTCAAATGCGTGATTTATTGCTAGGCCTTTACAGGCTGCATTCAGCTATTTCTGCGTAAAACAGAGTCTGTCTTCTGCTGGAAGGCTCCCCACATTATGGATATTAAATATCTCCTTGTCCACATGACTTGAGTTTGTTCATCACATTTGTTCTTGATGAAAGAGGTTGTATGAAATGCAAAGAAAGCTCAGTGCCCTCTCAAGTTTATTCCATTTAGATGGGGAAAAACAGTTATTTTTCTTTGTCAGAAGAAGGTTCTTGTAAGGAGCCATTTGCAATTAAGGCAGGAGGGGATGGTTCCCACCCAGCCCCTGCAGCAGTGTAAGCAAGCATCTTGTATAATCTAGCTCATAAACTGCTTGAATTCCACCTTAAAAAATATTAAGCTGCCTTTTTTCTTTTTTTGTCCTCTTTCACAGTTGCTATTTGAAGGCTGCTTTAAAATCTTAGTTTTTAAGCTCAAAATTATTTCCTTGTTATATCTGTGCTTGGATAATCCCTCCATTGATGGGCAAGGGGTGTTTTCCCACTCTCCTACAGAATCTACTCAGTTGTGATGTGATCAGTGGGGTTACCCCTCTCTCAGCCCTCGGCTTCTCATGGACAATCAATGAGCTCTAATCTGAAAACCACATTGCTGCCTACTCTGACAAGCAAGGAAACAAAATTTTGCACCCCAAAGCTCAACCTGTATGGAGTACATGGAAGGAGTATCAAGGGAGAGTGAGATTTACAGATGGATGGATGGATGGATGGATGGATGGATGGATACATTGGGAGGCAAATAAGCACTTCCAAAATATTAATTTTGAATTTGTCAGAGCCTCGTTCTGCCCAGGGATCATGTAGAAGGTGGGAGGCACCTCTCAGAAATCAGAAGCAGGCTCCTGCTGAGTCACTTGGTTTGGTCATGTCCTACAGGGGTAAAAATAACCTCAGTAGGGGATACAGTGAATGCCAGTGCACTGGTTGTTTTAGTGATGTAGCATGAGCAGCACATGGGACCACTGAAGAAAGGTTAAAACTGTCTCTAATGGACACATGGCCCAGTTATATACATTTATGTGACCAGGAGCCTTCACATGGAAGCAGACCAGTGAGAGCAGCAGGCTGGTGGGGTGTTCAGCAGGGATTGTGAATGATCCCCTGCAAGCCTGACCTGCATTCCAAAGCGTTTGCAACAGCCAATGCCAGCTCAGCCTCCCTTTTTCTATCTGGCAAGGAAGCAAAGACAGTGTCTCTAGCCAATTTTGAGGCTTAATTAATATTCACCAAACAATATATCTAAGTGACGAGTAATGTTTTAGTGTATTATTAATTTCTTGAGAAAAACAGAAGGGTGCTCAAGAGCTGTCAGTGCCCACTCTGGCAGCCACAGAAAACTGGTCATGTGGGAGATACCCACATGGTCCCAGCAGAGAATGCTGACATTTCGGGGACTGCTGCCTGCAACCCCCTTGGTGAGGGACAGAGGAACATCTTCTGTGCGTGCACGGGTGCCCCTTCCTCCTGAAGACTGATACAATCCTGCTATTAAAATGCCTCATTTGCTGAGACCAAGGGGGGATCAAAATGAGCTCCCTGGAGCTCACCTAAGCCCTGATCTGTGCTGGTGTGGAAAGTGGGCACTCAATTTCCCCCACCTCAGCCCACTCTCCATATCCCTCCTGCCATACCCACAGGTACCATTCTTTTGGTACCTGTGACTGTTTTAGGCAGAGTTCTCCTGTGCTGAAAAAAGCTCATAGTTCCCAGTGTGGCACTCCTGGGACATCTGACCCAAGGATTCTGCATTCAGCTTCAAACCCAGCTTCCAGTGGACGCAAGTACCGGAGCAAGAGCTGCGTCACTCCCCCTGCTCCCCTCCCCTCCTGCTTTTTTGTATTTTGTTCCCCACCAGTAGGAACAGGCTTTAATGACAACAAAGGCAGCTTGAGATGCAGCCTAAGCCCTGAGAGTGGGGACTACATCCAGCTGGTTCTGGCTGTCTTGGATCATTTAGGGCCACGTACACACGTAGGTCTCGCTGTGCCCACTGATCCCCCCGCGGAAACAGGAGCCAGGAGCAGGTGGGAGGCTTGCTCGGTGCGCTGCGTGGAACCAGCGGGTTCGGGGCACTGCGTGAGGAGGAATCGGCCATAGCGCAAAGGGTATCGGGGAGCGTTAAAGGGGAGAAGGAGGAGAAGTTGCGATGAGAGATACAGAATGAAGGAAAATTCTCAATCCTTACTCTCCTTACTAAAAGCAAGGATTATTTTTATCTCAAATGCGCTGTTTGCGGGAGGCCGGCAGGGGGCGCGGCCGGGCCGGGCCGGGCTCCCGGGGCTCCTCCCGCCGCCCTGAGGGGCTGCGGCCGCAGCGCGGAGCCGGTTCGCGCGGAAAATGGGCTGTCCGCACGGAAAATGGGCTGTCCGCACGGAAAATGGGCTGTCCGCACGGAAAATGGGCAAGCGAAGCCATGGAGGCAGCGTGTGGGGATATCTGTGTCTCGTTCTGGGCTCCTCAGTACAAGAGAGACGTGGAGCTCCTGGAGCGGGTCCAGCGGAGGCAACAGAGGTGATCAAGGAGTGGTACGTCTCTCTTATGATGGAAGGCTGAGGGTGCAGAGCCTGTTCAGCCTTGAAAAGAGATGGCTGAGGGACCTCATGAGTGTCTATAAGTATCCAAAGGGAGGGTGTCGAGGACGGAGGCAGGCTCTTCTTCATGGTGCAGAGCAGTAGCGCAGGAGGCAACGGGCAGAACCTGATGCAGAGGAAGTTCAGCTGAATGTGAGGAAATACTTTACACTTGACTGTGCAGTGGAACAGATTGTCCAAAAAGGCTGTGGAGTCTCTCTCACTGGAGATATTTAAGAACTGTCTGGACACCATCCTGTGCCATGTGCTCTGGGTTCACCCTGCTTGAGCAGGGAACTTGAACCCGTGACCTAGTGTGGTCCCTTCCAACCTGACCCATTCTGTGATCTCTGCTTCCAGGGCCCATCGGGCCTTTCCCCTGCTCTGCCTCTGCCTGTTCCCAGCCTGCCCCAGCTTCCCGAGCTAATGGAGCCCATTCCACTGTTCCAGAGCTGCTGCTGGTGCGTATCTTCCACCCTGGAGAGTATCTGCAGACCCTGTGAATGACAGGTCCCAGCCAGCCAGCCAGGACAGCAGCCTTCGTGCGGTGGTGTGGTTGCAGCAAGGTATTCCCTGCGTCTCGGACACACACCTGACTGGGGTAGGGAGAGAGCAGGGCAGGCTGGCTGGCAGCTCATAGTGGTTTCCTGATGAAACTGGGCTGGCAGAGTGGAACTGGTGTAAGTCATATGGATTTGGGATAATGTCATACTGTTTTTTAAGTCCATAGCAATTTCCATGTATTTAAAATACCAGAATAATCCATACAGTGCATATAATCCATACAATCCATCTCTATGAAGCTTCAGAATTACAGTGTCCAGTCAACCGTAATTCTGAAGTGTTCTTAGTTTTGAACATTCCCTTAACTTAGATGTGTTTCAATAATTACACAAAAAATATTTTTCTGTGTAGGTAAAAGTTGTCTTTTAAAACAGCTTTTAAAGACTTCTTTTGCTAAAATGGAGGGTTTCAGACCTTCCCTTTCATTAGGCCATGTTTTCTTTAAAAATTCCTGTTGGATTTGCTGCCACCTGCCCTCTCTGCTACAGCCCTACAGGGAAAAGAAGGGGAGGAAATGTTACATGAAGCTTTTCCAATGCCTTTCACTTCCCAGTGCCCAGAGCTCATTTGGTCTGTACCTCCCCCTGAGGTGAATGGTTTAACGTCTGGCAGATGCCAAGATGTTAAACCATACAGCACCAAGCCTGACACAGTTCAAGAAGCATTTGGACAGTACTCTCAGGCACATGGTGTGACTCTTGGGGATGGTCCTGTGAAGGGCCAGGAGTTGGAGTTGATGATCCTTGGGGGTCCCTTCCAACTCAGAATTCTCTGTGATTCTATGGTATATTGTCCTGTGGGACAAGGAAGATGACCAGCGCTGCAAAATCTTCTCATTCATTCCTTATTTGTGAAGTCTCTGTATTTGTGGAAGGTGGAGGCCAGTGTTTGGGCCAATGCGGAAGTGTCTCCGTGAGGCTGCAGTCTGTGCACGCAATGCAGGCTGCATCCTGAGGGATGCTGAAGGGCTCATCTGCTGAGCCTTGGCCAGCTGTGCCATTTGCATGGCCACCAAGCTCATTGATAAAAAAGGCTCATCTTATTTAGCTGTGAAATTGCCATTTTTGGCACTGTTAAAGGAAGCTGACTGAGACTATTCCTGTGCAGGCAATCCCTCAGCACCCTCCTTTTCTGAGGACCCATGTTCATGGAACATGACAGGAGCATCTCCAGCAGACCTTGGCAGTGCTACTGGTTCAAAGGGAGTCCTGCTGTGAATTAAAGGACTCATTGGCATACCTTCACTGGTCCTCCATTATCCACTCCCTGCTCTGTGGTCAGTTAATATAAGGAAAAGAAGATAAATTCCACTGAATAGGCTTGGAGACTTACTTCTATTAAATTAGTCTCTTCTATGGATATTGTTGGTTTGTGGAGCTTAAAGTGGAGTAGGCCCCCCTTGTCCTTGAGGCCTGCAGTGCTGGTTTTTGAGGTCTTGCTGACATTTGCACCATCTCCTACTGGGAAAGGGGGCTCTGGAAAGGCTGAATCTACTGCACCCTCATACTAGTGACAGTGCCCTTAATTTGTGCAAGCAGCTGATGTGATGGTAACACAGTGGAGTTAGAGAAGTAGGTCTGGAGACAGCATCCAGGGCTCACCTCTCTTCTTAGAAGAGCAAAATACTTTGTCATGTCCATAGGCTAGTGGGAATTACATGTCCCTGGATGGATGTTCAAAAGGTTAAACATTGAAATAGATCTGGAAAAAAGGACTGCGTGTACAAGCTACATTATCTTGTGTGATGCATTTAATGTCCTTAATTTACATGCTGACAACTTTGCCATGTCTAAACAATGTTATCATTTGTCTTTCTGATAATTAATCAGCACAAGCTTCAAACACTGTTTATCACACTTCGATGCAGCAATTAGACAAGAAAGGCAGAGTGTTGAAGGGAAGGTTTTGGGGTTTTTTTTTTCTTCAAAAATCTTACAGTATTTACAAAGATGTGTTTTTTCTAACACCATTTTTAGAAGTATTCACTCATTCACAATCAGTCATTGTATAAAAACATCATTCAGAAATAGGTTTTAAAATACACCCACCTCCATTGCATAGTATACAGAAAAATAGGCGAGAGTTAAGACACTTGATTTTTGAATGAGAACGTGAACTGATTCAGAGGTACGACATTTCTGAGAAAGAAAGATGCACTATTCAGAAAATAATGAGCTGTAGTGCTCCTGAAGCTAGTGAGCTTCTTGAAGGCCTGCAATCAAATTTCCCTTTTACAGACCAAGTGTCTTTTACCATACACGCAATGCTTGCATTAAGGTCAAACAAATCATATTGCAATTGGATTTACCCTTCAGTATTTGCATGTGGACACTGACGAAAATGAGTTACACAAAGTACTCACAAGGATCAGTGTTGGTTTCTTGTGTCATGGCCCATCCGTGGAACAACTCAATGGACCCAATTTGTTATTTTCACTTTCTGTTTGTATAACTGAGGAGCTGAATATACCCTTATACCTTTAGAAACATTTCTTCCATAAGAAGACCTTGGACTCTGT
Source organism: Pardalotus punctatus (assembly GCA_013400915.1). Classification (NCBI taxonomy): domain Eukaryota; kingdom Metazoa; phylum Chordata; class Aves; order Passeriformes; family Pardalotidae; genus Pardalotus; species Pardalotus punctatus. Next base: position 104,098 of record VZTX01031387.1, on the reverse strand, counting down.
TCACTAGTAAGACTTAAAATGGCAGATTGTGGAGGGGTTAGCAGGCACTGATGGCATCTATCCTGTGGATTTTCAGACAAAACTTGGTAATTTAGTTATCTTGTATGCTGATTTCTTTTTCTTTAAAAATGTGCTCCAGTGATTTCATTGAGCCTGGTCCATTAAAGAGCAACAGGGAACTCTGAACAATAGGTGCTTGTTTTACAGCTACTGCAAATGCTTCGAAAGCAGTAAATTGCCTTTTATACTCAACAGTCTAATAACAAAGACTGATCTTTTCCATTTTTTTTCCCAATTGATTTGATGGTTCACTTGAGCTTTAAAAACACATTACATAAATCTTTACAGCTATTACAGAAGTCTTTTGTCAAGTTTAATTTGTTGTTTGGTATTTTTCCCCCCACAGTGTAGTCATTCACCCTTAAATGCTCTGTACCACACATACCCAGATCGTGCTTCACTCTGGATCCATAAGAATAGTAAGTCCTAGGGGTTTGTTTTACCCCAGTCCTTCCAAAGGCAGTTTGTTGCTGAAAGCTTCTGGTTCAGAGGTATATCAGATAAAGCGCTGCACACTCCCAAAGGCACTGCCAGCAACAGCTCTATCCTCTCCTGCTATTTTATTTAACTTTGCTGTTACAACTTTGTGCTTGATAGCCCTTGGAGGAAATAATCACTAGGATTAGCTGGGAGGGTGGGACATCTATCAGAGCAGACTTCTCTCCCACCTCAGAGTAAAAGGAAATGTGCTGGTCACCAGGCAGAGGTATAGAGAGGAAGAGCTGGTAGAGGAGCAGTGTTGAAAAACCTTCAGAAATGCAATTGGGTATAAAATATCAAAATGTGAGCAGATGGTATGATCTTCACCAGGAAAAGCAGAGAGGCTATTAAATGCCAGGCTTCCTCATCCTATTTTCTCCTGACCTTTGTGTGTCCAGATGTCTTTTCACTTTCCCACTGCCTTTGAAGTGGAGAATTTCTGTCACTCTCCCCTTTCCCAGTCCTCCCCATCACTGTGGTCCATGAGGAAAGCCTGACCCTGGAAATGGACAGGCCTAGTACTCACGTTGGTGAAAATGAAGAAGGAAAGGCCGAGAGAAGTAGGATGTTCTCACTGCCCTCCTGCTGACCCACCTCTCTCGGCATTATGGTCACTCAGCAAAGCTCTTGGCTCTTTGAAGAACGGGTCAGTACAGACAGGGCTTGGCTGGTGCTGTAAGGAGATGGGGCTCTGCTGCTGATGGAGCTGGAGAGGAAGGAATGAATCAGGATGAACCCAGCTAAATGCAGAGGTTGGTCTCCACTCCTGAGCTTCTCAGTATGGGGAGCCAGGGTGAGCTCCTCTGTGAAACATGCTGGGGTGAGACGTGTTTGATGCTTAGAGATCCCCACGTGCACCCACCAAAAAACTTTGTGGATAGGCAGCCAGGATTCTGCTCTCATTGCCAGTGCTGTAAATCTAGGTGAGTGACACCATCGTCCCAGGCTGTGTTTGGAGAAGCACAAAACCTGGCTTCATGTTAAAACTGTTGTAAATGGAGGATGGGTCAGATTCACGCCTGGTGGAGTACAATGGAGGAGTGGGGGACAGCACTCTATTAATGAAGCTATTATTCAAATGAAGAACTTTGAAAAAACAAACAGAGAAGGATGGAGTTGCTGGTGACACTGACTGACATTGTTCAGGGATCACAGTAAGGAGATCTGCCTGGTGCACAGGGAGAGCAGAGCTAGTGCCAGGACACAGCTGCTGCAAGGGGGGAGTGGTGCCAAGGGGGCTGTGTTTCGGAGCATGCACTCCACCCTGGACCAGGAGCCATTGTTGGGCAGTGGCTGTATTCCTGCCAGCCTGCACATGATGTTGTAAACATCCACGGATCTGATGGGAGGCGCTCGGTAGTTGGATCGGAAATCTGCAGGCAAAAGAGAGGAGTTGATATCATGCACCTTGGGGGTCAGCCCATGAAATGTGGGGTGCTGTGGGGCAAGGGCTCCTTTGTCTTTCCTGGTACTTACCAACCAGGCTGGGATGTGGCATGCAATGGCAATTTACAACAGAGCCCAGCAAAAACATTTTAAATAATTTTATTCATTATTTTTACTTCTAGACCAATTTTATTCTAAAAACTAAAAGAAGCCCTGAATTTTTAAGTACAAGAGCTACTTCATTGTGTGCGCTTGGTAGATTTAATAGCCTGACGTAATTGTATTGCACATCCTGCTTTCACTCATGTATGCAGCCTGGTGCTCTGCCCTGTTTAAAGGGCCTGATGAAGTGGAAACCAGGAGTTTCATGTCTGCCCATCAGACAGATGGGTGAGGTATGCTGCTGCCTTCCCAAAGAAAGTGCCCTGCAGTAGCAAGTCTGAATCCACCAACAAAAGCAGAATTCATGTGTTTCAAAAAGAATTGAAAGTTTAGGCCAAAATTTAGGAAAACAAGGCAAAGAGTTACTGCATTGGGACATCAGAGAGAGGCTGACCAAATCCCTTCACATCTTTTTGCCCTGTTTCTTCAGCTGTAAAATAGATGCAGCTCTACAAACCTTCCTCAGTGAGGAAATCCTGCCATCTATTTGTAATTTTTGGCTGTCACAGAGTGCTACATCAGGGTCCTGATGTGCCAGGGGCTGGAGGGATGCAGGGGTGAGGACCATGGGGCTACAGGGGAAGTGGAACACCAGGGATGGTGGCACTGTACCTGGTCCATATGCAAGGAAGAAGCCTCTCATGTCCATGAGCTCATTGTCGTAGCCATGCCAGCCATTCTGCCAGGCCTCCTTCCTCCCCGTCCCATTCTCCCAGTAAGGCAGCTTGTCCCTGCTCTGGGTGACAACAGCAGAACGTGGTTAGTGCCTGCCTGATGGGCCATGCTGTGTCTCCATGTTGTACCACCCCAACAGGCCCCACACTGTGTGTTAGCTGCACAGGATCTCATCCACAGGAGGGGTGACCCCCAGCTTTGCTGTCTCAGTGAGTAACCCACCTCCCAGCTCAGGGGGGAGGACAACTCATGTAACTTTCTGCCACAAGCACAAAGTGCCAGTTTTATGTGACACATGTAAGTGAGGTGGTGTTCCTCTCCCCATGCCTGCTAGCAGCACCACTCTTGCACCCAGTGCCATGCACTGCCCTGGGTTTGCTGGTGTGTTGTTCTGCCCCACATGCCATTGGCATCTTAGAAAAATAAGTAATTTTTGTTCCATTTGACTAGTCAGTCTAAACAATACAAATGTCACCCCTACTAGATATTTTCTAATTATTATTTCTTCTCCCTACTTGTTTTCATATTAAAGCAACAAGGTTTGTTCCAGGGAACACTGGCTCTGACCTAAGACAGTCCCACTCTCTGTGGCCTAGACCATTCTGTTTTCTTTCCTTGCTCAGTGGATCTGTGCTTTATTAAGTTGTCATTATAACTTTTGTTCTTCCTTGCCCATATTGCACTTAAGGTGTACTTTTAAATTCCTTCCTTACTTTCTCCTGCTTTGTATTAACAGCTCTTACCTACAACAGTGCCATATCTGTCAGAGCAGCAGTCTGCAGGGGCTGATAAAAATGCTGGACCAACCTGTCCATGAGTTTCTCCTGTCCCATGCACCTTAGAGAGAGCAGCAGATGTGGTACTGCAGATTGCCTCAAAACTATGGCGGGAATTTTACTTCAACAAAGAACATCAACTGACAGTTCATGAGACCCCTGACATTAATCCCTCTAATAATTACAGAGAAAGAGTTGCACAGTTCTCTAGAGTGGCCAGGTCTGGGCTTCACACTCAGGCACAGGAGCAAGGAGATGCTCCAAAAGAGTTTTCCACATTCCCACCTTGGGCAAGTGGTGCTGCAACTCCTGCAGATGGCAAAGCAGATTAACTGAGGATCCATTTCCTTTTATAAACATTTATTTTGTCTGATTTTTGTCTTCTCCCTTAAGAAAGAAGATTGACTGCACTGAGGACAGCAGTAGTGATGACTAAGAGGTGTAGCTCTTCCAACTATTTTCCAGGGGAACCCCCTGTTTCTTCATATGTAATACTCAGCATATGTACCAGGTAATTCCAGAATACTACGAAATGGGTCAGGTTCAAAGGGACCACAGTGGGTCATCTGGTCCAACCTCCCTCCTCAAGCAAGGTTGTCCTAGATCACTCTGCACAGGATTGCATCCAGACAGTTCTTGAACATCTCCAGTGAGAGCAACTCTGCAGCTTCTCTGGGTAATTTGATCCAGGTTAAATTTAACTATTTTAGCTGACAAATTTCTTCTCCTGTCCCCATCTATTTCTCCTTGGCTCAGACCAAGCCAAGGAGGAAACAGACTCCTTCTCCTCTTTGTACCATAGCACCTCCTTATGCTGTAGCTTCCTGTGATTCCTGGGGACTAACTGTGCTGCTCACCATCAGGCAACCTGCACAGCATTTGCCAGCATCAGCTTCAGGCAAGTGAAGTCACATTAAATTTGTGCCTGTTCTTTGGCACTGCCATGACATCGCAATACCTCCACCCGTCCATGGTCCTGTCAGATGTCCTGGACCCAGTTGCTTCCCCAGAAATATCAAATGCAGGAGGAGGTAGTGTGCTTTCCATAACCCACTCAGATATCAGGAGACACCTGCTCAGAATGTGTAGTCAAAGGCACAGTCATTTCCATCGTTCTTGGTGCCAGTTGAGTCAGAAAACATACTGCTTGCTTTCATAACTGCAGCTGAAGTGAGAGCTGATGAAATGGAGCCACTAACAGCAGTAGTTTGAGGGGCTAGGCTGTGCAAGCATCCCAGCACTGCCCTTCTGGAGCATCAGGCTCCGCCTCACAGCAAACCCCACAAACTCCTGGGACTTCCTTGGGGCCAGGGCACTGGCAGCACACTGATGTGCCTACTTGACAGGTGCAGATAGGATGGAGGACTTGGACGAGACACCATTTCTCATGCTCAGGCTAAGCCTGGGGTAGCAATGCTCCTCAAAGATGAAACATGCATATCTGGGACTGCTGACAGTGGACTTTTCCTTGCATGTGCATGTTTAGAAAATGTACTGCAATCGATCCCTAAATGTTGGGAAAGTACACTGGGATGGGTACAGAGTGAGCATGCAGCCCTGAGGGGTTTGTGCACCATTGTTGCACACAGGAGAGCAGCTGAGGGAACTTCACTCAAAGGATGGGGACCACCGACTCGTGTGAAGGGAACAAGGCAATATGAGCAGATCAACTTTGATACAGTGTCCTGTATCGAAATCCCTCCTCATCCTGCTTTTACCAAAATGTAGATGGGCTTTAGTTCCTATTCTCCTTGATGAGGAAAACAACTTTCCAGATACATCCCGTTTGTCTCTTTCAAAAAACAACAACAAAATCCCCTTTTTCAAACAGCTTTTAGCTATCCTCTAGCCAAGAGAGAGTTAAAAAACCCCAGGAACATGACAGGGAAGAGCTGCACATCCTCTCTTCAGTGGTTTGGGCAGGAAGTATAATAGAAGGCTCAATTATTGCTTTAAAATATGACAGGAAACTTTCATTTTCATATCCCATTCACAGATAATGAAAATGTACCAAAGAGAAGGAAAATCTGACAGCATTAATGAGAGGACATTCTTGAAAATCAGAAACAATGGGAAGGAATGGGCAGAGAGACAGAAATAATTATCATAGCAGCAGTGTTTGCTGCACTGTTATTAAGGTTTGTCAGAGTTTCAATGATTTTTTTAAGTGCTTTTTTATTTTCTACAGAATATGTAAAAACGTTCTGTTTTGAGCTTCTGTACAAAAGAGTTTAGTTGTAATTTTTAAAAATAATTTTGGAAAAAATGTTTCAGATTCCTGCTTTACCTGTCTAAATCTTAACTCTGACTTTTTATACTTTTTTTTTTTTTTAAACCAGAAATGTGGTACTCACCCATCTGTACTCAAAAGCCACCAGGTTTTTCTAGAGGTACATTTTTATTCAGCTGAAGAAACTATTGTGCTAAATTCAGGTTGTCTAGTGAGAAATGTAGTGTGGACTGTCCTGAGCAAAGCTTGGTGAGCAGCAGCTCTGAAGGTCATGAAACAAGATGCTCAGCTGAGTTACAATAATCTGCACTGACTATGCTGGGACAGGAAAAAAACCCAGGACTCCTTGGTTCTGTTGCTAGCTTACTGACTTCATGCATGGCCTTGGACAAATCCCTTAATAACACCCCTCATTTTACCTCCTTAGAAGATGTACAGTTGCCTGACCCTCTAAGCTGTGCTGAGCTGCAGTTAGTATCTGTAATGTGGAGGTGCCCAGGCAGTGATGCAAGAACAAAACAAGCTGGTATGAAAAATCTCTTCATGTGTAGGTTCTCTGCTTAACAAGTTCCCAGATTTTCAGCATGTGCACTGGGCATCTCTGAGGAGTAAACCCCCAGTCTGACCCTTTTGAGAATGAAGGGCTTGGGAGAAATGGGGCGTTTTTAGGACAGTCTGGTGGGTGGAAAGCCAGGCAGAAGGAAAAGTTGCCACAAGGTACTGCTGAATGGAAGGATAGTAAGGACTTGAAGTGGAAGCACTCTTTTTGTGCCTGTAATGAAGGTAGATGGCAGGGGAAAGAAGAGTAAAGCAACAGAACCAGAATATTAAATACAAGAACTACTCCTGCTTTATGACAACAGAGAAAAAAGAGTCATCTTGACTATTTAACTGTCTACCTTCAGGATAGTTGCAATACCTTTAAGTTCTTTTAAGCACACAGAAATATTTGACTTTAGTTTTGCAGTCAGCCTATTGACTTTTAACTCAATGATCAGCAATATGTTGCACCTTTTCACATTCCTGTCTAAGTATTTTGCTTCTATACTTTACCTCTACTATGAACCATCCTTCTTCAGCCACGAGAGTTAGTGGAGACACGAATTTTCCTTTTTTGTAGAAAAACCTGTTTGGAATATCCTGTATGTTATAAACATCCATGTGTTCCACAGCTTTCAATTTTTGATATATCTGCAAAGCAAATAAATGTTAGGATGCCATATGGCTGTAAAGATCATAAATACACCCCTGGGTACACGGAAACACCTGAATTTGCAAAATGGCTAATCCTCTGTAATGGCTAATCATCAGCACATTCAAATCGGACTTTGCCTGTCCAAAGATCATAGCTGGACAAAACCTGCTTATGTGGTTTAGGAGATTCTGAAAACTCGGATCATAAACACATAGGAATGCATGAATTTGTGTATTATGTGTAATTATAATACACACATTTACAAATGCATACATGTGAGTACACCAGCCTACAGAAACCACAGGAGAAACCACACCTTCACAGGAGGCAGTAAGTAAAGTCGTGAGAGATGCTGAAAGGCACCATGTGGGCTGTGTATGGATGTGGAAAAGTGATATTGTCTTTAGCCTCTGCCACTCATTCCCTCTTTGTGCTCTTGGGTGGAGAATTAATGTCACCACACCTGTGCTTCTTGCACTTAACCAGTCAATCACTATCAGGGATTGATAGTGCTCAGTTATCTGCTTCGTTAGTTATCTGACATGAGATTAATTAGCCAACGCCTGCAGCTTTTAATCTGCACCATGCCATGCAAGTGGTTTATTAATATTAATCATACTGTCTGGAATATAATCACACAAATGTCATTACACCCCAAATTATTCAGAAAAAATATTTTAAATGCCTGAAGACGATGTTCATCTGCCGTAAAGAAGGCAGCTATTGGAGTCCCCAAACTCTATATTGTTCTTTAACAAGTTAAATATAAATAATCTCCCAGAATAAATAGCTCAGTTCTTCAAAGAATGAAAGGTTATTCGCTAGCCTTTTAGCTAAGTCACCCTTCTGTGTATATGTGTACCAGATATGTGCACTGATGTGCAGTGACCATAAGGACAGCACCAGGGTGTGATGGCACAATTCCTCCCACCATGACCGGGAGCAGAGGGTGGTCCTGGTGTTTCACCAGTACTTCTGGTGTTTCAAAATGGGGTAGTTCTTAGAGGTGATAATTATTATGTTGTAATACACTCCAACTCATAAATACAGCTCTTTAAAGTTAATTAGAAATAGAGAATCTAACTACTGAGAAACTGAAAATCAACTTTATTTTGCTTAAAAAGCAGGCCTCCAGTAAGAAATCTGAAAAAGAAATGAAGGAAAGAAATAAAACCATAGTGTAAGGCATTGTACTTTATTCTCCTTAGGGATATTACGCTGTTGATGAGAGGGAAGCATGTGCTGAAGAGCTGTGTTGGATGCAACCCCATGACTGTGTGAAGTTGCAACTTGCCCTTGTTTGAAGGTCTGGCCTACAAAGACAGGGAGCTCTGGGTTAAGCATATTAATGCTGTGATCCCCTGTGATGCACTTGCGAGGGAGTTGCTCATGCATGCCTCTAAGACAACATTCAGTTCTGGCACTAATTTGAAATGTTCACAGTATCACAGATACACAATTCCTGGAGAGACTGTTTGGGTGCAAAGATCAGCAAATATTCTATTTAAAAAACTGCATGGGCTACAATATACTGTAACTGGATAAAATTAATATAGAAACCAAAATTATTTACCTGGGGCACAGCCCACCCATTTTGTACATCGAGTCATCTATATTCTGAGGACAGCAATAATGACTTCTCATGCACTGGTTTCTGGTTAGACTATAATGTACTAGTCTGTTAGTCAGAGATACTACATTTTAATTCTTTTCAAGTAATTCTCTAATTTTTCTCTCTATTGTTTTAATTTATTCCTCAAAATCTTGCAGTTCTAGGATTGAGCTTTTGCTCAGAATCCAACATTCTTCATAAAAAATTCCTCAAAGGAAAATATTTTAAAAAATTTTTTTTGCAATTCTGGTCTAGAGGAGTTGATTCCTCTGTGGAAGTTTACTGGAATATGAATGCCTGAACCTGCTTCAGGTCGTTTGAAAATCCCTGCTAGAATGTCAATAAATTGATTAATATATATAAAATCCTAGAAGTGGATTTTGAGCTAAAATCTTTTAGGTATTTATCAGAAGCTAATAGTGGTGGGGTTTAAATTGCCATGTAACAGTGAAAGTTCATGCTTTTTAATATGCCTGGTGTGACTTTCCTTTGGAAACCAGCATCACAAGGGTGTCACAGGATCCAAGTCTGACTCCTGATAAGAGCTGTTTTTTGCACACATCTCTGAGAGGAGTATTTGGATGTTATGAGAAACAGAAAACACAATTGGCATAAAAACTGAGAAAACACAAAGCTAAGAGGTACAACTAGGCTGTACTCACCTCTGCATGCTTCCCTGGAGCTGGCCAGAGACTCACAACAGGACCTCGGTCCTTCATTTGTATGGTATCATTCATATTGATATGTTTTTTCAGCTCAATCACTTTATCTGCCCAAGAGATGTCTGTCATCCCATGATCAGAGAAGAGGAGGACGTTGATGTCATTCTGAAGGCCTTTGCTCTGTGAAGCAAGTGCATGATAACCTTTAGGACCAGGTAAAAGCTTTGCAGTGTCTGTGCCTGCTGGAAAATTTGACATTCCACCATGTGACATCCACTGATTCTGTGGAAGGTGGCTGGAATGATCATGTCCCCAAATGTCTTGCAATGTGCTTTGCAACCACCCATGATGGTGAGCACCCACTTTCACTAGCTGCTCTGGAAGAGTCTGAGAGGTTAGCACCACAGTTTTCCTAAAATAAGTCCACTCAGCAATTTTGTCATGATACCACTTGTGGAAAGGGTGTTTCTCTCTTTCCCTCCCAAACATGAGCACTTAGCATTAGAGCTTTTAATATTTAGTGAAATTGAAGCTACATATTCCTCTCCTCACTGAAACACATAAAAAACTCCAACATGCATTTATCGTTGTCAGAAATATTAGTGGAATTGCCATTTACCCAAAAGCTTTTCTCACTGCAAAGTCATTTAGGTAATTTTTTTTAAAACGAAGTTTAAAGTACAGAGTTCTGAATACTGCCATAAAAACCTCTATAAAAGTTAATTGTCTGATTCCACAAACCTTAGGAAACACACAGTTTTGATTCCTTCTCCTACAATAAAGTTCAGCTGGCAACACAAGTCATAAACAGAGCAATGTGAATATTAGTTTGTGGCTTCCTGGGGCTATTGGTGTAAATCCACCAGGAGGGTTACAATGCCATCAATGAAAATAATAGTCAGGGTAATGGTGCCTTGACTTCCACATGATCTCAGTAGCCTGTTTCTCAGGAAATAAAAGTTTACAGCCACTGCATTCAGTTACAGGTGTTAAATAGGCTCTTGGCAGTGCCACAAAGAGCAGTTTTAAAAGCCTTTTCCAAACACCCAGGAGCTGGGTTTTTGGATGCCACTCACCTTGATGAGTGAGATCATGTTGCTCAAGGCTTTGTCCACTTCTTTCAAAGCATTCTTCCGCTGCTGGGACCAAGGGCCATAGTGGTGGCCTTCCACGTCAATGCGCTCATAGTACACCGCGGCCATCTCGGCGCTGCCATTGCTGGGTGTGGGAGAGAGGGCAAAGAATGAGAGGCTGACACACATGGAGACCTCCTGGCTGCTGGTATTATTGTCTTCTCCAGCATGTGGAGGCACAAAACCCTGTTTTCTGCTTCCGCCCTGTGCTGTCCTACTGCTATTGCACTGCTGGGCTCATTACTTACACCCACAGTCTCCTGAGTTTGCCTGAGACTCCCACCAGGGGTGGCAGATAGAGACTGCCATGTGCAAGCACAGGCTGGCCTGGCAGTCCTTTACTAACCTCTTTGAATTAGGAAGGCAGCTTTCCCTTTAATAACAAAGAAATTCTGATTTCTGTTGCTGAATGCCCCCATTAAAAGGATTGTGGGAATCACCAGTCAAATGTGCTTTAATTAAAGTTTGGCACTTCTGGCTTTCTTCTGTGTGAGGTCTTCCAAACCACAGAGGTCAACTCAGGATGTGCTCTTCCTTGCAAAATACCAAGCAGTATGAACTGGGATAAGATTTTAGAAAGGGATTTTATTCAGGAATATGAGCAAGGGAAACTAAGGTAATCTCAGAGTTGCACAAGCTTAGCTTATCACACTTCTCTGCACTGATTGCTCTCAGCCTAATTAGTGGGGATAGCACATAAATCAGTGCTTAATTTCATTTTCATGACCACTTTACAGTTCACTGTAAATCTCCCTGAGAGAAGCTGTGTGGATATCACAAACCCATGCTCATGAAGTTCAAACCCAAGCTTTTTGTGCTATACTTTAATATATGGCAGAGCAGGCCATCCATAATACATGCTCTCATCCAGATCAAGATCCCTACAAAAAGACTTGTTATGTCCTGACAGGTCCAGTGTCTCTAATTAAAGACACCCGGGTAGTCTGGTGTAGTGAGTGGGACAGAAGAGGAAAAATCAGAGGTGAGGGACTGAGTGAATGAATTAGGGTCTGTCATCTGCATTTCTCAGTTTGCAGAAGGCCTCAGAGCAGCAGTCCTGTGAGAAGCTGAAGGTCTCTGCCATGGTGGGAATTTCTACACTGCTGGCCCTGCAGAACAGTGTTGTTCCTCACTCTTCCAGACTTTAAAATAATGTAAATGAAGCAGCCCTCCCCTCTTCATACTATCATTTTAAGCATTCCTTTCCATCTGTATTAGGCATAAATTATTTCCTAAAATTTAACCCTGTAATTTCTCTATTGCATACACAGTCATTGAACCTACTGAAATAGTTCTCTTCTGCTGCAGTGCCTTTATTAATGACCTACTTAAACTAATTTATGTCTTCTCACCTGTAACTAAATGATCATTTTGATCAAGATAGAAGCAAGAAGGAGATTTATTGCGTAAAACAAGTGATCTCATTTAGGCTGTGGTGAGATTTCTCAGTGGGGGCTCAGTGCTATAAGGAAGAATATTTAATTACTTCAATGGGACAAGCTCCAGTTATGCAGCATGCTTAGGAGTTTGCAGGATTTGGTACAGCACATCTGGAGTTTGACTTTGTTTCCATTTTTGCCTGTTTTTCTAAGGAAAAAAAAGGGTATTTTAAGTTTTCTAAGAAAACCCTGATCACAGCTTGCATGAGAGAAGTATTCTGTCTTCCTAACTGTGTGCTAGTCCTGTCTTCTTCTATCACCAGTAACTTTCCAAATATATGACTAAGAAAAGAGTGCTGAAGAAAGCTCTACAGCATTGGTGGCAACACCAAAAAGGGTTTTATATTCTACCAGTACACTTTGTAAGTACAATTTACACTTCATGACACCTGTCCAGGAAGGTAGGTAGATTACAACAGCCCCCAAGTTACAGTTGTGGAAAAGATACAAGGGAAGTTTTAGTTTCACTTGCCAAAAACAGATGCTTGAGTTTATTTTGAATATTTTTGGTCTAAATAGTAGTCTGAATAAACCCTGAAGGATGATTTCCTTTGGTTGCAAGAAAAGCTCAGCGGCTCCCTGAGTTAGGTAGTGCAGTGAAGATGGGTCAGGGCGTTCCTTTGTTCAAACCCTAGGCCACCATGCCACAATAAAGGGCTTGCTCTCTCCACCCTGGAGTCCCTGCAGAGCTTGATAATGGTGGGAGCCTAACTGCAGTTCTTTAACTACTAATGCCTGCCATTAGGGCAACTGAGCAAGGCACTGCTCCAGGCAACAGACTGCCCTTGCCACAGGCTGTTTTCTCACATATAGCTAAGGACACTCTCAGCCTAATGGGCTTTTCCAATTACCTGGGGTGTGGAAAGGAAACACTGGATTTGCTAGCCTTTGAACAGCTTCGAAAGTCAAAAACACTTGCAAAATATATAGATGACAAGTTCAAGACTCTTCTACACAGAGATGCTAAATCCTGCTAAATGAATATGCCTACAGTAAAAGCATTTCAGAGGCTTTACTTCTTATGGGCTGGCCCAGCAGCATGAAACTTTTTCTTTTAAGTCCTAAAGAAATAAACAGAGGATGAATGAGAGAAAGAATAAGGAAAACCTACTAGATTTTTAATCTGTTAATTCTCTACCCTCCCTTCTGCAGAATTTACACCCAAACCTGATTATTAATTTTATCTAAAATCATTCCTTTTTCTTCTGTGCTGCCTTGTTGGAGACAGGGCACTTAATTTAAAGAAAAAGAACTTGGAAAGAAATTCACCAGGAATGGTGTGTAAATAGACACCACAGACAGGACCTCCTGCAGCTCCGGGATGATCTGTAGGATTTGGGCACTTCAGAAGACTGTAGCTGTTATCTATGGCAGGCATCTGGGTGGCAGGGATTTGTACTTTTCTTGAAATCATCAGCTTTTACCTTTTGCAAGTTGTTCCACCAATGCTGTTGTGTCCCTTTTCCACTGCAGGCAGCAGCAGGCAGCCTTGTAGCTTAGAGTGAATTAGCTGTTGAAACTATCCAGCTACCCAAAATAACACCTTCAAGGGATGGAGCTTTTAACAGTTTGTGCCTCACTTTTAACCACGTTCACAATTATAGAGCTGAAAACCAGCACTGAGCAGCCTTATGCACTGTGTTTCATAGAAACCAGGCAGGAAGCTTCAAGTATATCTTGACCCATGTCCAAATTATATCAGACCAAAAAGCTTTCTACAGTAATTCTGGGTTTCCACCAGAAGTCAGAGCTGATGTCTGTATTATGTCTTCCATTCCCTTTTTTATTCACTGAATTAAAAGCATTGCAAAAGCTCCAGAAAGCCTCCTAAGTCACATATGACTTCCTCATGTCACATGCAGGTAACTTTCTTTAGGCTAAATAATTTCAGCATAAAACCTCTCACATGGTCTCAGATACCTTCTGTCTAAGCCCGTGCTGCAAACAACAGTGATTTGCGAGCATCTGTGCAGCAGGACCAGTGTGCAACTGCGAGCAACATCTCCAACAGTGTCCTCATAATTCTGGAGCCTTTAATTCAAGAATAATCAACACTCAGCATCTGAATACAAAACTTTTCAGATTCAAATTGCTATGGCAGTTGCAAGTATTAAAGTAGAATTGTTTCCTAGGATTGGATAAATAATGGAACCAACAAGGTTTTAAAAGAAGGAATTTAGTTATAGCCAAGGTAAGGCATTGCCCATGCCTGTGGTGATGCAATCTTCCCTGATTTTACAACCTGTGTGGGATTGTCTCTTGTAATGTTTGAGAGAGAGATGGTAGAACTTGAAAGCTGGGTATGGAGCATACATTTTTCCTAGGAGTTGTCTGAGAGATATATTCCCATCAGTTGGACTATATGGTTGTTGTCAGTCCCTTCCAAGTCTCGTCTTGTCTCTTCTCTTCTCTTCTCTTCTCTTCTCTTCTCTTCTCTTCTCTTCTCTTCTCTTCTCTTCTCTTCTCTTCTCTTCTCTTCTCTTCTCCTCTACTCTATTCTCATATTTGCACAAAATTAATGCCCTCTCCAAAAATATTGTGCTTGAGATGTTCTAAAGTGAAGAAAAAGTCAAAGCATCAGTCTCATAAACAAGTGACTGAAGCTGAATGTCAGAATTTCCAAATTCCCTCTCTATATACACGCATTTCAAATTCCTTCTCTAAATCCAAGCATTTCAAAGGTTTTTCTCGAAGGTCCATGAATAGACATGCACAGACTCATCCTGACGTTGTTTGAAACAGCAAATTAAAAGTAGTAAGTCAGAATGTCTCTTTGTTGTAGCCTGCACGGAAACAGAGGAGAACATCTTTCCTTACACTCTTAATGTAAAGGCCTATTTCTGTTACGGTGTTGTTTCTATGACTATAGAGCAGTCTTGGCCCCCATCTTCCTACCTGGAAGCCCATCCTGAAAACTTTCCTGATAGTAAATCCAAATACTTGTCCTAGAGAGAGGAAACTCCACACTGCAAAAATCTCATGACATACCACAAAGACTCAAGGGCATCGATGATGGCATCCACAAAGTTTTTGTCTGTTGGGACGCTGAAGTACTCACGGCAGTAACTTGGTCTGACGCCAAGGATTTCGACCTCGCAACCTATGAGCAAAAAATGTGGTAAGCTCTGCTATTTCACCTTAATCACAGACCCCACACCATGGTGTCCAAGCTCAGGTCTGTAAATTCCCCATGACATAACTTACCTTATGCCTTCCCAGCAGGAAACCATGTGGTTGGCAAGGGAAAAGGGGAGAGAGGCTGGTTTGGTGAGTGCTTGTAGCAAACTGTACATTGGATCCTTTTATTTCCCTCTCTAAAAGGAAGGTCTCTGTGTGACCTTCTCACAATAAAATGCTTGATTATCTCATGGCAGACCATTTCCACCTAAATCACCAGCTTGTTTATATTTTAACTACTGTGGCCATATAGCCTCATTTCTAGGCTTCCAACATAATAGATTTAGATATTGTTCTCTGAAAGTTCAGCAAATACTTTCCAGTTAGACACACTGTATCTTACATTATAATATCCTCTATAAACCGTATTTTATTACGTGATACTGGCTCTCCACTATTAAATCTGTTTCCCAGGAGGTCTTATTAAAACAGTGTAAACCAATTAACTCTCTTGGTAACTTGCAGCCTTCCTTGCAAAATAAAGTCTGTTTTGTGGCCTAAAAATTTATGGCAACAAATCCTACAGGAGAACATGGCCCTGAACATAGAGAAACATGTTTTTGTGAGGTTTCTTTGCCCTTTTGCTCTGCAGTTACTATGCTGCTGAATAATATTAATATTTAAAAGAAGTATGCTTCCAGAAACACTGAATTCATGCAAATTATAATTTCAGAGCCCTAAAGTCCTCTCATCACTGTTAGGCATTTTCTGATGTATTCCTGGGGCACAAGGCGCAAGAAAAAACAAAAAAACCCCACCTTTTGCAACATGGCCTCTGTATACAGCAACACAGTCTGGTCAAAAAGGCAACTCTAAGCCAAAGCCTGAATCTCTGTACGTCTGGGTCCCTCTGCTTCTCCTTTGGTATGAAAGTGGTAGGCATTAAGGACTGTCATAAGTTGATTTGTTGCTTGAGGTGTGAGAAGGAGGTGCAAGTACAGAGAGGGCCCTGAAGCAAGCAGAGCTACTATCAGAGGTGATTTACAGTGGTTTGCTTACTGGAACACTCAATAAAGAGAATCTGTCAGTCTTGCATCTCAGTGCCTATGAGCTCACATCACTGAGGTGCAGTACTGGGATGCAGGGAAAAGCACAATGCTTGCAGGCCAGGCTGGCCGAGAGACTTTTGATTGTGACTGTTCAGGAGTACCATGAAAGATTAGAAAAACTTAAATGTTTCAGCTTAGAAAATTTTTAAAATCTTCACTGATTTGCAGAAAGCTAGATAAGTCAGATGGAAATTACCCTTTCCAAAAGTTAAAGTGCTATAGCACACATGATAGATTTGGTTCTCTTCACCTGTGGTAGCAGCTCCCAGGTCTCCACATGCTTTGTGTGTTTCAAGGGACACTATATTACGACTAATTAATTATTATTTGCAATAATAAACATCAAATGCAGTCAACTGATTTACTTTCCTGTAAAAACTCATTTTCCTACTCTTGAACCTCTATATAATTTTTATTTCTATTAAAATTGTGGGATGGTGCTTACTTTTCATTCTTCCCCTGTTGCCCCAAACATATGATTTATTCCTCCCTTTTCTGTATGAAGACACTTTAGTGTTTATCTCTCCAACATGATCCACCATGAAAGTTTTCTGCAACCTGGATGAACAGCCAGCAGATTACTCGACAAGAACTGACTGTTTAGACCATCCCACAATAAAACTTGTATACATCTGCAAGCAGCATCCCCAAGAAATTACACTGTGCAACAGAGATGGGTCCCAGGTGATACCTAACCAAATCATCAGAAAAACATATTCCATGAGTGGCCTGAAGTCATATCAAGGAAATCCCCTGCCCTGCAGGTGCAGAGCTTCAGTCTTTTGCAGGATGTCCTGGGTGCTACCAGCAGCAAAACATGAGCTTTCAGCTACATCAGATCCTAGAGGTGATGCAGTAGTCCTCTGGGCTTTGCTAGTATTTCAGGACTGAACTGGAACTTTGAAACCAGTTTCTCCTCCGATACTAGCGTCTGGCTCAAGATTGTCTCCAAAACTAGGCAAGAAGTTAATTCATTTGGAAAGTCATTAGAAATGCCTTGTGTTTCAGTCCAGGTGGATGACTGCTCATAGCCAATGACTAATATGATAATTTTGCCTCTTTTTTTCTTCAGATGCTGACATCAGATTTTAATTTTCTGAAATAACATTCCTCAGAATTACTCACAAGATAATTTTAACTGGAAGCATTAACCTCTTGGGGATCTGGGATATTTTAGTTGCTGAGATATCTTTGCTATTTCTAGACTGTCAAGTGATGAGCGTGATGCAAAAGACTAGAGGGTAGCAACAATTAGAAATCATTTTGGCCATGAAATAGTGGTCCTCAAGTGTGGAGTTCATTGACAGTACCATTAGGAATTCAACAAGCTGCTAGCTGCTTAGACACCAAGAGGTTCCTTTTCCTTTTTTTTTTTTTTTTTTTAGCCTCTATGATGAATAGAACTTAAATTTGGATTTTCAATGTTAAGGCTTATAGGCTTATTACAAGTCCAAAATACTGGCCATAAAGACCGTTTAACATTTAAATTTCATTTTGCTGGAGGCTGGGACAGATGGTGAATTTTCTCATTTAAATATTATGGGAAAGGAAATTTAAACAGATTTGGAGCCAGACAAAGGGCATGCTAAGGTTTTATTGGTTAAACTACAAATAGTTAAGTTGCATTTTCTAAGATGTAATGTTAGATACCTTTCTGCACAGTTTTGTATGATGCTATACCTTGATTTAGAAACCTGAACTACTGGAGCAGGAATAAGGACTTCTTTCAGAGTGATATATAGGCTCCTCTTTATCTGTCTGACATGGAGACCTGAACCTCTGCCAGCTTTAAATTGCATTTCTAAACATTTATTTAACAGTTGGACACTTCATGTCATAACAGAAGTTTCTGAAAACTTTCCAGACTAGCTGTATGGTCTGGTAAAGGTTGTGTTTAAATGGCAAAAGTGGAGTTTAAAGTCTTTTCCACCCCCTCTGTCTCTTATTTCAATGCTTAGAGAAGTTGTCACTGGACTTCAGCTGAAGTAGTTGCATAGGCTGCTGGAAAATGAAGGAGCTTGAGTATCTGGGATGATGCCACTTACTGGGCTGAGGCTGAGGACCACTCCAATGCTTTGACCTCAGTGGTACTGCTGGGATGCTCTTGCAGTCCTCTCGGCATCCTCCATCTGCTGGAGCAGCAGTGCTTCAGACAGGCAGCTTAGGTGCGAGGCTGTGCCCTTCACCCCACACATGGCATGAAGAAAGGGGAAAAATGTCCCTACAAGCCAAGACCTTATGTTTTGGCAGAAGTGGTGTTTGGGACCCCTGACATGGTGATAGTTTGGCTCCTCTGCTTCTGGAGTCAAGAGATCCCAGGTGAATTCTGCCCATGAGTTGTCTTTGCTGGGTTTATATTACACTCACAGATAAATCTGTGTGATGGTTTTTCACATTTGATAGCTCTCCTGCTCTGTGTTCCCATGTGCTGGGATCTGGATTTTATTTCTTTAAGCACTGACTGCACATGAGAGAGGAACATAGGGAAGAAATGAAGCAGCAGATTTTGGGTTCAGGCTTTGCAAAGCTTGGAACTGGCTCTGAGGAGGAAATGGCAGGGGTAAAAGTTAATCCTGGGAATCAGCATTTCCAATGCATTCCTGCTATGGTTGATTGATCTCATTTGTCTTCACTGCTGGCTAAAGAGAAAATAGCATCTTCCAGAACAAAGTGTGATAATTTGGCTATATATTGCAGTTCCTATTAAGAGTTTCCCAAACTTTTTGTGTTCGGATCTTTATCATATTTGCAAGATTCATTACTAAGCAGCAGTGTATCCTCAAGCTGGAAAGCTAATCACTAATTGCAGTTCATATGCAGTGCAAATGTCTGTGGGACCTCTACTCACCTTGGTTATTAAATCTTGGGTTTTTATTTTCATTTTGTTTGGCATCGCACCCCATTCACATGGCTTATTAAGAATTTAAGCTTTAAAATGACAGCTCTAGAATTTTTAGAAAGGGTTTTGTCCTTACTGTGGAACTAGAAATCAGTAAAGAACATCATATAGGGAAAATGTAATAAATACTGTTGCATTTGGAGTGACTTCTGTTCACCCCAGTTATACCTGGAATCCTTCTGCAGCCCAACAGCCCTGTGTTTTAGTTCAGTAGTTCCACATTTCACCCTGCGTTCTGTGCCTGACCCTGTATGGCCAATGTGTCCTTTGAGACCAAGAATAGCCTTAAAATAAGCATGTGCCTCACCATTTGCTGAACTGAAGCCCTGATGGCTTTGCCAAAGGTCGGCCATCACAGATAAATAATTAAGGACAGACAAAGGTACATGTCACAGTCCATACCTAAAATTCCAGATCCATGCAAAAAACTCCCCCCTCTGTGTTGTAAGAGAGTCAGTGCATACACTTGGCAGCATAAGCACTGGGAAAAGGGAGGCTCTATTGTTCCTTGCGATTTTCAGCTGGAAATAGCAGGCAGAGAAGAGTGAAGGGTATATGCATATATACACCTCATATGTCTTCTCCCTGGGAAACACTGTTCAAAGGGTAGCATGAAAGAGCTAGTTAAAGTCCAAAGGCATTTAATGGAAAGTGATACTGGTTTTTTGGATTTCAGCAGCTCTCTGTAGGCTGTTACATCTATTCAGTACATAATTATACCTATTGAGAGCAATTACAATAGTAGTAGAAAATGTTTAGTTTACAGAAAGGGATCTTCTTGTAAATTTTTAGAAGAATTCCTACATTCTTGTATAATTTCTATCTCCTACTATTTGCCATGCTGTTAGATCACTTGGGACATCTTCAAAAAGAAGCAGCATTTTTTCAGGGCTGATCTAAACGCTTTGACTGCCTCTGAGTCCATAAGGCAATATTGTCACCCTCAGATCTTTTTAGCTCTTCAGTACTGCAGAAACACTCTGGATGGCTTTTCAATGTTTTTCATTTTGGTTCACTCTTTCTTCCCATTCTTTAGAATTGCAGGCTTTTTGCCAGGACACCGTTAGCCACATTGCATGGAAAGACTGTGGCCAAGCACATGTGCATTGGGATGCAGAGACGAGTTGGCCAGGAGCCCATGGCATGAGTCAGCTGCTGCTGCTCTGCTGGCACTGGCTGTATTCAGTACAGCTCTTCTAACAGCTCTGGGGTCCCCCAGCCTGCACTTACACATATGAGGATATCTGCAGACTGCTTACTATAGGTAGCAGAGTTAGAAGGTAAAAATGTTGTGAATCTGTGTACTTTGCAAGGGATTTGGTCTGGTTGCACAGCTGGAACATCTATTTCCGTGTGAGTACCTAAGTACAATACTTCTGTTTGTTAAAAAGGACTCATTATTATACATTCCTAGTCATTCCAATGGTCCAGTATCTAACAAATGAGGAACAGAAAGGCCAAGTCCCTCCAAATGAACGGCTCAGGCTCAGAGCAACTGGGACCTCAGATGAATTAACAATGAAGGAGGACCAGAGGACAAGGATGCTTTGCTTGCAGCTGGATTTTGTTGTCCCCACAGAGCAGATCATCTTCAGCTCTCAGCTACTAATTTCCAGATTAAAACTAAAGAAGCATTGGGGGAGGGTGGTTACTGTTTAACCTTGACTGGACCATGAACCATTCATGGAGCAACCCCTCAGCATAGCAGAAGTTGCAGCTAGGCAAGATGAAAAAGCCGCTGATGGAGGAGGGGATGTTCTTCAAGCCATCATCCTCCTGAAGATAGCATTTAGTGGAAAGCTGCCTCTAGTGACACTTCAGTTTTCACCTTTCTAAGCATATGCAAATTATAATGATATAAGAAAAGATAATTAATTTCTATGCATGGTTAGTAAAGCACATAAAATTCCTATCTGTATTTCAGAGCTGTATTAGAGAGTCATTCCTACAGCAGATGGAGTGCTCAGATGTCAAGATGCATTGTAGCAATTTTTCACATACTAACCTGGCCAGTAGAACATGGAAACGTTCTTTTTAGCTTTCATCATTGTGACCCACAAAGGCTCCGATCCATTCCACCAGAGAGGCAGCAGGCTTTCTTTATTCACACCAATATCGAAAGATACATTTGCCTTCTGGTCCCACATGTAGTTTCCAGTCATCTGATGGACCTCACAGTGGCGACCTTTAAGGGTGGGAAAAAAAAGCAGCACAATCAGATTGGTGTTCTTCAGCAGAAGGATGCCACCAGTACCAATGCTTCTACTACTACTGGATCATCCAACAAATCAGCTGAAAAGCTCTGACTTGACCTTAGGGATCTCTTACCTTGCATCCACTCATACAATCTCTCTGACTGTTGCCTTTTACTGAGGTGCTCCAATTTTCTCACTAAATCCCCTGGTTCAGACACCCAAAAGTTACTTGGTGAAGCTTGTCAGTCCCCATGTTGCTTTCACAATCAATGGATAAGAAGAGTCACATCTAGAAAGCAATTGCCACCCTAAGACAGGCATCTCAGCTATCTGGAAGTTCATATGCTCTCTATTAATGGTAGAGAAAGATCACAGCCTTTTCTCAGTTTCAGACAGCCAAATTTTAGACAGTTGAGGCCAGAAGAAACAAACCTCACATCCCATGGCCTGTTCAACATTTCGAACCCACCCCCACACACAAACCTCGTCAGCAGCAGCCCACAGGTGCCACGTGTTTGGCTGACACCTGGCTCTTTCTACACACCCAACACCTGCCAAGTCTGAGGCCATTTTAAGGTGCTCATCAGCACTCACAAACAGAGGACTGTGGGAAGCAGGCTATGAACAGAAGGTGATAAGAACACAATCTAGAAACATAGAATAAAGTTTGAGAAACTTCCATTTGTCCTTTCTTTATCCATAGGGCATATTGTTTTTCTGCAAACAGGCAAAAGCTAGGCAAACACATTTATATGTTACTTTTATTTTCCATTATTGTTAGCTTTTCTTTTATTTTCATTTTTTTTAATGATCATGCTTTTTCTTGGTTGTGGGCACACCATTTCATCAGACATGTTCAGGCTTCTTACTGTGTCTTAGGGGCCCTTGGGGAACTTCATATTATAGGAAACTAGTATATAATAACTGAGAGATGTCTTCTGCTTCTCATAATTTTCAGAAGAGAAGATACTATATTTTAAGAATTATTCTGTAGTTGAATGAACAGAAATGGGAAAAGAAATGTTGAAGATTAAGTTGTACTGGAGGTTCATTATTTCCATATCTTAAAAAGCAACAACTGAAGATTATGTTAGACACTGTCCTCATTAGCTGGTGAGTCATGTTATTGCAGGGATCCAGATAACAGGCTTTGATTATTTTAAGCCTGAGCATGGTGATCAGAACTGAAATAACCTTGGTATTCTTGTTCTGAAAAGATGTCGTTTCGAGCAGAGGACTCTGTATACTTTGGGTGCATGTGATCTTGAAATGGATTTTGAACTCTCCTTCCCTACTACAAAGTATTTCAATTGTGCAAAACATTTCCTCCTTCCCAGAGGAAAAAAGCAGTCCCAGTTTGTGGCAGTCACTACTTATCATACTAAACCAAACAGGTTTAATATAGGAGAAGTGGTGGATTGGATGGGCAGTAATCTGTTCTCTTCAGGCTGCCAAGTGCTCTCTTTGCTTTAAGTCTCAAAACAGACAGAAGGAAGTCTCTATAGTGCATCAAAAACACAGCCCTACAATTTACAGGACAACCTCAGCTTCTTGAAGTCCCTGTATTCCTATGCATCTATCAACCTGATAAACTGCTGGCAATTTGTGCCAGCCTGGGAAACTTGCAGGTCAGTGCTGAAGCTGTGTCAGTGTGAAACCTACAGATTAGGTATCTGCATGATGTGTAGTGTAGTCTTCTTATAGAATCAATGAGCTCTAGCTGCTACTGATCCTATAGGACTTAAGGTCTGCTGTCTGTTTGTCCACATCTTTAAGGAAGAGATTGGGAGATTGTTCTTTATAGTATTGTTGTGAAGTTTAATTAACTGTTTGCACTAATACAGAGGACAATATTCTGTTCTCCACATTAGATTACATTAATTTTCTGTGGACTCAAACTCCTTTTTTTTAAATTTTAATATTGAAAAAAGAGGCCTAGAAGACTATAACGCATCAATTTTCATTGCAAACATCCCTGGTTCACAGGGTCAGAAAAGAAGATCAGGTGATCAACAGATCAAAAGATGTGACAAGTTAATGCCAATCACAATCTGCTTACCTGAGGCTTTTGTCTCAGGAAGACCCTAGATCTCCTTGGAAGACATCAATAATCAACTAATTAATCTCTCCCTTGAGTTCCTCCTCCTGATATTTATCATCAGTAAACATTGTTCGAAGAGTATGCCAAGTCTCTAATTTTATTTTTGACCTTTGTTAATCTTCAACCGTGGCTATTCTGAGTCTCGCTCACTAGATTGAAAAGCTCTGGAATACCTAACATTTCTGCCCTGACCCCTTCCCCCCCACGATACTCGTACACAGAATTAAGGCCACTTCTTAAGTTTCTTTTGGGTCACATGTGCAACTACAGTTCTTTATATCCCATTTTAACTTGTTTTCTTCAGTCTAAGAAAATTACCTTTGGTGTGCTTATTTTGAATCATTATCAAAATAGCAACATGGTGTCGGAGAGTCACCATAACATTCTGAATTTATTATTTCTTCCATTACAGCAGCTTTCCTCTGTAATCAAACATTACCTTAAGAGTTTCAAAAATAGAAACAGGGCAGAAAGGAATTTCAGCATACAGATGTCATTATTTAAACTCACTGTAATTGTAGTAAAAATTATTCCTTCCTCAAACAACAGAGGAAAACAAAGAGAATATAGTTCCCAGGAATATTATAACTGCTGTATCCTTCTGGAGGAGAGCCAGCAAAAGCATTTGCAAGTCTTCATGCTACAGCTTTCTTGGACACTACACTTCATACAGCTTTTGTCTAAAGCACATTCCCATGTCTCCAGGCACTTTCGTCAGCATTCAAATGAATCTCTGCAAAACAGAGATGAAATTTAAAAAAACAGCAGAACACACAGCCACTTGGCCACCCACAACAGCAGCACAGTAACACTGAATGCTGCACGCCCTGCACTGGCCGGGTGTGAGATCTGGAAACCAGGGCATGCAGAAGCAAGCACAGGCTGCCATGGGGCTGTCCAGGCTGGGGAAGAGTTAAGTTCCTCCATGCAAACAGCTGAATGGCTTGTCTTGGGAAATGCTCTGCTCTGCTCATGCTGCCTGCCATAAGGATAAAGAAAGCAGGGCTTAAAAGTCACCAGCACCATATTCCTGTTCTGGAGCAGATACAGTGGTTGCTGTCCCCAAAAACTGAGCTTTGATATATGCCCTGCTCTACTGTTGCCCTGATGGGTCTCATCTGCTCTGCTTTGAAAAGAAAAACCACAGGGTAAAAACAAAGCTCATGTGCTAAACCTTAAGTAGCCTGGACAAGGCCAGAGCTCCTGAGAAGTCTGGGGAGAGTGGTGGCCTGGGCAAAGTGGACCTGCCATCTGCACACCCTCAAGGAAAAACAGTACTTGCATGATGTGCATGGACAATTCATGTTCCAAAGGAGCTTGCTGGCAAAGTCTTGCCAAATTTTTATGACCTCTAATACCAAAAAGAGCCAAAGCATAAACACCTTAGCCTGAATCAGGCAAGACTTTGCAATCCAATCAGGATCACATCAAAAAGTGCAGAAAAATCTCTGCTACACAGCATTATTTTTTTTCCCTAAAGGGGATTCATTTAGTAAGAGCTTGAAACTCTTAATTAAATGCTTCATCATGGGGCCAGCGCTGGGGTGCATGAAAATTGCTTAAAAATCATCCAGCTGAGGTTTTGCAGATGCTTTATTGTGTGGGAAGTCAGGTCTTGTGTCCCTGGAGAGCAGGGACTCTGAGCTGTCAGTTGTTCTCCTGAGCTGTGGTGGGCTCAGGGCCCACTCTGGGACCTCTGACTGCCCACAGCTGGGTATGGCTCCAGGGCACTGCAGCTCCAAACACTACAGAGGGCCTGGGCAGAACGATGGGCAAAGCTTCTGCCTGCGCCTTTAGAGAGAGTATGAGCCTCTGGCAGTGACTTCAGCTCTGGGCAAAGAAGTACATTGATATGTGAATGTCCACTTAGCTAATAGCTGGTAGTAGGTACACTAGTTGTGAGCTGTGAGGTTGTAGCTAGTAAGGAGGAAAAGACTATATTTCAATTTGTAGCATTGTGAACTTGTGTTAGAAAAAAACTTTCTGTTCTACACTTTCAAGTGTTTCCATCTTTTTAACGGGTAGAAAGCAAACACAGATTTTTGCAAAATTTTGTGTGTGTGTGAAAGAGAAAAATCTTGGCGCTTGGCATTTCAGCCTTTCTGCAGGTGGTTAGTAAACGAGAGGAAGAATGTGAAAATGAAAATCCTCCTGGTTCCCACTATTTTTTCCAGCTGGGATAGCACTTCTTCCCTGCCATTTAATAGTATTACCACAGACTTATACACACTCTTTTGCTTCTCAACACGGAGTTTTAAAAATGGAAAGCTAATGAATCCAAGAGAAGGAAGAGACTTGATTTCAGAACCGTATGTCACAAACAGAATCTTTTAAATATTTGCTGCTGCTGGCATCTGTAATTGTTTAAGAAGAGCAAAAAGAAAAAAAAATTCCTATTATCTTGTCACTCATCATGCACTTTGCTCCCAAAAAACATGGAATAAACGGGGTGCAGTGTATGTTGGTTGGCTGTGCTCAGGGGAAAACAGATGTAGACTGACTATTCGGTAGACTTTGGCATCATCCACCGAAGCTCCTCAGCAGTCAATTCTGCCAACATGAAAAGTGAGGAGTGAAAGGAAGATTGTTGAAACATGGAAGATGGGTGAAACCTTCAGTCTGGCAGAATAGACCTTGATGTCACCTATTCCTGGGACCTCTGCCATGGTGGCCTGTTCCCTATTGCCATGCAGAGGAGGAGGTGATGACATATGCAGGGATGAGCCACAGTAGCTGAGAACACACCACAGACTGCCCCTGTATTTCCAGACAAGCCCCAAACATGCCATCATTGTGTTACAGCGTGTCTGTGACAGCTCTGGAAAGGCCACAGCCTTCACTCTGGATGCAGCAGACTGAAATGTCCTCTGGTCAACCTTCTCACAGCGCCTCTGGCACTTATTTAAGATCAGGTCCTGTCCAAAGAGTGACATGGAGGCTCCTTGCTGGCTCCACTCCAAGCAGTTCCCCACCCATCTCTGTAATCAGGGGCTCCCTTTGCTTCCTATGGTGGCCAAGTGAAATGTGACTCTTGGATGTGGAACTGCATAGCTGACCAGGCAGCAGGCACATCCTCATGGAGGACCTGCCAGAAAAAATTATTTTCTTGTTACGATCTTGGAAAAGAAATCCTCTCTGGATTGTGTTTATGCTGGCTGGAAATGTGAGGCACCCCTAAGAGCTCTCAGCTGTTGGGGGGACTTCAGGAGAGCCAAGCTGCAGGGAGTCCTTCATCACCCCTCTAACACTTGCAGGTTGTCAGGTAAGGGAGACCCAACCACTCAGCCTGAGCAGCTTTTCTCAACAGATACAGCACAAAGTGCTCCTAAGCAGTAACTCCTGCTTGCAGCAGTTGCAGGGGAGACCTCAGACTTTCCACTGAGCTTGGCACGAGAGCTCCCTGCAGAGCCAGGCCACAGCAGGGAAAGGGAAAAATTCGAAACTCCCCACAGGATAACAACCTAAGGTGGCTTGTGGTCTTAATTCCTTCCTTTGCAAAATGAACAGCACATGGTGTGATTAAGGGAGCCTTTTGGAGTATATGTGTTTGGACACCTTCTTCCCTCCCTTGCCAAGCCCACAGAGTCCTGCAAAAGCTGTCTCACAGCAGCAACATCTCCTTTTACCTAATTCTCCATTTCACGTTTTTCAGGTCAACCCTTGCACTAACATAACTGCACCATGGAGAGCTAGGACACCAGGTAGGATTCAGTCTAGCAGCTCACAAAGCACCCCAACCACCCAAAAATGAGTCTTTATGCCACTGTAGAAGCCCATACTGAGAAACACGGCATAAATGAAGTTGCTAGAGAAGACTGCTTTTCAAAGAGTTGGATTTTAAACTAGCACATCCTTGAGCTACCTTGCACAGAACCAGGTTTTTGTAACTAAACAACTTCTCGGGTTGCTTGTCAGTGAGATCCCTTTGCACCAACACTGATTTGGCTTTTGTCTGATGCTTCTTCAAGCAAATAGTAGGTCATGATGCCATGCCCTATCTTGCAGGAAGACTGGAGCTTCATCCCAATCTCTGAATCACTCAGTGACTTTACATGAGGGAGCCAAACCATTAGCATTTTTCTGGTTTCTATGCTCTGGTTTTCTTCATCATAATTGTGGTAGGTGTGCAGGAAAGCAAAATACCTCTGTGCATATTCTGGGCTTTGGGCTGAGGCTTTCTGTGTGACTTGGGGAAGTGCCAGAAAATATCTTCTCCCAGGTTAACAGCAGCAGCAGATACAAGCAGGAGGGGGACCCATGAAGGGCTCTGCCATAGCCCTGCAGCAATGCATGATCACAGGCAAATCATCTCCCTCCCATGCTTCCTTTCCAAAATATATCCTTTTTGTTCCGCGGGCTGGGCCCTATTTGTCCTGCTGAGTCAGTGCTTCACTCAGGATCTCGTCTCAGCAGAACAGGGGGTGGGCTGTGCTTCTCATTAACATAGGTTAGTTAGCTGCTTTTAGATATGTGGCTCTTGGTTAACAGTTATGCTTGCATCTATTTGGTTATAGCTTTGAAAATCTTGGTACATTTGCCATTTCCCATGAATATTAAATTCAGTCAGGCTGCCTCTTGAAATCATAGGTAAAGTAAAATATAATGACTAGAAGAGCCTGCAAATAATTGGGCAGCTGTGCTGTGTGCCATTGCTTGCAAGCTGCTGGTGCAGAGGAGCGCTGTGCTCTGGCAGGGCACTTTGGCATCTGCTCTGAGAAGCATTGGGGCTGATGCTGCTGATTTCCATTACCTGTGCCTGCAGGTCCGGGCAGGAGGAGGAAGAGGTGAGTTCATGTTTGAGGAGACTGACCTGTCCCACCAGTGATGGTATCTGAGGGGCAGAGTCCACTGTCCTCCTCCAGAGCCACAGAAATGAGGGAGAACTTCCCTCATTTACTAACAGCTCAACTGCTCTGGAGTCATGAAGGTCACATGGATGTGGGGTAAAGGGCAATAGGCTGAAAGGAAAGGCCTTGCTCGCGAGAATGGAGGCAAGTCAGATACATACAAACTACAACACTTTCATGCACACACTGTCCAAGACCTGGCTGCCATGTATGCTCCTGAATGGATGTGGAGCCATAACACCTTGTGAAGGAGCAGAGAAAGAAGGGACACGAGTATTTATCAAACCAAACCAAACCAAACCAAACCAAACCAAAAAACCTGAAGTGGGATATAATGAGCAAGCCAGGGGTGGGGATGTGCAGGTGGGGCCAGAAATTTCTTAAACTGATTTAGCTGCAAGAGGCCAATATACTATGAAGCCAAATACAATGTTTTGGAAGTAAAAATGTGAATTTCTTAGCCACTCATGAAACAGCAGTGTAGGACAAGACATGAAGTTTGTTCCTGATTTCCCAGAAGAAACTGTGGCAGCATTTAACTCCAGACATCCCAACTGCAAACAGGAACAAAGCCCGTTACAGTTGTGTCTCCCTGCAGCAGAGGGGATGCATGGCTGGTGAGATATGATGAAAGCTTCCCCATGCTCGTACAGCAGCACCAGGGAGACAGTAGCTTGCCATTCCCTAAGCAGGTCATTATGGCATGACACTTGTGTCACCCTGCCATGCTGAGTTTTCTCCAAAACCTGTCCCAGCTTTGCAAATTAAATGGACACAGACTGAATACAGCATAATACTAGATCTGCCACATGCTCCACATTCCTAACCCCTCCACCCCATAAAATCTCCCTAGAGTGGAAATGGCACCATGGCCCCAAAGGGTAAGAACAGTGCAGCTATGGGATTTACCCTGGTGTCATGAGAGGACTCAGTCATGGGGTCCACTAACACCCCAAGGGCTCAAGGGCAGTCTTGGGTCTTCCTCTGGGCATGTTCATTACCTAAACTTAGTCTTCAATTGGTTCCTGACCTACTTAATACCACTGTGACTCATGTGTTAGGAAGGTAAATTGCTATCTGAAATTAAGTCATATTTGCATTGATATCCTTATCGTAACGTCTGAGAGACTTGCATGAAGAATTGAGTTTGGTCTCATAGACTATCTTATTACTTCAGGTTGAGGTGCAGAACTCTACTAAAAATATGAGAAGTCCAGTAGTGGTGTTTCATCACCTAAAACAAAACTCCTTCTTTGTGAGTGCAAAGTAGGATGTTTTCAAAACTCCTCAAAAGGCTTACATAGACTTCACTTTGGGTATACACACTTAATAGGAATGATGACTAAATGAGGTTAGGAGTGAAATGTCGCACACTTTTCTTCTTCTCTTTAACAGCTCCATCCAAAGACTTTTTGCACCTAGGAAGTGTTAGGCCAGTTTGCCTATGTGCGCCTGAAGAACAGGGGCTGGAGTGGAACACCTCTATTTTCAGTTATGACATTTATTCTGCATTCATATATTCATGCCAAATAATGAAAAAAAACCCCAAACCAACCCTGTGATGGTTTTATAGTCTTCTCTGATCAGAGATGAGCAAGAGAAAGGTGTTTCTCTTGAGAGAGAGGGAGGAAGGGGTTAAGCAGTTTCAAAACAAGCTGGGGACAACTGATGTCAGATTTTTGTCTTACAATGGCATCTCTTTGCTTTCCCAGCAAGCAGTATATGAATCACTGGGCACTGCATTGTTCCAAGGATAACAGAAGATGCCACATATCTTAGGAGAGGATAGATTTTCTCACTTCTCATTAGGTGGAAGCTCTTGTTTGTTCAATAACTCCAGGGAAAAATCCAATCAGAAACTCCAGAAGAAAAAACTGTTTTGGTAGTTTTGTTTTGTTGTTGTTGTTTTTTGTTTTTTTTTAAACTTAACTGTTGTTTCCTTGGTGTCTGTCTCTGATGGAATTGGCCAGCTGTACTCTGCACCTTCCTAGTGTCACTGTAATAATGTGTCCTCCACATAAAGTTAAAAGCAAATCAGAATCATGAAAACTATGACTGTCCTCTCAATTTTCTGAAAGCCTCCCCTGGACATTCTGAAAAACTGCAGGGGAGTAAAAGCAAAAATCCAGACTGTTTTTCCATATGGCTATTTCAGATTATTACAGATGTGAGGATTTAGAGCAAAGTTGAGAAAACAGAAAATCTACTAAATTTAAAAAGAAATGTAGTGCTGAACTTGAAAAAACAGACATGCTGACTGAAAATAAGTTCTTAGTGTAGCTACACTTGGTTCACATGCATTTTTATTAAAGTCCTCGAGCAGTGTCTGTATTCATTTTCCATGCATTCCTAGTTGCTTTTGTTCTATATATATGCAGTAGCCCCCATTGGTGCTCCCACCAGAGATCCCCAGCTGGCCATGATGCTGAGGTGGCAGCAGGTAGGGACCTGGCTACACCCTGGATGAGCAAGGGGGAACTTCAAAAATTAGCTCCAAATGGCATTTCCAAGTTTGGAACAGGTTTCAGAAAAACAATTCTGTGCTGTAATGCCACAGTGCTTTTCAACTCCCAGCTAAAAGCACGATTTGGTGTTATTTTTATATCTTCTCTGGAAGAAAAAGTCTCAGGGAGCTGCCTTCAACTGGCACAGGGAGCTGGCAGCTCTGAGGAGCATCATAGGACAGAAATACAAGTACTCACCTGTCATCAGTGTGTAGTAATTTGGGTAAGAGAGGCTGGGGAAGTCTGGGGTCATGTAATCCACCTTCACCCCCATGTTCACAATGTCCCGAAAGCCCGGCAGACCCTCCAGCTCGCTGTCATCAATGTAGTCGAAGCGAAAGCCATCGAGCAGGAACACCAGGAGCTTGCGGTGGCCCGAGGGAGCGACGGGAAGCGGCAGGAGGACGGTGAGGGCAGCAGCCAGGAGGGTGGCGAGGAGGCTACGGCTCTCCATGGCAGACAGCAGCGAGGGATCTGCGACGGCTCCGGGGCCGGACCTGGCACTGCTGTCCCCCTCCCACTTCCAGCACCCGCGTTAAAGCTACAGCGCTGCCCCACGCGGGCGTGGGAGGTCATAGGTTAATTGCACGCAGATGATTAACCTCGAGCTGAGGGAAGAGCTCGGTACTTCCCAGCTGCAGGAACGAATGCTTCGCAGCGAGGGGGACCACACAGTATAGAAGTAACTGGAGCCTCTCAGGACACTCGGCAGACACAGGCTCGGCAGTGCGGGCGCGCTGCCCGCTGGCCGCCGGCGAGGAGGGGCCGCGGCGCCCGGCGCGCTCCCACCGCTGCTGGCGGGGAGCAGAGCCCGCTCGGCGGCCAGCCCAGCTCCGCGCTGGGGCTGAGGCTGCGGCTCGCAGGGGGCTCGCACAGAGGGGCTGCGGTCTTTGAAACACAGCCTTGCATCTCCAGCCGCGCCAACGCGCGCTTGCTTCTCATCTCTCCGGCAGTGGCTTCTAATAGAACTCAGAGTGAGATTAAGGCAAAGCATCTCCCCAGTTGGGAAGTGCAGTATGTGTGAGTCGAGGTCCAGCATTTCGATGGCACGGCGGTACCGCAGAGTACCAGCTGAGCAAGCTTATCTTGCGCTACATAGATGCGAGTCCCTGCAAAAGGTCCCTGTCCTCTCTGCTTCCTCTGTGCTGCCCTGGGACTAATCCAGCTCCTGATGCGCCAGCAGAAAAATATAGCTTCAGCTAGATAATAATTGATACATTTATTTTCTGGCAATTGATATTATTTGGATATGAAGTGCTGGATGGTGCCTAGTTCCATATTAAAAATGAAAAAATGCTCACAGTTTAGTCACGAGTCACCACCAGGTTGTTCTCCTTCACAGGAATCTAACTATGCCTCTAATGCAATGCCAGAACCTGTTGTACATCATAACTGCACATTAACTTGTTTTAATTCTTTTTCCCAAATAAAAGAACTTCATAGCATTCATAACATTGTCCACCCCACTGTGGGAAATGCCCTTTGCAGATGTTTACACCTGGGGAAGCTTGCAATAAACTGGCCACCACCCCACTGTGGGCATCTGAACTTTTCTTTGCTCCTTACAAACCTCCCCACTGCACATCCAACACATCCAGTTACCTCTTACCAAACACTGGGCTGATGCAAGCTCAGCAAGAACAGCTTTCAGCCCTCTTTGCCCCAAACACTTATTTACCCCCTTGCAAATGCCCACCATGTCCTGACTTGCCTTTTGCACAGTGTTGTACTGGGTGCTGGTGTCCATGAGCCAGAGCTGCTGCCTGCAGATCACTGCTCCCAGGACATAGGCTGGAGAGGTGCTGTCCATGCCCTCTTCCCACAGGGCTTCCAGCTCCAGAAAGAAGATGCCCTGTCAGGGAAAGGGGTGCTGGGGTTCTCTGTAGGAGGTGGTCATTCCAGGAAGGTCGAAGAGGATGGAGTAGGAGCTTGCAGCCAAGTAGAACTGCTGAGGCCCTTCAGCTGCCTGTGCTTGTGTTCATCTTCTCAGTAAAATTCCTCATGCTTTCTCCCTATCAGTGGACTAAATGCACTCTTCATGGACATCTCCCTCTCTGTGACATACCCAGCCACTTTTTTTCTTCCCTTTTCTTTTCATGTGCCCCTTTTTCCGTCCCTGTCTTGGAGCCCAGCACTTGGGACATATTCTCTCATCAGTTTAAACCTGAGTCAAGGACTTGAGCATTTCTAAGCTCCAAGGGATCTTTAAAGCAACATAGGGAACTAGCCATTCAGGGCTTTATCCCTCTTCACATAACATTTACTTTTGAAGCTTTGCATTGCTAGCTATCATCATCTTGACAACTTTAATTCTATGTTTTGACTTTTCTTATCTTGTTTGGCTTTAGTTAATTTATTTTCTCACAGTACAGCAGCAGTTTTCTCAGCAAAAACCAACCCAGGGTCACACAGCTGTGTTGCACCTCATGTCAGAGACAGCTGAGCCCTGGGGTTATCCATAAAGCTTTGTGCACAGGAGAAGGACATCTGGACCATGGTCCCCAGTCTGCTGGGATGATAACAGGTCCTGATCCCCTGAGCAGATATTGCCTGGGAGAGCCAGGTGATACTGGCATGCTCTAGCCTGGACTTTGAAGAAAAACACCCAGATCCTGCCACATGAGGGAAAGCCAAAAGGCTGCATGACACAGGCAGTCGGTCTGTGCTCTGACAGTGTCCCAGCCTGTGAAAGGCTGCTACTGCCCTGCCTGCAGGGACAAGGCTGCAGCTGCACACGAGGCTGCTGGGCGACGTGACAGCCTGGGCAGTGCTGTGGGCAGCTGCCTGCCTGAGGGATGGCACGTGCTGCGTGTCACACCTATTGACAGTCGCCACTCTTCTCAGCCACCTCCAGACTCCACAGGGTCTCAGCCGAGGATCTGCCACTTCATCCACCTCATGAAGGGAATATGCATGTCCTCCTCCTGCTGCCTGTGGCTGGACTTCCAGGATGGGATGTGGCCCTGCAGAACTCATGTTCAGAGACACCACTTCTACCAGTGCTTACTGAGGATTTTTCACTCTAGCAAAAATTGTATGTTATGGGCTTGGAGTCACCTGGAGTGTCATGTCTTGGTCAAGACACTGTGGTAATTCATTATGTCCCGTCTTATGTTGAAAGAACTCAGAAACACGTCCAGAAATGGGGAGAGAAATATTATTATGCACCTCTTGGCAGACCCATAAGGACATTCACATTGTTGTCTTGGCTTGTCCTCTAATGGGCCTACCAGCAGGGCTCAGCAGCAATAGCAGCTGCTGCCCATGAAGGAATGGGATAATAGAGGAGAGACAGTAAAGTGTCTGAGATGGACTCTCACCTTGAAAGGATGACCAGTTTTCTGAGGTCATTAGACCAAGAAGCCAGGCTTCTATCATGAGATGGTACAAAATACATGTCTTAACATTTTATGGCATTAAGAGATAATGCCTTCCTTCCAAAAGGGTTGCAATCTTCTATTTAACAGCTCCTTAAGAGAAAGCTCTATCTGAGCTGACTCAGTGGCAGGAGAGACAATTGGTGCAAGGTACTAGAGCTCAAAGTCTGCCTTAAGAATTGGAGATTCACAGGTTTCCACTCAACAAATAGGAGTAAGGCCTGAGAGGGGTTAAAGGACTAGTGAGCCACGTAACCATGACGCTGTATAATACCAACTTGTGTTTTGACAGACAATCCCCCTGAAGAGTGGGACTGGAGCCAAACAGTCTAGCTTGGCAGAGACAGATCCCAGCAATACATTTCATTCCTGCCAAGCAATGTTGATTTGCTTTGGTTCACATTCATTTGTAAGCACCCTGTCTGCACGAAGCCCCAGATGGCTGTGGAGACTCCAGCACAACAATATTTTGATACAAATGCTCTTACAAAAGCTATCAGAGCCTGAGCTGGTGTCCAGGGACAGCAGTGCTCACTAGTTAGCTGTTAGACAGGGTTTAGGAAGAAGCATGCATGGAGGAAAGAAAATCCCTCAACTCAAATTGTAGATGAGGAGATGACT
Organism: Pardalotus punctatus; assembly: GCA_013400915.1. Lineage (NCBI taxonomy): Eukaryota > Metazoa > Chordata > Aves > Passeriformes > Pardalotidae > Pardalotus > Pardalotus punctatus. The sequence goes on along the minus strand of VZTX01031387.1, from coordinate 69,518 downwards.
GTATTGATCCAAAATTGTTTGAGAAAAGATTCTCAACCACTTAGATTGCTCAAGAAATCCTCTTGGCAAAAACTGCCTCAAGTGTCCTTGTATCTTTTTTATTTTTTTTTCCCAGTCCTCCAGAAACCACAAACATGGCAATAGAATTGAAAGAAAAATCTCCGAGCTTACACCAACAGTTCAATCTACCTTGTCAGATGTACGAGCCTTCCTGGCGGTGCAACTCTTATCTGTGCTCTTAGGTCTAGGAGCACATGCAAGAACAAGAACTGCTAAAAGTAAAACATGGTTTCCCCAGTGAACTAGAAAATCTAAGAGGAAAACTTGTCCTTTCTCTTCTGAAAGAAAGATAAGAAGTCATAACATGACTCGCTGTTGACTTGTAATTCCTTTTCAGTTCCTGTTTTCCTTCACACACGGTAGTAGTTGAACACTTTGGCCAGCACAGCCTGACTTACTAGTTTGGTTGTTTCTTTTCTCTCATTAGAGAAGAAGGCAGCCCACATCTAGACATAAAAGCCTTGAGCTGCTTGCATTTCTTTGAACAAGAGTGTGCCAGTTTGAAGTTTTCATTCTGCTGGACTAAGGTTCTTCTTCCTCTTCTCCCCACCAAACCCAAGATAAAAAAGTCACAGGTGGTACCAGCCCCTCTGCTGACTTCCACAGAAAACTTCTGGTAATATCTGAGCTGACAGAAGGTCTTGCCTTGATAGAAGTCATTGGCTGCAGGAGTTTACTATCAGTTTCTTTGCTCCTGTTTTGTGCATTCGCACAAATGCTTCTGCATGGTGGTGTGCATTAGGCAAGGCATCTGCTGCTCCTTCAGATCTTCCATAAAGATGATACTTTATGTCAAGTCAGTTATTTCTGTGATCTTGTGGTGGGCAGTAATTCAGTCACAAGGAATTCAAGACGTAAGAAGTGGGCTGCTCTTGCTGTCAGTCATGTGCAGATGTATATGATAAAGTCTCAAACTTGCTAGACACAGAGCATTTCAAAACTTGAAACTCCAGCTTTCCTGTAGAAAAGCAGTGGTCTTTCACTGTTTCTTGGGGCAAAGTTTTCCTCTAACCTACCCATCTGGTATGCAACTTGCCTTACTGAAAACATTCACATGCTGGATAATAGTACATCAAAGTGGGACAGTGACCACCCTGATTGACAGCCAGGGGCTGTTTAATGTTCTTTGAAGTGCCTCAATTCAGGCACTTGTGATGTTTAGAGAGCACCTCTCCAAATCTCTTACTCTAGCCTTCACTACAACAGTCACAAGTCACATTAATAACTTTTCTAGTTGAAGAATATCTGTTGGAAACGAAGTAATTTAATGAACTTGTGGACACCCCCCAGTGTTTCCTTGTAAGGAGCTGCATGGGCTTGGTGCATAATTGTCAGCACTGCTCTGTGAATGCTCCCTGACAATGGTCTCCTTAGGGAACAGACTGTGCTTTCATTAAATGCAACTAGATTGAGCAAGGAGGGTGGCTCTTCACTCCATAGCACTATTCGGGTGTGCAAGGCCTTTTCCCTGGAGATCCTGACTGTTAAAAGCATATGTGGGACAAATTCACAGGAAAAAAGTGCACCCAAGGCTGGTAAACACAAACAGCACTGGCTCCAGCCATCCTAGAACTTTATATTCTTACAGAGGGTAAACAAGAATATATATTCAGTGGGAAAACCTCTCAAGTGTTTTGCTTAGTAACTCTCTTAACCCAGAGTTATATGATCACTACCCAGAGCTCCAAAAGCATCTTCTCTTAAAGGTTTTTCTTGAGCAGTAATCACAGCTCACTCTTGCCCACTTCACACAGATATGTGAACTGCTGCAGTGGACATTCATAGCCAAGAAGACAAGAAAAGAGCTGGGGTGACAGCAGCAGGGGGAATACGTCTCCAGTGGGACTGAACACAGTCAGTGTTGCCCTATATCAGACCCCTATATCGGCCAGCCACTGCCCAGCAGGAGAGGCTGCCCATCTGCACTCCTGAGGTGGGAAGGAGAGGATGCAAATAAAACTTCAAATAAGCTCCCAAAAGAGGCCCCAAAGGAAGAGCATGTTTCATATAGCTAGTGTGGGTTGTAATAACAATTTTAACCTGAACCCTGCAGAGCCACGGAGGATTATGAATTACTTCCTATTGGTCATGAAGGCAATTAAGAAAAACAAACAGTTCACCAGTGGGCTTAAACTCACTACACAGGGAACCTCTGTCACTGAAAGATATGTAGGAGCTCAGGTCAGAAATACTGGGAAGCCTGCACCAGCTGATGGCTGCATGTGGCAGAAGATCAGCTCCTCCCTCACCTCATGATGTATCAGCCTGAGCACAGGTCTGTCCAGCTCAGGGGGAGGGTGTCATTGTCATGGACTGAAACCAGTCTTCATCCCTTCCAAAGGGTGAGTTTTGCTTGGGTATCAACCTATCTCCACCACCAGTATTTCCCCAACATTTATAACTCATGTCTCTGCAACGTTATTACTTAATTAGCCCAAGACCATGCTTGTCTGAACATCTGTGTCTTGTAACACCAGGAGTTTTTACCTAATTGAGAAAACCTTGTGCAATGTATTTCTCTGTTGAAATCAGAGAAGTTTGTTAGATAGCAAAACCGGATAGTCAGTCCTAAGCACCTGGATACTGTATATTCTGCTTTGTCTCTGCTGTGTGTTCATTTCTTGTATGGTGGGGGACTGTGGTGAAGGATTTTACTGCTATTCTAGAAACAGGGGTCATCAATATGTAATGGTGTGCGTGGAGATGGAAACTTGGCAAGCTAAGCAGGTTGATCAAGATTACTGAGTTTATTTAGTATAAAAAATAAACTATAATCAGACAAATAAAGTAGGTGTTACTAATCCTGCTATGCTGTGACACTAACATATTCCTCAGGACTTGAACTCAACACATCCATTCGTATGCCAGTGGCTCCTCCAAGAAAACAACAGGATATTCTGCACATCCACCAGTGCCTTGCACAGCAGTGCTTGCTTGAGCATCAGCCTTAAAAGATGAAAGTATGAGATTAAAGTCTAACTATCTTGCACAATCTTACAGCCATCTAGCGCTAGTCAAATGTAGACGTATTTAAGCAAAGTATTTGGGTTTCAGATTTTCCCATTAAATGAGGGGTAATTTGAGAGGCTAAAATATCTGGCAAATCAGTGTATCAGTGCCTCCTTTTCAAGAAGAAAATAACATTCTATGTTTGATCTTTCTGCTAGATTTCTACATGGCACATAAAAGAGATTTAAAACATTAGCTTGAACTTAGTATACGTACAAAGTAAACTATCCAGGGCTAGTGCAAAATGTCATTTTAAAACTCAAAAATACTTGGCATTTGGCATCCTTTATAGCCCGGAGGTTGTACAGAGTTCAGCTTTAACTTTTGACATTAGTGCGTAAGAACTGAGGGAGTTGGGCTTGCATCATGATCTAGCAAAGAAACAGGCCTTTATTCTGACAGCAGTTATTTAAGCTAACCTGAGAATATTTACAATTAAGAGCCAAAGGCCAGTCTCTGACAGGCTGCCTGCAGCAAGCCTGCCCTGTGCTGCAGAGAGTTTGCTGCCTACACTTGCCCTTTTTTTTGGTGTGCCACTGCACATTGTTCATCTTGGCTTTCATATTATTGATCTCATCAGTCCTGGCTTTTCGTTACTGAATCTTATTAGTAAGGCTATGCTGGAGGTTGAAATCCTCACCTGGAAGACACAGATTAAAGTCTCAACTCTGCCCATTGTTCAGAAACTACAAGTGTCTGGTTCTCATCTCACTGACTACTGAGTCACCTCTGGAGAATTCACTCTCACAGAGAAGAAACAGCTGTTTTACAACCCAACCACTGTTCTGGGTAAAGAAATATTCACATGGTATCTGTTTCCCAGCTTTGGGTGTTTCTCCATCAACAAGCTACAACTTCTCAAGCAAAGCCTTGTCTGCATCAGATTTTCTTACAGGTAAAGTCCCATCCCTGTCTAAACACCATGATGACGTCCTTCCCTGTAAGAGGGCATGGTCATATCTTGACATGAGGATCAGCATTACTTTCTCTCACTAGCTGAGTGCTCAGGTTGGGAAATCCTAATATATTACTGATGGCTGGAGCTGGTCTCAGTGGTGGCAGTAATCTTTTATCTGAGGACAGGACCTAGAACAGCCCTCAGTCCTGGGATACCTGATCTGATTTTTCCAGCTGAGTACTCAGAGGTCTCTGTCTGGGACAAATTGCCATGATTTCTGTCCTTATTATCTCTTACTACAACCCAAAGCAGACTTCAGCAGGATTTCAGTGGGATCTGGATGTTTCACAGTGACTTTAGTCTGCTCTGAATTTGCTATGCCACATCTGCATCCTATTTCTGTTACCTTGACTTTGCTTTATATTACTGCTCTTCTCCACAGTACTGAGATTTATAATCACATCTTCCAATTCCAGTAGTGAAGACAGTCTGTCATTTGACATTCTTCTGCTCTCTGTCAAGGCCCTTATCATAGACCTGAGTGAAATCATACCTTTCTTTCCCAGAAATATACCCCCAATGTGGAGGCTCCTATTTAGTGCTACATAAAAATGCTTTTCTCTTCTTATGGACATCCTGAAGTCAATATGTTTTCAATCAACCTCACCTTTCCTAGAAAGCAACACTTCCTGCTGCCAGGAGAAGCTGAAAACCTTGAGAACCCCCACTTTCCTTTTCTCCTTGTTTTGTAAATGACTCTGGACTCAAGGAACCATTTCCTGCCTGTGGAGAGACCTCACTGCCTCCAGCCAAGGAGATCCCACTTGTCCTGCTGTTTTACATCTCTTCTGATGGCACAGCTTTTTCTCTAGCCCAGATAAGCCTTTTTGGACACTGGCAAACAAGCAAAGGGGAAGTGTGTGTGAAGCACGTCTGTATGTGCACACTGTTGCCTCTTGCCTGAGTGATTGGCCACTGCACTGCACTGCTCTTGACTACTCCCTTCAGCCAGAATGACTCAGAGAAGTTAAGGCTGTAAGTAGTTTTATGGTTTTCTTCGAGAAGAAGCTATAAAAGCTCTGAACACCTGAAATGAAGAGAAATAAACAGTAGGAAGGCTTATTTCTTCTTGGGCAACCGTATTCCCAGCGGGTCCCAGAACTCAGAGTCCTTTGTGTTCTTTCTGGGAGATGCTTTTCTTCTGGTAGTCCTCCAACATCAGCTGCCTGATCTATCACCTGTTTAGGGGGCAAGGAAGGTTGTCATGAACCCAAATAATTTCAGGGGCTTGTTTCCCCATGCTGTTCCCTGTAGCTATACCTGAGGCCAACACAGGGCAGGGAGGAGGGGGATGGTCTGGAAGGACCATGCTGACCACCAATAAAGGGAGAAGCAGGTGAAAATGTGCCCTTTCTCCTGCTCAGCATAACCAGTAAAAATTTTCTCTGTCATCCTTCCTCTTCTAGCACCAAAACAAATAGCACATGAAAACAGCACATGCATCTTGACATGCTATCAGACATGCTCTCAGTGCCACTTTCAGCAGGCACCACAGAAAGGCATGGCAAAGTGGTTCATGTTCCCAAAGTTCATTTTCACTTTGTTTCCAGGGAACTGTGTGGTGTGCCTGTGAGTGTTGGAGACCAGAACTGGTTTTTTTTATATACTGTGTCAGAAGTAGTCAGCCAGCCCCTGCCCCCCAACTTGTTTTTTGAGTGCAAACTTATTTGAAAAACTGGCTTATTGTTTGCTCTAGGTCAGGGCTGACCAGGACTGTGGTAGTGGGCTCTGGACTGCATCCTGTTTGGCATGTCCTTGGCTACCTTCCATGAAGAGGAGTGGAAAAGTGTGGCTAAGGCCACATAGGCAGGGCAGAAGCAGCTGGTGGCCTGAAGTAGAAAGCATGGGCTGTTCCTCCCAGCACCAGTCCCCTGGGGCGGCCTGACGCCAACCACGCATTTGCTCAGTCTGTTTTAATAGCACGTGGCTCATATTTTCTGTGTTTTCCCTCCTGACATTATGCTGATGTGCTAATCCACTGCATGGCAGCAAAAAATGTCTGAGATTTCCTCCAGTGCTGTCAGCTGCTGGAATTGGACACCCTGTAATAACCTCCAGGGCCAATGGCCCACTGCCTCCAATTCCCAGTAAGGACTTATTTTTCCTTGGCATGGCCAACATGTGCAAAACCTCATTCTGACGGTTTTTTGAAAGAGAAAATAGGTGGCAAAGTGCTTAGCTCTTTCAAGGAAGTTTGGAAACGATGGAGAGCGACCATGTAAGCACTTGAGTGCGGTTGTCCAGCTTCCAGCACAGAGTTGTAAATCATCTCCTGAATGGCTGTCACAAGCACACCAGATCACAACAAAGAAGCTATTTTTCTTTCATCAGGACTGCTTGTTCAGGATACAGCACCACTGCTAATGCATTTAGCAGGTGTAAGAAACATTTGAAAATGGTATCTTTTTTCCCAAGAAATAAGGTTAAGAGCTTGTTTGCTCTGCATGTTTGGATTTTGGCTTATTTTATTATACTCCCCCACAGCTGCAGTTTCCTCCACATGCTGGAAATGGTCGCTCCAGCTTGGAGGCAGCAGTCTCGGGGCAAACAGGAATATTTCCAGTACTGCAGGCAGGGATTTAGAAGGTGCTTTAAGGAGGCATCTCAAACTGCATCAGCCCTGGCTGGACTGGAGAGGTATTGAGGTCCCCACACCTGGGTATGAGTCCCAAATGCAAGAGATGATCCTTTGCTGTGGAAGCACAGCCTGTGCCAACACACTCTCCATGCTCTGTGAACAATACTGGAGTTATCTGCTCCCTTGCCTGGGGGAAAGAGTCAGTGTCACTGTGGCTGACACCAGCTCGATGTGGTTTCCTCTCATCCGAGTGCTGGCAGCTCTTGCTGCCCCTTGCCAGTCACAGTGCCATTCCCCAGATGATTTCTTGTGTGCAGTGTCTCCAGCATCCTTCATGGCTCTGCCTGCATGGTAGGCTGGGAAGGTGATTTCCAATTTCTGTTCTCTGGAGCTGGTATTGCACAGGGGTCGGGCATATCCCTTGGGGGTGCCATGGGGTACGACTCCCTGCTCATTCAGTCCTCATCAGCAGTAGCACTGCTGCCACAGTGGCATGTGCTACAGGAGTCACCTACAAGTGGTCAATTGCACCAATACTTTCTAAATATTAATTACAAGCATGTTATTTTTAAATGTATGACATGAGCATCTATCAGAAAGACACTGGATGAACAGTAATGAAAGGTACATTGCATGAACCATTAAATGTTTTCCTACTGGTGGCTCTTGGAGTACATCTGAAGCCAAAGAAACTGAAAGGTAAATGTTGCTCATATCCCAGTGTGAGACAGTTTCCTTGGAAAACTGTCTGTGGGCAGAACAGCATTGCTGCCACCAGCCAAAAGGCGAGACTTGAAAGTGCCCTGGAAGCAAGTCAGTACCTCCAAGCAGCCAAAACACTGGATTGAGCAACTTCGTCTGTGGCATACTGATCAGAGGAGCTTGGAAAAGCCATTCTGAAGAAGAGAAGAGAAGCATCAATTACTGAACCAAGTTTCATTCTGGATAGCCCATAGGCAGAAACTCATGATTACTCAAAGCTATTGTGTTTTATGTGGCCCTTGTGCAGCTGCTAGTATCCCTTTCCTCAAAACAACAGCATTGTATGGTTTTATGAAACGTGAAACCACAAATGCTTTACAACACTCACTCTAAAAGCATACATTGTAACAGAGGAGTGGTTTTTTCCTTCTTTGGAGCCAACATGTCAGATTTAATAGTTGAGTTGTGGTCTCAAAACAGCCTCTTCTGCTGTGGTTTGCTGTGGTACAGGCAGTGTTTGCCCAAGTGGGCACCTCCAGCAGCAGCTGGTTCAGGAATAAGGCTTCTGGAAGAAAACTAATTCTTCAAGCGCTATGATGACTTCGGTATAATGGAAGAGGGTTATGAAACCCCAAACCCTTGCTATTACCCTTGATGTGTATTGTTTGTGCTGTGTCAGACTGTTCTCTCCCTAGGGGATCCGCCATCCAAACCCCTCAGCACTATGGCTGAGACAGGAAGCAAGCTGTCACTAATGGATGCTTTCAGTAACTGCAGGGGTTGGTGATAGGCTTGTTCTTCTCCAGAGGTTTGTTTTCAGTGGCTGTTTCTACATGCCAAGATCAACTCTCTGCTATTTTGGTTTTATGTTGGGGAGGCAGATTGCATGTGGTGTGATGGCAGCAAAGTGGCTATGAAGATACAGAGAGGGTCTGTATCAAACATAAACAGGGGCCATAAATGCATATATGCATATATTTGAATGCTACATTAAGTAAAACATACTATAACTAAAACAATATGGGGGAAGATTTTTTTCCTTGAATGGGTCAGGCTTTAATATAAAGTATCTCCATGTACGTTCTGGAGTTCAAGTGTGTGTACAGAACAAAGAGTTTATGGTTGCACAAGATCCCCTGCACCATCTGAACTTAAGTATGAATTCCCTGGTTGGCTGAAATGATATATCTAATGGGAAATCTGACAAGAAAGACCACATATTTAAAGGTTAAACAGCAACAGGAAACTTCCTGGGGAAACTTCAGTGGCAGGATGCCTGCTCTGTCAGGATGATAAGATCTGCTCCCTGACTCCACCTGACCCTTTTAGCAAAGCCAACTCCTGCATAAACACTATGGACATTGACCAACAGGACCTAGGCAGCCCACTTGCACAAGAATCCCTCTCAGTTTTGTGGGGAAAGTAGAGCACAAACACATTTGCCTCTTCCTTTACATATTTATAAGCCCGAAGTCTGTTTCTACAGCTTCAGATAAAATGCCTGTTACAACTCTTTTTTTCTGACTGTACCACGAGTAAGGGTTAGAACAGACCTAAGTTAAAAATAGAAAAGCCACAAGTAAAAGGTGACACAGGGTGGTAACTGTCCAGCCAGTGAACAACGGGAAGACCCCAGACCCAAAAATAGCCGTTGGAACAGGTAGGTAGACTGTAAGGGTATAAAAGCCGAGGGATTCCTTTGTTTGTGGTCCCTCCCTGTAGCCACCCAGGCTGAGCTGTTCCTATTGCTGTACCGCTCAATTATCTAATTTTTTTTTTTTCTCCCTGAAATCAGATGCTGGACACTCTGCTGCAGGAAATCTAGGGTAGAGAAGTTTCTTTAACAGTATTTAATTCTGTTTTTGAGTGTTCTGTTTTCTTCGGTCTTTAATGGATCAAAGATACTCGCAGGCTTATGGGTCAGGTCTCTAACCAGATTAGAAGTACTAACCCGAAGAAATGTCCTCTTCTTCCCTTCAGACCACCGTAGTCACGCTGAGAGGAACAGCCCCATCCATGCCGACGCTAGATGTCAGCCCAAACACGCGAGTGCCTCTGCTCCGAGCTGCAAACGCTTCCTGCAGATCCATGGCGGGGCTGCGTGGGGGGGCCCCGGGCTACTCCAGTAGCCTTCACCCTGCAGGGAGCGGAGCTATCTCATTGCACTGGCAAGTGGGCAAAGGAAGGGGGGGCTCTCGTGAGTTTGCACAAAGTCCTTTTTATAATACACATGCATTAATACAAGACAAAAGGAGCCACATTTTCAGGGGTGAAAACTTTCACCCGGAGTTTCTGCCCTTGTCCCAGGTGTGATGGAAGGCGGCTGCCATCTCCTGGAGACCATAATAGCCCCTTCCCTGCTCCCTGCCTCCCACAGGCTGAGGCTGTCCTGGAGTATCCTGCCAGTTAAGACTGACAGGTGCAAGGTTTCATTGCTATTGAGAGGGAAAGAAGCTGTGACTGCCACCTTGAAGAAGCTACAAGCTCTGGGCTCTCCTGAGCTCAGATGATGGGGCACTTTACATTTTACAGTGAATTGAAGCCACTGGTGGGGAAACAGGACTTACCAGGGTACTTTCTGCAAGTAGTTTAAAGCTCCATTATGTGTTTTTTCTCCTCACATCATTGTTGTCCTAAAGTGTTCAGCTCACAGACACCAGTTACCAAGGCTAGTGTTGAGTGAAAAACCTGAGAGAAAAACAGAAATTGCCCAGTGCAAACATAGCATTTCCTCATATTTCCACTATATCTGGGGACAGAGGCAATTTCCCCTTCCCTTGTTTAGAAAACAGTCTTCCTTCCCCATTTCCCTCTCATTCTCCCAAACTCACACTCTGGCAGGCTAGCCTGGCAAGGGCTCCAGGCTGCAGGGGTGAGATGTCCTTGTGGAATCCAGTAATTAAAGGCTGGCAGGTAACACCTGCTCCTTCACCTGTGTTCCTGTTTTTCAACCCTCTAGTTTGTTTTTTTAAAGTGAGTTTCCCTGTCCAGTCCCTGTCTTTCCTTGTGTCTTGTAATGCAATGAGATGCATTCAAAAATCACCCAGGCAAAACCCAGCTGAGTTGCAGCTCCTAGGGTGCAGTGTATTTCCCATATGCTTGTTTGGGACGCCCCTGGCCTGGCAAGGGCTCGCCATGGCAGGGAGGAGGTTGCTGCACCTGAATTGGCTGGCACAGAAAAGGCTTACGCATGCCTGCATCCAGTCTCCTGCTTCCTGGGTAAATTTGCCCTTCATGGAGACAAACATAGAGAGGCCTTCAAGCTCTGTCACTTTTAAAAACACCTCTTCTTTCAGTGAAGGGATTTTCAGCAAAGCAAATGCAAACAATTCTGGGTCAGAGGGACAAGTATTTAAGCTGCTCCAGCCTGGTATCCTGCAGTAGGTAGCCTGTTCCATTAGCTTAGATGCTTCATGAGATGTGTTTCATTGTCTGAACCACTTCCTTAAAGAACAGCTAGATAAGTGGTGGATACAATTTGTTCTTGATTACCATGGGGAGAAAGAAGACAGCAGCACAAACGACCACATGTGCTGGTTTGAGCAGTGACTCTTCAGCTGCTGGTCCTTGGGTTAGCTGTGGCAAGGCTGGATTGCAGGGGCCAATGTGGAAAAGTGCATATGATGCCTGGCAGAAGGGCTACTTGGATTTCATTGGCTTGACATCATGCCTTTCCATGGTTTGATTTTTTTATTTTTCATTTCCTTTATGAAGCTCTGCTCCTGGCCTGGATCCTGGCAACACTTCATTACACAACAACAGTTGCCATGGCCACTAAAGTGGAGGCAGCAAACAGTGCTGCTGCAGTGCTGGCAGGAGCTGCCGCGGCTTCCCAGGCACACGGATTCATGGTGCATGGCTGGGTGGGTGCAGGGGTGTGCAGGTGCACGAGTGCACTGGTGCATAAGTGCATGGGGGTGGGAGTGCATGGGTGCAAGGGCAGGCATGCCAGTGAGGGGCCCAGCATCCCTCTGGTTACTTGCAGGCACGAGCATCCCACAAAGGGCCACCAGCCAGGTGCAAGCCATGCCTCACAGAAGAGCTCTGATGTGAATGGGCTGAAATATTTTGCATGCGCTAAGTATGGGCATCTGCAACTTTATGCCTGCTTTAGAAATAGGGATGAGTGCTAGAAGGTCAGGGGGTGGATCTGCAAGGATCTGTGTGCAAGGATCTGCAAGGATCTGCAAGCTGCCAGTGCTCTGTGCATGTGCAAGTCATGAAGGTCATAAAGCAAAAGCCAGCACCCAGGAATTCAAGGAGTGGGCTTCTCTGAAGAGGCAGCCCCCCCCCCCCACCCCATTGGTCCTCTCTCCTGCTGTGCACAGGGCTCGTGAAGGAGTGGGAGAGATAATCTGAATTTGTTGGGGCTCGCTGGTCTGTCGATGCACTGTGGATAATGTGGCCAAAGAGGAAAGTAATGCCCAGCAGCTGCTGCTGCTGGCCAGGCAGCTGTAAGGAGCAAGTGAAGTCATGTACAGTACAGACTGGAGCTGGCAGTGCTGAAAAGGGGGGGGTTTTGGTGTGGGGGGGCACCCACCTGATTGAGGTGTTGGCTTTTGTTACCTCACCTCCATACAGAAAAAGGACTGGTAACTTAAATTAGTGCAGTGCGACCAGCTAGTGTTAATTTTGCAGAGCTCTTGGTTACTCATGGTACATTCATTTTGTTTATATTCTGTTCTATAAAACTAAATAGTTCCTCTCTCTGTGGTTTTATACTCTCTAAAGAGCTCTAGCACATTTCTCATCCCGTTTTACATTTGCTTGCTTGTTTCTCAAGCCAGTTCTTCCAGCATCTCTTAAATCATGTCACCTGTTGTTTGAATCCCTTCCAGTTTCTTGCCATCTGCTCAGTGCCAAAGTGAACAAAGTATTCATGGTTCATAGCAATATCCACTATGACACAGAAAGAGGAGCTTTGTGCATCTGAAGTTTTGGGCCTCCCCAGTCAAATAACATTAAGATTAATGCATTGATCTTTGTGCCTCTGGTGACTGCACCTTTCTTCTTATGCTTTTAACTAAGAACAAGTACATAAGATTTCCATGGGTTAGATTTTAAATCCTTCCCTCCCCTCTCCTTCCCTAACCTCCCCTCCCCTAACCCCTCCTCCTCCTCCTTCCCTTCCCCCTGCCCCTCCCCTCCCTCCCCCCCTCCTTCGTTTCCCAGAATCCAGGACTTGCACTTGTTTTGAATTCAGAACCCACAAAGACAAAGCTTTAGACCTTAGCTCATTGCCTGTTATGCCATTTCTGATCTCTGCAGCATGATCCCTTACTTGAATAGTGGTACTGTGCTCTGCAGTCTCTTAATTTTAACACTTCTTCATGGCTTCAACCATACAGTGCCCTGAAATCTATCTCTGACCTCTGTGGTTCAAAAATACCATGTGGACCTTTCAGTTGTTCTGGAGTCAGCTGGGGTCCTGGTTTGTTACACTGGATCTTTATTTTATTTTCAGAGTCCCAAAAGAAGCTGTGCCCCTTACAAAACCCTGAGCAAGCCACTTTTTTGATATATCTTCAATCACATTTTGCTCTTTCCAGATGTTGTTAATGTAATGTTCACAAAAGTCAACCAAGCTGATCTTACCATTCACCATTAATTCCTGGAAGTTGTGAAAATCGCCTTTTCCTTTAAGCCAAGAGAAATAATTCTCCCCAGGCTTTCTGCCTAGCCAGATGTCCCATTGTGTCATGAAAAACCTGCTTCAGAGCAAGACAGTCTGTTGTCAGGCTCCTGATCCCTGAAACACCTTTTCTGGGGCATGAAACACAAGCCTTCAGACATCACTGCTCTTACTTCAGTCAGCTAGGTCGTCTTTTCAGCTCCTCAGCCACACCAACCTTCACAATGCAGTGTCAGCTTTTGGCACACCTTCTGGCAGGGAAAGGCTGACCCATCAGAGACAGCAGCTTGGAGCAGTTCCTCCAAACACACTGGGCAGAATCTCCAGATTTTGCTTTTCTAGTAGTCTTGGGTTTCATAGCTGTTGCAGGACCAGGCAGAATTCTCTGTAAATGCTACTCTTCGCTGTTTCTAATTTATTTAACATCAAATGGAAGTGAACAAGATAGTTATCCTCTTCCCTCAGAGCATAATGTCAATTTTTAAGCCTTCCCCTCACTTAGCCAAGACTTCTCCCCTCTGCTGCTTTAAATGTGACATTTTTCTCTGGGGTAAGTGACTTTATAGCACTGTTGGCTAACCTTGGTGAAAACCTTTCCCAGAAAAGTTTGGTGATGGTTCACTAGCATTATCCAGAACACAGATTCTCCTGTTTAAGCAACTCACACAATTTCTGTCAGCAGCGTGTCTGAACACCAAAAATTGCCAAGTGATGACAAGCCCAAGAAGGGCTGGTGTTCGCAGAGCAAAGTCTTTTCCTGACATGTTGAGGTTACAGATACTTTAGTGTGTCTGTTCTGGATGCACAGCTGTAGATCCCCTCAGGAAGCACCTTTTCTCTCCAGTAAGATCATATTAGAAAGCAATATCAATCAGAATAACAGTGAAAATATTAAAGCTGTATTGCAGAGTGGGGTGTTGAAAGAAGCCCCAAGAGAACCTCTGCATTTGTATTCACATCCTGCAGGCTTCTGCTCGTTTCCTCCTGTCTTCAGCTCTGTAAGTGGAAGTGAGGTTCAGTGCAAACATTAGATGCTTTGTTCCACATATAGCTTCACATGTAGGTGGGGAGGGGGCCAGGACTGAATTTGTTCTCTTCTAGTCTCTATAAACAGCCTGAACATCTTGCAGCTGTCAGGGTACAGACCGTAACATCTCATAAACCATCTGCAAACCTTTATGTTGTATGGAAGGTGGGAAGAACAGGCAGTGTCTGAGTTGTTCTCATTAAACCATCTGATTCAAGTCAATATGCAGACTCCCATTTTTCCAAACTTTATACTGGTTTTGGTGTATGCCAGTGGGTCATGTGGTAGTCTCACACTCTCATGGGAAAGAGAAGTGCTCGATGATAAGCTTCCTGTGGCGACATGCATTGCAAGAATGATCTTAACACTCTCAGCCTCCCAGGGAACCGTAAGATGTTCTTGGGCTATGGGACGGTAACTTGGTTTCTGCATAAGCTAAGCAGCACAGCCTGAAAACTTAGAAATGGTAAAAATGTTTTGGTGGATGGGGGGATGGAAATTCCCCTACCTCAGGGCAGCCATACCTCATTCTTCCTTACACCTCATCTGAGGATTGTTGGAGGGGTGTTGTTGCTGCTGTGGCTGCCTCTGCTCTTCAGTGTCACATGATTAATTTCTGTGTACTCTGGTCCAGACCATGGCACACCTGCTTTGCATCTAAATCCACTTTGTCAAAGAGCCTGCAGTAGTGCAGGTCCCTGTGTTTCTTTTTCCCTGCACCCTTTTGTTAGAGATAAATTTAAATTCCAGAATACAGATTAAATTAATCCACAGCAGCACCTTCACTGGCATCCTTCAAAATACATGCAGAAACTAGTTAGAAAAAGTTGCTCAGTTCGTGTTCTGGTGAGCAAAGCTCTTGCCTCCATGTCCATTACAGCCAGACTCAGGCACACGTCAGGGGATGGGAAGTTAGGTCCAACACCAAGAAACCTATTTTTAAACTGTCTCTGCTGCATAACATAATATGGGATTAAACTGCATGATGGCTGTTCAGTAACTGCTTACAGTGAAGCCACAGGAGGCCAGGGGGGTGGGATTGGGGTGTTCTGCCACCCCCACATCCACTCACTGCCTCCCCAGGGCTGCAGGGAGCTCGATTGCCTCTGAGCTTTCACAGTGTGGTGCTAATAGTCAGACTTTCAGGCTCAGGAGCAGGTTTTCACTTTCTAAGGCATGAAGTGACTTTTCAGCAAGGTTTTCTGCATGGCTTGTACTTTCTAAGAAAGGAGCTGAAGCAAAGCCCAACAGTCAAGAAGCAACTCTACTTACCTGCCCCAGGGACAGCAGGCACTATGTACATGCCCGGAAAAAATCCCTGCAGGTCAGATAGAGATGTAAAAACCTCATCAAACCACTTGAGAGGGGAGTGAGAGGTTTTTTACATTAACAACTTGGATGAGATCTCTTTTAAACTTAGCTGAAATGAAAGGAGGGTGGGGAGCTTTTTGTTGCTACTAGAAGCATTTTTCAGTCTGACCTAAACCCCAACCTCAAAGTAGTTTATTTACAGGCTTGGGTTTGAAGGAATCCCGTTGTGAGGGGGAGAGGTTATTCCTCAGTCAGCAGCAGAACTGAAGCTGGGGGGATGGCTGGTGGTTCTGGCTCCTTAGGTATGAATTAGGTGGGATTGCTGACGGTAACTACAGCCAAGAATAAATATTTGGGTGAGGGAGCCATTTAGGTCAAAGAACTAGGCATCTAACCAACCATAAGGTGTGTCTGGACATCAGAAGAGATTTGGTGTCTATCTTCCCATGAATACCAGAGGAATATGACTGGCTTGTAAAATGAAGAGATGATATAACTGCTTTATAAATTTATAAAAATGTCAGTGTGGCAGCATGCTTGGAAAGCTAAAGAAGGGGTAAGGCAAGGTCTTATGGTGGTATGGAGACCACTAGAAAGACACAGAAAGATTACCATGGGCATAAAAGGAGAACAGATTACCATGGACATTCCTCTGATATTGGTGGCATTTTTTGTAGAGAAAGACTGGGTTGTGGAGAAATGACAGTGAGCAGCCAGGCGCAGTCCTCCTCTCTGCCCTGGCCTTTGCCTAGGGAGTGGGGCTGTAGCTGAAAGGTTCAACTTGGTGCCCTTGTTGGCTTGCAGAGCATGTTTCCACCTGGAGCCATCCTTCTTCCAGGGTGACTTCAGCTACATGAGGCAGAAGAGCCTGATGCCTTCAAGGCCTGATGCCATGAGGTGAAGAGCTCTAACAGCACACCAAGCTGTATTTTGGCGGGCAAGCTTTCCTGAGGAATGGCAGCTAAACCTTCTGTCTTTCCACTGTGTTACATCAGTATCTCCCCACTCATTTTCTTTTTGTTTAGGATTTACTTGTTTGGTTATTTTGGGTTGCTGGTGGTGCTTTTTTCTTCTGGGGGTGGGTGGGTTTGCTTGCTTGTTTGTTTTAGTTTTTCTTCAAGCAGATGGGGTGGAAGAACTTAATGGGAAAGGAAGTTGTTCCTTGCTAGAAAGGGAAGAAAGAAAAATTGCAAGGTATTCTTGTCCAGCCTCAACCTGTTACTTCTATAGCTAGATGAAGTGTTTTGTTTTATTTTCTGCCATGTGCTTGCTGTGCCAAAGCCCTGTGCCAAAGCCCTGTCTTCAAACCAAGACACTGAGTGTCTTGGTTTGAAGACAGGTGTCTGCTAAGGAAGGCGTAAACCTCCCT
>VZTX01031387.1:237-52689 GCA_013400915.1 Pardalotus punctatus | reverse complement strand
GAGCAGGGAGCAGGGGCGGCAGAGACGAGCCCAGCCGGGCTTGCCGGTAGAAGGTGGCAGGGACTCCCCAGCCGTGGCAGTGCTCCCACAGGGAGAGCGCAGGACGGCGGCTGCCGGCCCCCTTGGGCAGAAAACTGCCGGCACAGCCAGGAGGATGTGCCCTCCAGGAAACGTCCCCTTCCCAGACGAAACTTCACTCACCAACGAGAAGCAAAGCAGCGTGGACACGAAGGAATTTTCTGCCACTGGTAACTGAGGAGTCCACAGTCTGCAGTTCCCACTGCTGCCTGCCTGGTGCCCCTGCTCGAGTGAGTCTCTGATGACCACCTCTGCTCTTTCCTCACCACGCCCAGCTAGCCCTTTTGTCTCTTACAAAAGAAGTTAATGGTCCTTAAGTATCCAGTCATTAGTGACCTAGCGACAGGGAAGGGGAAAAAAATTCCACACCTCTCAACCTCCAACACTGAGACAGAGCTGACTGTGGCTCTCTGATCAATCTTAGCTATGCTCAGACAGCCATGCTCTGCAAGGGGTATCAGCCTTACCCTCTACAAAGTGAGGCATGACTCCACATTCAAAGCATCACAAATTATCTTCATGGGGAAAAGGGATCTTTGATGGAGGGTGAAGCGCCACAGTACAACCTTGTTGTCGGTTTTGGAGTATTTTTTAATGCTTCAGGTAACACCCCCCACCAAAGGCAAGCAGTTGTACTCATCCCTTATGGCAGTTTCCTGAGTTAGATTTCCCCCTCCTGCATGTTTCCCCGCCACTGCCTCTTTTACAGAAGGGGTTTGACAACTCATCACCAGGTGCTTGAACCCTCCAGCCGTCCTCTGGGCACCTCTGCACACTTCCCCTCTGAGGTGGCTGGGGTTGGGACTGAACCAGTGCTGGGGCATCCCTGTGCTGGTATTTTTGGCCACACCATGCAAGTTTGTATTGTAGATGGGCCACTGGACCAGTTGGATAGAAACATCCAGCTCGGAGCAAGTGCATTTACAGTTGCAGTCCTGGAACTAATCTAGTCATCAATAAGATCAATTAATCCTTCTATTTATGAAATTTCTGGGGTTTTATTATAGACAAATCCTATATTTTCTCCTCCTGCATTTACTACATTCTCAGTATAATTCAAATAGTGCTAATGAGTTTGTTTAGTATTGTTTGGATGAAATCCACTCCTTATTTCAACACATAGTGGGGTACTCAGGACTTTTAGAACAAGTCACACAGGAACCTTTTACAGGGTATCATAAAATACAATGTCTGTTAAGGAATTAAAATTTTGACCATCTCCAGGAAAGAGCAGTGTCTGAATGAATTGCCTCTGAGTCCTGCAGCTCTCTCTCAGACCTGATGAAAACAAATCAGCACAATTTTTTGCATATACTTTCATTTAAAGGGAGGAAAAACTGTGTAAGAACAAGGTCCCAGGGCCCTCAACTCACCACAGAGCAGATGAAGCTGGGTATATCCCATGACGTGCTGCCCCAAAATGTGGGGTTGGACTGCCACCATGCTCACAGAGGCACAATCATCCCTGCCATGTTTGACTGCCTATGTCTCTCTGTGTTCATGTGTTTACATTTCCATTTAAATTTACCTGCAAGTCTGATTTTTCTAGAGTTTTAACATACTTGGTTTTGATAGATAATAGCTACAGTCCTGTAATATGTTTTACTTGTAGTTTATTGATCTGGTCCCAGCTATAATTCCATTTTAGCCTAGTTTTGTCTAAGAAATATGAAATGTTTTCTTGTTCCCAGAGCAACAGGTGTGAATATCATCCTGGGGATGGGAAGCTTATCAAGTGCCCAGTACAGCACTTTTCACTGATATTTCATGAAACTCTTTATCCTGAGCCTCTCTGGGAGGAGGCACTGCTTTCTGGCCCCTGGATCACACTGAAGTTTTACTTCATGGAAGCTGTAGGGGAGCATGCCATATTTTTAATTTATTTTCCCATGAAAATTGTAACTCTGTTCATCTTTTATGGATTAGTCATATACACTACAGAAAAATGCTTGTGGTTATCCTGTTTTTTCCCTTTTGCAATCTGAAAACAAGGTTTCCTCTTTTGATCAAAATTGGTTTTGACCACATCTGGGAGGTGCAATGATGAATTTAGAGGAAATCTAAGTCCTTTTCCCACTGGAGTAGAGTTGGCAACTGCCTGGTGATACCTGTGAGGTCACTGGTACCTGCTAACATGTTGTCTTCCTAGAGTTTAATAGGATTTCAAACTAGATTTGCACTAGAGTTGATGCTAAAATCTGCCTGACTTGCCATTCAACTTTACCACCCACCCACTTTTGAAAGTCCTCCTGGGTGTGAGTTCCCACTGTGCTGCTCTTGGCCTTCATAAGTGAAAATTGTATGAACCATTCATCTGAAAATCAGGCCCACACTTCTGCTGTGCCAGAGTTTTTTGAGGGATAAAGACACATAAAAATAGTCAAGGCGCTATTTCTTTTTGGGCTCAGAGAAGTATGTGGTATGTTATATTAACCACAGTGGGTGTAGAAAGTTGCACCCACTTTCATCTAATTCTTCCCTAGTAACTCAGAAACTGAGACTTAAGGAGCTTTCTTTGGCTAAATTTCATTCCAGAGGTATTCTGAGATTTCCCCTCCTATTGGAAGACACCAAGGGAATGTTTCCTGTAATGCCAGCTGGTAATTTTATACAAATTAGTGATGGGAAATAAGGACTTGAAACTGTTGCAACTGAATTAAGCCATGCCGCCACAGACTGTAGCATGGTGACTGCTCACTGTGAGGTTAGGAAGTTCAACAGCCTTTGCTAAAAACAGTCCCTTTTATTTAACTTCCACTTCTTCTCTCAGTTTTGGGATGATATGATTCCAAGGAGAAGTTCCTGTTTCTTTTCTCTCCTCCCTTCCATTCAGCAGGCCTGTGCAAAGGGCTGCTGGAGGTGAGGGAGGGTGAGCACGGTGCCCCTGTGGTTTTAACCTCTAGTTAAAACTGATTACCTGTGTTTATTTCTTTGAAAAGCCTGTGAATAAGAAAAAAAAATTGATTCTGTCAGGTGTGTGGAGAAGCAGGTGGCATAGCAGTTCGTAAATCCTGCTCAAAAGCTTCTCAACCCTGTGGCCACTTTCACTCAAGTTGGAAAGAAAGGGTAGAAGAAGTCTGCTGCCAAAGAGAAGGACAGAGAAATAGTCAGTATTGCCTTCCTCTTGTCCCCCTTCCCACCCCTGTCAAATCTAGGCTTTTGGCTAAAGCTTGCAAGACTCCCCAAGTACAGAGTACTGTGTGTTGCCCCTGACTGTCACCTTAGAAACTTCTCTTTTATCCCTGCTTTTTCTCAAGTAGAAAACACAAGGACAGCCTGCAGCCCTTTGCACTGTGGGGACAGCCTGTGTACAGGCACATGTACACACAGGCATGGACATGTGTGCCCCCTGGGCTGCCATGGGGAGGGAGTTCTGGCTGCAGCCACCCCACAGGCTGGGAGGGATGCTCAGCACACTCAGCTCTGCTGAGAGCAGGGCTTTTTGATCCTGGTAAAGTGGGGCTGAGCCATGGCCAAGCATCCTGCAGTTCCCGCTCACTGCAAAAACAAATCCTTTCTAAGCACCTGCTTCCTCTTTGAAAGAAAGTAATACTCTTCAGTGAAAACCAGACAATGGGCTGAAAGAAAAGCTTTTTAAAATTATTGCACACAATGGACTTTTTTTCTTTGCATGGTTGGAAGGACAGATGTGCAGGACATTTGCATGCACTGTCTCTTCACAGTTTTATGTTAAATTATCAGGCAATTGCTCTGAAGCAGTTGAAGAGCAGTACTTTTTTATACAACATGTATCTGGATGAAGAAACTCCTTGTCAGGGAATATTAGACTGTCCATTTGTGCAAGGTGTGTCCATTGGGATTATTAAGTAATCATTCAGATACAACCTGCAGCTCATAAACTCGCCAAAACACTGATTAGCAAGTGGTGGGGGGATTTACCAAGGACAAAATCACTCTAAACTTGCCCTGGTTCCAATAATCTGGACAAAATTACTTATCCAAAATCTTGGAGGCAGGATACTGGTCCATTCAGGCCAGCAATCTGATGCACATCCCCGTTGTCCTGCTGTAAAAGCTGCTGCATGGCTGTAATAATTAATCAGCTGGAAACAGCCCAAGCCCAAAGAACAATGTCATGGCACTGAATACATATTTACTCTGTTAGGGAAAGCAATGTAAAACAGAAACACCTACCAGAGATACAGAAAAGCAGAGAGAGAGTGCAGTCCCAGTGGAGATGTGGTTGGGCTTCCCCAAAACTGCTGCCCAATTCTGATGAAAGTGGAGTTGAGCTCAATGCTGTCAGGCAGTACTGCCCATCTGACAGACTGCACCCATATTTGCAGGAGACACCCAGTTTGGCAGGATTTTAAATAGAAATGGGGTCAGAGAGGAATAATATTTGATTTTTTTTAAAGTTTCTAAAGTATTTATACTGTTTTATTTGTAAGCATGAAGGTGGGCAGGCACTGCCATGGATCCTGGAAAGCAGAGATGATAGATGGTATGGGGTTCCCGTTGGAGAATCAAATGTGAGTTTCCAGGGCAGCGCTGCAGCAAAAGCAGCTAGTGGCATTTTCTGGATGCATAAGAAGGTGTGCAGATTGTCAGCTGGAGGACATTACAGACTGAATGAAGGACTCTGAACTTTGTGAAAGTCATTGCTGCTACAATAAGGAGCATGTAAAAGATCTTCCAGCCAAGCTGAAGGCCACAGACACTACTAAGAGTAAGGTCTTCATCAGTTTGGCCTCTGCCAAAAATCCAGAAGAATTGGCCTAACCAACACATATAAATTTTATCAGGCAGATAAAATTCTCAGCATAAATTTGGGACAAATTTTGCCCAAGAGCATGATTTACCCTTCCAAGAAAGAGGGGTTCTCTCTTTTCAAATTGACACAGCATTCAGAAGGGTGACCTGGGCTTTGGCTGAACCCAGCTGGTATGCTGCAAGGAGACGTGTCTAGGAAAAATGCAATTGGCTTGTGAGTTACAGCAGTTCCCACAGCCTGAGCCCTCTGGATGTCAGGGTAAGGCCATTCAGGCCCTGTGTCCCTGATGCAGAGGTACCCCAGGCAGCAGCATCTGAGCTGATGTGGGGATATCCTGGAGGATATTGTTTCTGTCTCTGTCCTAACTAGGAACTTGAGGGGTTACTTAGCACATATTAAGGGATATACCATGAGAGCTGTTGTAGCTCTAAGGGACAAACCATGTTCTTTCTATAGATCAACAAAAGCCACTGGAAAAAGCAGCAGAGGTGCTGGGCAGGACATCTGTACCCAGACTCCATGACAGCACTTCTCTAGAAGCCCTCAAGCACACTTTCCTCCAGCCTTGGTCTCCATCAGGGTTCAGATCCATTTTGGGGCTTTGGAGCTGTACCTGATGACCTGACAGCCATACCTGATGACCTTCACCCCTTCCACTTGGGGCAATTGGCTTGGGGCAGGCAGCTTGGTTTTCCTCACATTGCTCTTTAAAGCTGAAGCCTGTCTTTGTAACAACTTACTTCAAGTCAGCACACAAAGAAACATCCAAAGGTATCCCAAAATAACCCAGGCAGCTTCATGCCTGCTGAGACCAGGCTTTCGTTTGTAAGGCAATGGAGTGGCTTGGCATTGTCTGTCATTTAGCACAGGAAAAAAAGAAAGCACCTCTTGTCTAGAGGGTGCCAGCCGCTGCCAGACAGCGTAGATCTGGCCACGGTCACCAGCTCCTGGCATGCTGTGGGGGCTGTTTATACTGCTGTCAAGGGAAGGGACACCAGTGCACATCCTGTTGGCTTCACCTGAAGTGACCCAGCTGGGGCATTGTTTCAGCTTGGCAGGATTATGTGCGTCGAGAGTGAGAGGGGTAATAATTCTAATGAAGCAGCCATGGATACTGCTGTCCTGCATCTGAATACTCTCAGTCCCACAGAACAGAGAGAAGCTCCTTACACAAGAAGATGGTGTTTGGCTAATTAAAGCATCTAAATAGAAATCGCATCACCCTGACTCCCTGGGACGGATGTTCCTTTAGCTAATCCCCTTTTTTCCTTCATGAAGGCTATGTTACCTCAAACTAGCAGACAGTCGGAGTTGATCAGTGGGATGGGGTAACTTGTTCCTGCAGCTAAGCCTGCAGTGAACTTGACTTAGTATCGTCTGTCTGCATTTAAAGACCATATTCAGATGGAAACTGAAGAGATTTGAGTAAAACTATTTAGAACTCAGTTAACTGGATTTCCATGAATAAATGTGGACTTGCGATAAATGTAATTCCCTACAATCTATCGTGCTGCTCTGGTTTTGCTTCTCTTCTATCCCATCTGGAACCTGAAAGTGTAAAACCATAAAATGAACAGTTTCAGGTGAGGATAACTTCAGCAGAGGTGGCCATTTGCTGTGTGAAGGAAGCCCTGCTGTTAGAGTGTCATGAACACCCCAGCTCACATTTACCAGTAGCTGTGCCAGCAGGGCGCATTACATTGACACTCTCCAGCTGTGGCAGGAGCTGGCTGGGATGTCTGAGTGCATCCCATTCCCCAAGGGAGGATGTGCTCAGCCTGGCACAGGGCATATGGGTGCCCTGGCAGCCTCCCCAGAACAGCTGAGGGGCTAGGAAGGGCAGAGTAGGTTGTTGATCTCAAGGTAACTGATCCTAAAATGGTATTGCAGTTTTGGTTTGTTTTTTTTTCAGAAAGCTTGCACTTTCATTTTAGTCATAGAATCATTTATTCCTAGATCATCAAGTGCAAACATAACCTAACGCTGTCAAGTCCCCCGCTAAAGCATGTCCCTAAGTGCCACATCTACAGAGAATTAATTTTAGAACTGTTTATTCTGTGTAGAAAGGCCTTGAGGGGAAGCCATGTGAGCTGAGGTCACTTGGTTTGTTCAGCCTGCAGAAGAGGAGACTGGGGGGAAACCTTATCGTGGTCTACAACTTCCTTGTGAGGGGAAGCAGAGTCAGGCGATGATCTCTTCTCTCTGGTGACCAGTGACAGGCCAAAGGGAGTGGCATGAAGCTGTGTCAGGGAATGTTTAGGTTGAATATGAGGAAAAGCTTCTTCATACAGAGGGTGGTTTGGCACAGGAACAGACTTCCCATGGAAGAGGTCACAGGACCAAGCCTGACAGGGTTCAAGGAGCATTTGAACAAAGCTCTCAGGCACATGGTGTGACTCTTGGGGCTGTCCTGTGCAGGGCTAGGAGTTGGATTTCAATGATCCTGGTGGGTCCCTTCCAGCTCAGGATATTCTATTATTCTATATAATTAATTTTATATAATTCATTTTAGAAAAACCCTTTGAAATGCTCATGAAGAGGTCTTGCACCAGCTTTGCTCAAGTTCATAATTTACATTTTCCCTTTAGATTTTCCTCTACCAATAAACATAAAATGCTCATAAAGTCTCTCCAGGAGAGATACCAGGACACTTTGTGTCTCCAAACAGCAGTCACTGGTGTAGCAATATTCTCCCAAAATGCTCTGAGCCATGGCTCTGTAAGGCCTCCCAGCAAAACAGAAATTATCCATTTTCTCCAGCAAAGTATGGCAAACACAAAAGGAAGCTGCAAAAAGTTCAAATACAAGGATGACTCACACCGCGTGTGCTGGGGTAATGGAAACCTTCAGGGAAACAGCGTTTAGGGACAGACATTTCGAATGGCTTGGTCTGCAGGATCCTCTGCCCTCGTGCCAGCGGGGATGTGGCTGGGAACAGTGGGGTACCCAGGACCCCACAGGAAGGTGCAGCACCCCCAAAGGCACGGGGGCTCTGTGGGTGGGTGGTGGGTGCTCACCCCCACAAGTCATGCTCCACGCACTGCATCGGAAGGAGCAAGGCAGTGTTTTGGGGCAGGGGGAAGTCCCACACTGCTGATTTAGGGCTGCCCCATGCCGTGTTTTATGTAATCCATGTGAATTGGTTCACCCTCTTGCATCGCGTGGCTGCCCACCGGAGGCAGAAAGTCTTAGGTGGCACAATGGGCAATTCTGGTTCAAATCCACAACATAGCCTCCTCCTACTGCTATGAAGAAAATAATCTCTACCCCAGCCAAAACCAGCACATTCTCCACTCCTTATCCCACACCATTTTTGTCATGCTTAGGTCCCACACTATCCAGTACATCATAAATAACCACCAACCCCTTCACATCCTTTGGTAAAATACACATGTATCATTCCCCAGGAAAATGTCCATAAGATGTTCATTCCCCAAGAAAGTGTCCACAAAATGTCCATGAAGTTCATTTAGTACAAAATTTTGTCCCCAGCCAAAACCAGCAAACAGCCCCAAGGGTGGAACAGCATCGAAGTATTCCCTATAAAAGCCCAGAGCACTGCTGGAGGCTACTTATGAGAGAATGGAAGCACCAAGTCATACAGCTGGAGAAAATTGGAAGGTGGGGTGATGGGGGTTGGCAGGGCCCTACAGACCAATGGAGGAAAAGGACAGGAAGGCAGCCAAGGGGGGAGGGATAAAGGAGGACCAGACTGAGAGATATGAAGCAGACTCCAGCTGCAGGAGTCACACAGTGCACATGTGAAATGGTTAAAACCCAGCTAAAGAAACCAAAGCTGTGAGGGGAAGCCAAACTGAAAACAAAAAGGAAGGCAGGAGGAGCTGAGCCGGGCTGCAGCAGTGCCGCAGACGCCCGGGTGGCTGAATGTGCATAGGAATGCCATGACCACCAGGAAGCTCAGCACAGTCTGCCCGGGCACTGAGACTGACCCCACCACAGGCAGTTAAACACACTTTAACAGCCATCAGCTCTCCAGGGCTTGCACCAGAAACGAACCCACACCCCTCTTTATATGTGTATATTTTCTTGCCCTCAAGAGAACTGTGTTCAGAAAAGTATCCCAGCTGCTGGACCTGACAGACCTGTTACTTGTCATGTGTGACAGGAACAAAAAATGGCCTTTCAAATGTTACAGTGACTTGTGTGGCAGTATTTTTTCAAGTTCTTAAAAAATAAAAACCAAAAAGACCAAAAAAAAAAAGCCTGAGAGTAAAAATACTACCAAAAACCGAAACTTGACAACATTGACTGTGAGAGATAACATCTTTAAATGGGCACATAGCGCCCACACAGCTTCCTGCTGCTCCCCCCATGCTTCAGGGCAGAAACTGAGGGGTTAATAGTGCAGCACCCTGGCAAATCTCCATCCTGCTACCTGGGTTTGGACACCTTAAAAGTTCACCTTCTCCTAAGAAACAGTCTGGAGAAACATATGCAAAGGCACTAAGTTTAAAGGGCAGGATGAGGTGTATAAATCAGCTGAGGAGCCGTATATCAAATGAGCAGTGGAAATGAAGGCAGTACTATAGCCGGTGCTATTGCGTATTCTCCAGAGAAGACCTACAGCACAGAGGTCTGAGAGAGGTGCTCCTTACAAAAATAAAATCAAACAAGTAACTTGGATTCCTCTCCACTGTCTCTACACCAATATTAGCCTTTATAAAGCAAGGAGGTATTTCCGCTGACATTTTGCCTTCTGACACCACTACAAAATTAGCTCTGAACACAAATTCACTGGGGAGGCAGGGCAGTGCTTGGAGTTGCAGTGGCAAGAAGCTTGACAGACCCCCTTTTAGCTGCTGCTGAATTATTTAGACCATGGGTGTGTAATTGATAGCAGAACTAGCCCGAAAGAGCTGCTTATCATCAGTTACTCATCAAAAAGTAATACACCAAACTTGGATAGGGCTTCCTTATGCCTTTGCTGAGTTGCTTAAAGCTGCCACACACAGAGAAAAGCTCATTTGAAGAGCTGTAATGTACTGTAGCTGAATTTTGTGCACCCAAGCATTAGTGCAACTGCCTTTACCTCCTCAGAAAGCCTGGGGTCCTGGGCAAAGCACCATCTGTGGTCCCCATGGTTTCCTTCCTCCCCACCACTATTTTCATTATTGTTGACAGAAACATGCACCTGCTGCTGTTATTGCAGGAGTGGAAATCCCCCTTGAAGCACTCACCAGAAAGGTCATTGAGCTGTTTCTTCTGCTGTAGTGTTCGCAGGGAAACAGTGCAGCCTCTCCAGCTTAAGAAACACCCACACATGTGCCAGCAATCTCCATCACTAGCCCCTTCTAATAAATTCCATCAGCAAAAGTAATTAACAGACAGACTGCAAAAGCAGCTAACCTAAGACAGCAGGGATGAAGTGAACCTGGCCTACCACCTGCACTACCAAGTAGGATGACGCCAGAAGGGCACAGGGGCAGGGAGTGTTTCCCCGAGGCATCTAAGGATGTGAGATGGGTGTCCCGGCCCCTGGCAGTAGTCCATACCCTTCCAAGGTTACCATCATGCCCTGGCCACCTCCTGGCTCTCCTGCACAGACAATTTTCACACTTCCTACAAACACATTTTTCTCCCACTTATCCCAATGCAGAGTGAGTGTATTTTGCAGTCCTGTGGCACAGAGACATTCAGGTTTTGCACGGCTACTGCCTCCCAGGAACTCGCAACAAAAGCATGGTGCATCAGGTTGTAAACCTGACCCAAATTATTCTACTACTAGTCATGTCCTACTAATTAAAAGTTCCTTACAGTTTGAGAAAATAAATGCCTGGATAGAAAAGATGGCTTTCACTAGGGCCTCACTGAGGAAGAGGCTGCTGTGTAGGATAACCTTTTGCTAGAAACTTCATAAGGAGACTGGGTGGTGGGAGAGAGGAAGGTTGTGCAAGTGCCCTAACCTAAACAGGGGAGCTTCAGAAATGCCCCCACCCCAGGAAGCACCTCTGAACACAGCTGAGATCCCAAGCAAATCTCTGTTCTCTAGTTCTGCTACTCCCCTGATGACTTTTCTCCTACCTTGTGGGCATCGCTTTTGAGGGGATCAGACTTTGCCAGAGACCTTGGTATCACAGCTCCTTGCTAGCTGAGCTCCCTGAAGGAATCTGCTTGAACTGCCAGTGCATGGGCAGTGCCTTGACCACAAGCTCTGTGGTTGCTGCACAGGGAGAGCCTGGCCCTTACCTCCCTCCCAGCCTCCCATCAGGGAGATTCCTGCAGGCTTGCCAGCTGAGCACATCACAGAATTGCACTACGAGATTAACTTGGTAATGCTTGTAGTGCTAATGGACAGGCATCTGGTTCCCAGGGTTTCAGAACCAAGCTGGGAGTTATGCTGTTAAAGGCTGGGTGTTTTTTATGACTTTGTGCAGTTCTTTAAGTACAGGAAACAAATGCAATTGAACCCCAGATTTCAGAATGAACGTCTGATGTCCCAGCCCAAAGAAATCCTGCATTACATCACCCCACAGTGCATTTGGTCTGAGCAAGTTGCAGAGGTGTCACAGCCTTTGCAAGGTGTATACTGTCTTTGATCAGTGTTATGGATACATACTGTAGCTCCCATGCTTGGATACCTCTTGGAAATGCTTCAAACATATAAGCCCTGGGAAGACGGGAATTTACCAAACATATACACTGTTCCCAGGGGAGTGTGTGTGTCTCTTATTGCTCAGCTGCTGGAGCAGGGTGGGGGTCAGTGGTTTTTCATCTCAGCTGCTGGAGAACAAGCTAAGTTGCCTGGCCATCTGCATGCTGGTGTCAGCCCTCCCATGGAATGACCAGAGGTGAGATGTGACCACAGAACTTTCTTCAGCTATGTACAGCTTAACTCATGGGTTAAGCTGGAGATGCCTGCCTTTCCCTGTTGCCTACTCTTAAGCTTCAGATAGATGGCTTCAGATAGATGATGCTAAGACCAGCAAATCCTTCTCCTGGCAAGTGGGAGCGTACTTTGCAAACAAGCATTTGTATGCCTCAGGCAGCCCTTGGGCAACCATCTTCTCACCCCAGTGACCAGCCAGGCTTGCTGAAGGCAACACAGGAAAGGCAGCTCAGCCCTCACTCTGCTCTGGCAGCCCTGTTGGGGATTAGGATCCATGTAGGCACCTAAGTGAGCCTTGGAAACTGAGAAATTCAAAATGTTTCATCATAAAGAGCAAATGTGTTCCCTCTCAGGTGGACACACAGGACTGAGGTCAGGGAGCACGTGTTCAAGGTCAGACATAGAGGGGCTTTGCAGGATGGCACAAGGAGTCTGAGATGCTTCCTCAGTGCTGTGGGTGAGGGCAGGGAGCTCAAACTGCTGCTAGAAAAGAGGAAAGTCCACTGCCCCTCACAATGCATGATGCACAGATCACGGCTGCTTGCCTGAAGGCCTGCAGAGATGTGCCCACAGTTCACATTGCCCATCTGAACAGTGGGGAGAGAGCAAATCATCGTGGAGGGAAATGGCAGCCCTGCCTCCAGGAAAGCAGAAGCCTGGAGTCAGCTCTGTTTACTTCCTAAGATGCTTTAGAGCCCCCACACAGCCCTACCACTGGGCTTTCCCTCAGCCTAAACCCTCAACACTAAACCCAGGCCAGGGCTGAGAGACTCTCTCTATTTACAGACTAAATAATCCTCAGGAGGAGATGAGTGCCAGCACTTCGTTTGCATTGCATGATGATTTCCACCTCCACACAGCTGAGCTTTCTCTTTCCCTCAGCCCTGACTTTTGCCCTTAGGCTCAGCCTCAGCCCCAGCACTGGAGCCACTGGAAAGGTAAAGGCACAACAAAATGAAAGGGACAGAAACTGGAAGTTTACATACATAATTTTAACCCTTACAAGATCTTAGTCCCACTCCAAACACTGCTTGGGCATTCCTCTGCCTCCCAACCCTAACCAAAGCTCTAACATTGTCTTCTCAGGCCACCAGGCAGTGGGTGACAAAATTGCAAGTTTCACACCAACCTGTGATGAAACTTGGAACTGTAGGATCACGTTAAGAACACAGCAAAATTCTTCTGTTTACTTTCCCTTTTAAATAGCCAGCTAGCACATCTCCCTGTGACACAGCCATTTTTGTGAATGTTATTGCTCATCAGCCCAATATACACAGCTCTCAGCTCACCCATCTGTCAGGCTACTATGAGGATGGTAATCACATCTGAAGAGCACTTTGTGTCCACATATTTTATATACCTGACTCAATCTCTGTCACATCCAATAGCTTAAAAAACTGCAAGAGGGTGAGTGCTCTCAACTTCTGCCTGTGCCAGGGCCAGCCCAAAGTGCACAGTGCTTTGCAATGGACACAGCCTGCCCACCACCACAACTGTGCAAGTTATTGTGCACCCTAGATACTCTACAGCTTTCCAGGAATCAGAACTTGCCATCATGTAGTAATGTTGAAAGCCCTGGACAATGCTTACTTGATTTCTCATTCATTTCATTAAAAAGAAGCTATTGGTTGAAACTACAAAAAGAGATTTTTCCAGACAAGGAAACTGCGAGCAAGCAACATGTTGATCTATGAGGCATGGGGGAAGGACAGCTGACCTTGCATTGTGGGGGGGATGGACTTTGACAAGATCCCTTCCATGAGGTGACTTGTTCAAAGCCCAGCCATGGAATAACAGCTGAAGAGGTGCCCCAACTCCCAGCCTCTACATTTGAGGCCAAACTTGAGTAAGTCACCTTTCAGTTCTAGTTGCTCTTTCCACCTTGGGCCGCTTCAAGCACAGTACTTCCCATCCTGTGAGATGGGTGCTCCAGAAATTGTAAAGCCAGCTTACACTAATTACTCACTCTAAGAGGTCACATTCACCTATCAAACCTATGCCATCTGGGGCTTCTGAAAGATTAAAAATGAGAGACAAACAAGAGGATTATTAAAAATTTAACTATATACCATATTTATTATCAATCCACAGGATAATCTGATTGCTACATGAGCTCATAAAAGCTATTTCACCTTTACAAAATTAAAAAAAAAATGTGCCACAAGGATGTCATAACTGCTGATAACCAAGGACTGAATCTTAAAATTATAAATTTTGCTGTAGAAAAGATTAAAAAAAATTATATTCACTTTAGAATTTTACTTTGAATAAAATATTCCCCTGTATAAAAAATAAAAAAGCTTGCTCTGGTTAGAATTAGAGTATTTTTCTTCTTTTTTAAATCTGGGAATTTGCATAATATCTCTGTAATAAGTTTTTTTTCTTTCCTATTGTACCACGCGGCATTCAAGCATAGCAGATTAGAAACGGACATGATGAAAGCAGTCTCAGAACGTATGAAATCCACATGGAAAGTTTTAACTTCCTTTCCTCTATTCTTTAAAGACACTTTAGCAAGAATAGCCTTGGAAAAGAATACAGGTGGAGAGGGACCTTCAATGTGCCATTAAGTAGAGCAAGGTAATAAAAGGCCTTTTGTAAGTGCTTTCTTAATAAGGTGCAGAAGCAGACTGCAACTTTGCTAGTACTGCACTATGTACAATATTCACAATAGATTTTTCTTTATTTAAAAATATTCCAGCTAGTTCACATTTTCTCTCCCATTGTGAGGCTTTCAGTTCCATCACAGCCTTGACAGCAAGAAGCGCAGCAGCACCACTTCCCTTGTGGTTGGTTGGTCCTCTTATGAAACACTGGAACCTGTGAGTGGGCCAAAGTTCTTGGGTTGTTTTCCTATGTAGCAACCTTGGAATATGGGTTCAGGTACACATACTGATGGCTGGAGTCCTGAGTTAAAAACACTCCGGCACTGGAGTCGGACACAGCAATGCTTTATATTGCCAAGGCTTTACCTTAGGATTTATCTTGTGTGCGTCAAGGGATGAACCTCTCTTAGAGAAACATAAAATACAAAACCAAACAAAACAAAGCTAAAAAACCACACTGTCAAAGGCTTAGAAGCTCTTGACTCTCGACTGGGTGATGTCTGATGTTTTCTTGATGACGCTGGCCCGTGTCTCACGGTCTGGCTGGCTGCTGCTTGTGGAGGCTGTGGACATTACTTGTGGCAGAGGGATGTCTGGGAAAGGAGGCCAGGAGCTATTGTAAGGCAGTGGGCAGCTTTCTTCTTTGACGGTGACTTGGAGGTCAGGCTTGTTGGCTACAAAAGTTGCCATGCTGGGAAGCATATGAGAAGTGTTCCTCATTCCTAGATTGCTGAGATACTGTTTGCCTTCAATGTTTTTCTTCTGCCAATGAAGCCGTCCCTAGAAATGGGGGAAGAAAGAAGGGAAGACTGCATGAGCAAACACAACTTTGTGAAGTATTCCAAGTAACAAGATGAAGATAGAAATATCCACAAATTGCACTGGAATTACCCCATCTCCAAGAGCCTGAGCCTCTAGCCACTGGCTTAGAATGTCTCAGCCATTTCTCCTTTTCTGAAGTCATATGCTTAAATCTTGTTGGCTCTCCAGCACTCAAGAGGCTCTACCTGCTCTTCTGAATGGAAAATAAAGGCCTTATGCCCAGTATGCCAGAGACAAAAATGGATGCAGACATTTAGAACTCCAAATGGTAATGTCTCCTCTGTTACCTAAGAGAGCATCTTCCTGCCAAGAGGCTGGCATGGAGACCCAACACTACCCAAACTAGCAATACAGGTGAGGCTGCTGGGAAACCACTGTCACTTGATGGTGCATCCCTCACCACAGGGAAGAAGTTCACCAAGGGAAGATGAGCATCCAGTGGTTTCCCCACCACAGATACATGGTCTGTCAAAGGAGGTCTGTGGAGTCACTACTGGCAATCTACATGTGGGTTCCACCCCAGCCAAGGCACGAGAGACGAGGAAGGTTAGCTTTGTTGTTATACAGATGCACAACCAGTAGTCCTCTGAGGATTCAGAGAACTTTTCATGGGGGACACAACAGGAGAGAGCTTTGCAAAAGGCCTTATGCAAAAATGCAGCTGGATCACAGGGCATCCAAGAGCCCTCAGTGAGCTTCCCTTTGCCTCTAAGTACTCATGGAGATCAGTACATCTGGTTGCTTGATGGCAGCCCCAAAATAAAAGGCAAGTGGTATTTTTATATACGTGCAGCTCAGGTTATTTTCCCCATGGATTCCCTTCATCCAGCAATACCCAACTGACTGGTCAGGAAAGCTTCCTGCCCCACATACCTCAAACATTCAAACTTCATTTCAATCATATGTGTAAGCATTTCCTTCAGTTATATGAGTTCAGGTGCCATTTAAGGAAAACGAAGTGAGCATCTTTCAACCAAGATAGAATACTTGCTGCCCAGCAACGTCAATGCATCGTATTAACAAACTAGCTGGCACTGTTGATGGCTCTGCAGAACATCTTATTATGCAAATTAATCTCGTAGTCTGGACAGATGATGAAAAATTAATTTGTAGAAATATTAATTCTGTCACAATCATCCAAATGTCTGTCTCCCTTGAACCTTCCTGGTCTGCTTTTCTTTCCCAGCTATTATCAAAATGCATATTCCACTGGTAGACAGAGTTGCAAATGGAGAAGGGGGTAAAATATCTCAGGACATGGACCCTGAGACTTTGCTCCAAACTGCTAAAAATACAGAAAGCACTTACCTCTGCATTTTCTTCATCACTTGGAACGCTGTCAGTTGTTTCACTTTCTGTCAAGCAAAACAGAAACAAAAATGAAACTCATGCTATTCTATCTATAGTAACAAATTCCAGCTCAAGAGGCCTGATGTATGTCCAACAAATGGAAGCAAACAGTCAAGTCAAACAACCAGAAAACAATGGAGAAGCATGGATACCCTGCCATAGCCAGGCTGGACAGCACAGCTGCCTTTAACAACTGGGGTAAATAAGTCATGGTTAACATAGTTAACATGACTTTTTCCTCAAAAAGACAGCAATGGAGAGGGAAGAAGTAGATTTGTGCTTTCTGGGCAGAGTCTCCAGCAAGCAGGGGATGCCCCCTCTCCCTTGTCCTCCACAGCTCTTCCAGGCTCTGCAACGGACAACGTTCTGTCCAAGTCTTTATTTTTATCTTCCTGCAAAATCAGTAACAACTCCACCCAAGAGGAGATAAATATGGTTTTATTTCATGAGCTGTTATCTCAGCCTGTGACCTCAAGGGCTTCTTGTCACTTCTGGGGCTTCATTACTGTTGGTATACCCTGGTACAGTTCGTATAGTTTTGCTTTTGCTACCAGTTCCCAGCCTACTTCTCAACTCTTTACCCACCCCTTGAGCAAGTGGCAAATACTACAATCTCCAGCTCTATCACAGCCCCAACTGCACATGGCCTCCCTCACCCTTATCACTTCAACTAGAGCACAAATACAGGGGCACAGCTCCAGTGGGAAAGCCATCCTCCTGCAGCTGCATCCCTCCCTTGCAGAAGAGTCTGAAATCCAGGAATTTTTACTGTATTTTCAAGCCCACATGTGTCTGAAGACAGGTCTCCTGCTGTCTGATGGTCAGGCTCCTGGCCCATGGGTGGTTGAGACTGCTGTGCCTCAGATACATCTGAGACAGGGCACAAACCCCTCTTTTGTCTGCAGTGATGACTGCTGCCTTCAGCACAGCCGCCAGCTGCCCAGACCAATCCAGCGGAGGCCTGGATTGCAGGTTCCCTTCATCTTGTGAGGTTTTGAACCACTGTGTCCTGTTTCCTGGGAGGATAACCGTAGGCATCTATCAGCATACCCATGCTCCAATCCCTGCAGCAGGGCTCCACAGATAGGGCTCATCCACAAGAAATCATTCAATTCAAGGAATTATGTGATGAGTTACAGCAGGCAAGAGAGTTCTGAAGCCCCAGTTTTCTCTCTCAGCTCTGTGTTATGCATTTTACTCCATGCAAACTGCAACCCTGCCTTTCCAAAGACCAACCTCACACTCTGCACTGGACGTAACATGAGTGCTAAGAGTGGATGGATCATTCCTTGTGGATCATGCCCCTGCACATCTTCAGAGAGACTGGCCAGTACCTTGCTTTAGGCTTGGCTAAGCACTAGGTTTAGGTAGAGGGCTGTAAACCAGTGGACTTGAATCATTCCTTCAGACCCCAGGATCTAAACTGTACCCAACGTCCTTCTACTCCAGCCCAGCTACCCCAGACTGCTACTTCCAAAGCCAGCACCTCTCCTGCACCAGAGTCTCCACCGCAGTGTGCAGTAAGCAGAGGAACAGTCCAAAACATTAAATCTAACTGTGAAATTAGTGCACTGCAGGGCTTCTCATTCACTGACCCAGGTAGAGACAGACATGCCAGTGTGACTAAGGTGGCTAATTAATCCATACTGGGGGGAGAAGAGGAAAAAATTAATCTGTGCAAAGGAGAAACGGCCCTGAAGATAGAGTCAATAGGAGGAATCCACACAGAGAGAAGTAACAGATATTCCTTGATGTGAAGAAACATGTCGCAACAAAAACAGAGTGATGCAGCTGAAAAGGAATCCATCCTTGGTGTTTATACATAACAAAATGCTGAGCAAGAGAGAGCACTATAGTTAGCAAAGCCAGGGAAGCTGGCCACTCAGGCATGGAAAGTTAGAAAGGTTATTTCTATCAAGAAGGGTATTTAAATCAATGTCAAACACAACAAGCGGTTTACAACAGCCTCGGTACTAAAAAACAATGGATTGCATAGACATAAGTGAAAATATGAAAAAGCTCACAAGGGTGACTCACATGATTTGCCTGAGTAACCTCAGAAAGGAACCAGAGGTGTTTTGAAATAAACCAGATTTATGTAGGACAGCTGATACCTCTGGCTACTTTTTTTAGTTGTTGTTTTAGAAGAGCTCAACTAACTGTTCCTGCACAGCTGTTATGGTCATACTCTTTCCTGCTATTCAGCCAATAGCACCTGACAGAGCAAACCCACAAGCACAGGGCCAAGGCTCCTGTGGTTCTGTGCAGGTCTGTGTGGAGCAAGACAAAGCAGAAATAGTCACAAGAGCGTCCTAGAAATTTCAGAGCTCTAACACACAGACACCTGTCCTCACTCTGACCTCAAGGGCAAATACATGCTTAAAAAAAAAAAAGTGGTTTATAGAACAATTCAGGCTGGGAGGGACCTCAGGAGGTCTACAGCCCTGTGTCAATTGCAGTACTCCACTTCTTATTGGCCTCTAGCTACAGTAGCCATGATCATTAAGAGCTGCCTTGAGATGCACTCAAAAGCATGCCAGTGGCATGAAATTCTGTTATCTGAGTTTTGGGCTAGCAGGTCCGGGTACCAAGGTACTAAGACAACACAAGGGGGTAGCAGAAGTATTTCAATCATCCTTCATTTTCCTTATGCAGGCTGGTTATAATGACTTTAGGTCATAATTTGCTCATGTCAAGGTGGTCACTAGACAACCCCTCTCTATCATTCCTGTCCAAGAAACCAGCATGACTTCCAGACCAAGACAATGACTTCGGTTTGCATTTCAAGAATTTGCATCCTGTAGCTGAAGCTAAAAGATTGCATCACTGTCATGTTCACGTAGATGGAAAAGTTTTCCAAGACACATTTGTAAAGAGGATAAAGGCCCTTGTCTCCCTGCTGCTAATAAATTCAAGCACTCTCACATTCCCCTGCCTTATGCTTTGCAAAGGTCTTCTAAATGCTTTGGTCATTGCAGACTAAACACATTGGGAAGCATAATCATTCAGCAACATGTGAGACTAACAGCGCAGACTATCTGAAAGAACATCATACTATTCACTTGGTCCCAAAGGTAAAAATTACTAAATACACCCTTTATAAAAATGTGTCTGGAAGTAATTTCAGCCTAATAACCCAAAGGCAAAACCATGTGTAAAATAATAAAATGCATGGAGAACATTATATACTTAAGTTTGCCTTAAAGAGGACATTCGTGTTTCTACCCAGTCACCTAAAGCTTGCAAATTAGCACCATGTTACAACAGAAAGGACAGATTGGATCAGAATCTTTTTCTAATTTCAAATGGGGCTTTGTCCTGCTTCCTATGAAATAAGGCTTATATGATTGTGGGCACTCTGTATAGCATGCCCATATGTACATTTGAGTCTGTTCTCCCCTAAAAACTTCTGAAGACACTGTCAGACTTGGCTAAATGAATGCCCAAGACTCTTAACTTTGTAACAGTTATATGAAAATAAGGGGCCAGATGAAAAGAGAAACCATTACCACCCTCACTGGCGGTGGGAAGGCTGTTATCTCATCCATTTTTTAGGTATCAGAGAATCCAGATGGGAGGCAGACGTTGGAAGCCAGATGTCCACAGTTCTGCTGCTTGCAAGATCCCTTGTTATCAGTCACTACATGGCTGTTCTAATCTGCAGCAAGACAGATCCACCCGCCCTGGGCCCTCATCTCCCTATCTGCATATGGATCATTAGTGCAGCTCTTAGCACTGCACACTGTGCTAGACACTGAGTAAACATAGAGCAAAAAAGACCTTTAATCTTTAGTAAGGCAGGGGGCATGTCATTTGTACCACTGAAAATCCCCCTCTAAAAGAGCTCTGCATTTTATCTAAAAAAGTTATTTTTCCATAACTCACAGGCAAAAATCTGCAGCTCACATTTTCAAACTCAGATCTGTCAAGTTGTTTCCCAAGGTGAAACAAGCAGAGGAGTGTGAGTTTTTGAGTTTCATTAACAATTCAGAAGTCAGATGAGTATGCATTTCTGAATCTTTGTTAGCTACCCTGGAAAAGCCCTCTTTCCCCCAATGTCTTCAAACATTTCCAGAAAAAGGAGTGTAAAGAAATGCCAAGATGCTTACCTGCATAGGACGAGACAGGGGAAATCTGTAGAGGGTACAGCTGGCTCATGCTCAGGGGCTGTTCATCACTTTCTGTTGTCACCTCTACTACCTGACAAACATCAGGAGGGTTGGCAACTATCACCTGCTCCTCACTGCTGCCATCAAAGTGAGGCTGTCCTACAACTTGGGGTTAGAAACAAAAAAATTGATTAGTGATAACATCTCTACCCTGCTGAATCTCTAAGAGCCTGTCCTTGGAGCCTGCTTGGTATCTAACTGAGTCTTCTATAGTCTCAGCACTTTCTTCCATGTCTACCACCTGCTTTCAGTGGAAGCTCTAAAAGAAATCTGTAATCCTGAATGAGCAAGCTGCCAACATCCCATGGCCTCTGAATGCTCTCAGGTAAACTATACAACAAAATACCAGAACTGGCATGCAAAAACCTGGCCATGGGGTCAAGCAAAGCACTGTGAGACTCTGATGTACACATGACATGAATCTATGAGAAATTTCTTCTCCAATTAGATGCTTATTCTCACTGACCCTTGCAATGCCATTGATGCTATGTAGAACACCACAGTTCTACCTGTAATCCCTATGGTCTGTGACAGAAAGAGTTTGGTTACTTGTTAACAGAGGGGCTTCCTATTCCCCCAGGCACATGATATTTAATATCAAAAGAGCACACAAAATTTAATATCAAAGGAGCATTACTTATTTCTACAGGATGAAGCAACCATGGATGCTTTCCAAGTGTCTTTAAATGCTTTGCAGACATTAGTTGTTCTACACAGCAACTTTTTGAAAAAGGTTTATAAACAAAGTTACCAAGAAGTTACTGAGCAAAGCAAAAGTATGGTGAAAGCCAGAAGCTCACGTCTCTGAAGCTGCTTGAGAGAATTTCCTCTGTCTTGTACAACTCCTCCTTTAATCCCAACAGTATGAACACATAACAAATGCATTAATCCAACACAGAACTGAAAGCCACGAGTTAGATCAGAAGAACGCACAGAGATGGAGCCATCTCAGAGGATGGCTAACCTGAAAACATGGTTATCCAAGAGAAGGACTATAGATGCTCTTCCACTGAACATAAAGTTTCAAAAGGACCATAAAGCTAAATTCTGTACAAACACAATGCTGTGTTGTTCAAACAGTCCATTTTTTTCTTGATCCATGAGAGAAAGAACATGTAGGCAATGAAATACAATA
Organism: Pardalotus punctatus; assembly: GCA_013400915.1. NCBI lineage: Eukaryota > Metazoa > Chordata > Aves > Passeriformes > Pardalotidae > Pardalotus > Pardalotus punctatus. Next base: position 30,947 of record VZTX01031387.1, on the reverse strand, counting down.
GATCTTGCAATTCTTCTGTTAAGTAACCTGAGTACACAAACTATTAAATTTGAAAAAGTCAAAAGATAGCATCTATTCCTGCATGAACTAAGATAAATAAACATGAATGCACGTGTCCATACACACAATCCACTCCTGAATTTTATCTTTAGACAGGGCTTTTTGAAAAAGAAAAGTGACAGGTATTTTTCCCAGGGAAAAGCTGCATATTATTTTGCTTTGTGAAGTGCCAGGTAACCACTGGAAAATCTCCAAAACTTAGATGTGTATTTTAAGAAACAATACCAGCATAAAGGAAATTACATACATAATGGACAGACTTTTTAAAAGTTGAATCACTACAATTACATTTCAGATATTTTTTATTCCCTTTATTTCACCTTTCCTGATTCTGAAACAACCAGCTTTTTATTGAGTGTGGTGAGAGCGGTGCAAGAACGCACAGAGTTAATTTTTATCTGGAAGAGACCAATATTGTGCAACCCACTCAGGGTACGAGCAGGCCATCTGCACTGTTTAATCTTCTTCCTCAATACCTGACAAATTCTTACCCACCCTGAGAGATAAAATGCACAGCAGAAACTACTGCTCTCTTGGGCAATATGCGACAATTTTCCATGAGCTGCACGTATGTCAGAAACACTGCAGGTGCTGTTTGTCTTTTCATCCCCTCCAGCTGATTTCCTGCCTTTCTGCAGAAAATTCTAATTTACCTTTTCCTCCCTGTTTACATTAAAATCCTTTCTGCAGTCCTAAATAACTGCTTTCTCCAGTCTGGATAAGCAGCACACCTCACATCTCAATAATTAAACATCACTGGATTAGAGTTCCCTACCCAATCCTCAGTCAGTGAACAGGAAGCACAAATCACACTACAGTGCTACTCCTTCAGCTCATAACAGTAGGAACAACAAGCATGTTCTATTGCTCTTACAAAGAAACAGCTGATTAAATGAACTGCCATAAAGAGAGCAAAACTACTCACAAACTCCTCAGCCACACAAGAACTTCAGGGGAATGACTATGCAAAGCCCTGTGACCTAAGGAATGGGGATCAATAATAGTCACTGCACATGATTTCTGCCATCTCTCCAAGCAGAATACTAACATATTTGTCATATTTAAAACTGGAATTCCAGACAAAATGGTATGTGGGTCATATTACTAAGAGCTCTTAGTAATGACAACCTCAGCCAAAAAAGAGCTGTCAAAACCCTACCGAGGACCAATTATCACATGCTGAGATGACAGCTAATTTCTAATGTACTGGATTCTAAATGCAGTCTTTGATGATCCTTTTTGTTAGCTCAGTGATGTTAAGAACTATCTCTGCTACTGAGGTGTCAGTAAAAAGAACCAAGTTTCTCCATTTTGCATGCTGGTTTGAACTCCCAAATAAAATGTTCTTCTCTACAAACCTCTGCTTTAAGCAATGGGAAACTGCCATCTGAGTGCAGTTTAACTCCCACATGACATTGGCTACAGTCTCCTCATGGCTGAGGACTATCCTGTGGAATAAGTCCACATCAGGAAAAGCCAACTAAGAGTGCCTGTAAGTGCTTTACTCTCAAAGGAACCACCACACTGCCACAGTACTGCTCCTTGTCTCTGCAAGGTGGTGGGGCTGACCTGCAACCACAATCCTGCATGGCCTAGACTACTGAAAAATGGGTCTACCTGACTGCAGCTGTGGCATTCCCTGAAGTGAAAAATGCTGATGGAAAGATAAGTCTGGCAGACCAAAAGGGTTTTTGAAGTCACCTGTGTGCTTAGTGTGTAAAAAAAGCATAGGAGTACTTACCTACAAAGTTCACTGTACTGTCAACTTCATTTTTTATACTGGAGGACAGGAAATAGCCAGAAGTGACATCATTTAGCCCGTTAATCCCAAAAGATGATTCAACTGGCTCTTGCTAGAATGAAAACAGTACAGTTGGGTCAGGATTGCTTTATTTTAGGAGCCCAGAAACAGTTCATCTCTTTGTTCTGAGATGGCAACAAACCCCACCTCTTCTGCCTGCCACATACCCCCTGCTCTCTGCAAGACACTGTCTTAGAACAAATACTTCTCTGAGGAGAAGCCAAAGACTACTTCATTTCCAAATCTTGTGCTTTGAAACAAAAGCTATTATAAATTTTCAAATTTAGAGAGAGCCTTCTGAGAGCAAGGAAGTAGTAAGCTATTTACTACAAGAGACTAACATTTGAAACAAGGAAGAAACACTGCTTTAAAATGATACTCTATTTAATATTCATCCTCAGTCCCTTCCAAGCATGGTCTATCTCTTCACACTCTCTGAAAGGAAGCCTTAGTTTCTGTACAGCAATTACTAAATTCTAGCCTAATTTTTCTCTACAGCAAGCCTGAAAGCAAACCAAAGTGTTTACACTAAATACAGCCTTTTAGATCACATCATAAACATTACCACAGGGCAATAGCATTGGGAAAACACCACCTGTTCTACACAGACTGAGCTTTCCACAAGATGCATCCCCGTAAGCCTGGTACATTTCAGTGGGAATCTAAAAAATCCCCTTAGAGCAGACACCAAAAAAATTAATTCCATAAATTCAGGATTTCTTGAAAAGGATTATTCTACACCTGCAACTTCCTCCCTGGTATTGACTCTCTCAGGGGTTTATTGGTTACAATATCTAAAGTCTTCTCTTCTTACTGTGCCAGCCCTGCAAGGGTAGTTCTCCCCTGCTTGCTGAGCCAGAGACACCTGCAGAGAGGTGCAGAGCTGTCCACACAGTGCTCATTTTCATTGCTTTAAAGCATTTAATCAAAGGCAGGGTAAAGGTGAGCCTCAGTAGCTGTGGTGCCAGCCCATCCCAGTACAAACCATATGAACTGTTATCTTTGGGACAAAACACTGGGGGCACTGTGACAGGTCTTTCCTGGATGTCACATACTGTGATTGTGATCTACTCAAAAAGAACTGTCACTTCAACACAAGCACCTTCCCAGCCATTAAGCAAGGCAAACATGCACCCTGTCCCAATGTCCCTTGGCACATCAGAAGGGTGCAAAGTTAAGTGTTAATGGCAACTAAGTCTTTGATGAGCTGCAGCAGTTGTGTTGGCCCACAGGTCAAAGACTTGGAGAGCTGGAAAAGATAAAATTAGCTGCTATTGATCCATTGAGGATCACGACTTCAGAGATAGGTTAGGGCTGCACACTGGTGCCCTGAGTATCTGGTGTTGTGCAAACACAGCAGCCCCCATGGAAACACTGTGCATGCAACACTTGCTCAACTTTACCGAGGCCTGATTACAGAGTTTATTTACTAGTCCCTTTTAAGTTTCAGAAACAAATATGCATCTTGGAACTCAGGTGATGGTGCCAGATCCACAAAGAGACTTGGATACTGGCACAGTTGGTGTTAAATCACCTAAATTTTCAGTGTCCAGACATCTAGCTTAAGCTAAATGCATGGGGAAAGCTGTCACTAAGATTTAAAGAATACCTCTCAATGTGGAGCTGCATGGTCAAAAGGATACATCTAGGATAAGGCAGAAATTAAGTCTCAGTTCAGTTCTTTGTTTCAAAAGAAAGAGACTGGTTTTATCAGGGCTGCTCTGACATTTCCGTTCCCTTCCCTTTATGGAGAATGCATTTTTTAATGAATCTGATAAATTATGATAGGTTTGTCCAAAAGCCCAGTGATAGGAGACCTATCTGTGGGGTGGGAGACCTGCTCACACCTTTGTTAACATGGAGCAGGGATTTGGTAAGGTCCAGGACTCTCATATCCACAGGGACAAGCAACGAGTGCTCTGAGCACCCTGCTCAAGCTCAGCCCACCAGCAATTGCCATGGGTACCCACGGGGTCCAGCAGTGGCAACAATGGGAAGCTCACTGCAAGGCTCTTGCTGTGCTGAAGTCCCTTTACAGATCTGTGCTCAGATCCTCAGCTTCTCCCTCTGCTGCTATCACCCCATTACAGTTACCAGGCAAACAATGGAGTAGCCTCCCACAGGGCTGCACTAAAAAGGAGATTTTTCATGGTAACTGTAAGGTGTTCAATTCAAAACATGCAACTTGGATCTCAGGAATTCACATCACCAAGCAGAGCAATTATAAACATCTTTCATGCTCAGAAACGTGCATTTGCTTTAATTCACCAAGCACCTTTCTTCACTATTACAGTCTTCAACATGCAACAGTGGCTGAGTATGGAAAGAGCACCTCTTTTAAAATCCAGGCATACCCAGATGCTGGCCACTGCACACATCTGTCAGAGTATAGGAGAACAGACAAGAATACTACCGGGCCCCAGCTTAAAGCTACAAGAACTAATAGTAGGTATCACTGGTAGGGAGGTGTATGTGCTGGCACACTGCTCTGCTCTGACCAAAGCATTTTACTGGCTCTGTCTGAACACCAGCTAGCATCAGAGTCACTTTACAACAAGCACATGTGGCTACATGATCCAAACAGAATAGTTAAAAAGTGGTTCCTTTAAGACAATTTTAAAGTCATAGCATTCTGACATGTAACTCCACATGTCACAACTGCTGGGGCAGCACCTACCTTTCAAACCTGGTTTCAGTGGAGGACTTTCCCCCAGATTTACCTGGCCCAGAGAACCTCCTGGCCAGAGGCTGGGGAGCCTGAACCCAGGCATGAGTGCCACAGCCCTTCCCAAGTGAGCAGCAGGGGACCAAGCTACTTTTCCACTGCAGACAATGCTGCTACACACAACCTAAGGACACCAATTTTACTGAAAGCTGAGTCTGAAATCTCTGAGATTTGGGGTTTTTTTTGAAAAATTAAAGGTGCACTAAACCCCACTGGTGTGTAATACTGCCCACCTTGAAGAGGCCCTTGACAGAGGTGTGAAAGTTAGGAAACACCATGCTTCACAGGGACAATGGACATCAGTCTGGGTCCATGCTCTGAACAAGCAGAAATCTCAGGCAGTGACTGAGGAGCTTTACAGCTGAGGCCTTCTAAATGACAAAACATGAGCACAAGGTGCAGCTCTGACAGAACTTGTCACCCTTGCCTAAATTAAAGTGAATTTCCAATGCTTTACACACAGAAATTAATTGTTCCAAAAGGTAGCTCTTGTTCAGAAGCTTTCCTTCCATAATTACTGTATTTCTCCTTACAGAGAAAAACAAATGGCAAATGTATTGCTGAGACTGCCAGTTTTCCAACCTCCAGGCATTGTAACACAAGGGCTGTGTCCACTGATGATGTAAGTCACAGCTCTAACAGCCTTCACATTTAAAAAAAAACAACCCCAAACATGCCGGGTAACTGTAGTTACTTGACCAAACCACAAGCATTCGCAAATACCCACCACAATACACTGTTGGGGCTATTAAAAATATTTGCACCAGATTGTTTTCACAAGCTTTCACACTATAAAACTGCCACTTCTTACCTTAATTTGTTTGAATTTGTCATCCTTCTCAGACTTCGTTTTTTTTCCTGCAACAAGAGAAGGAAGATTTCATAAAGTCCTGTGTGCCTCCACACTTTCTGTATTCACCAACAAACAGCCCCAAAATGTGCCTCAAAATGGCAGGACTTCCTGGTAAAGGGAGAACACATTTTGCTTAATTTTACCCTTCCCTTAAGGCCTGGGCAGCCAAAAATTCACCTTGAATGCTCTGGCTTCATGTCTCTTTTTAAAAAGGCTACAAAAGAGAACCACTATGGGACTGAGGAAAGCAACTGCAGTCAAAAAATCAAAATGAAAAATATGGAAGAATGAAAAATTAAAAAATAAGGCTGGTTAAAAAAAAGAAGGAAGGGGGAGAAAAATACTCTTAAAGGAAAGAAAAATCAAAACATGCCTCATCATATTTCTGACCTTTGCACTGTAGCTGTAGCAAAAGGGAGATTGTTAATTGATGTAATGTGAAAAGACATCACAATAAACTTCAACCAATATTTTTGTCAATAGTTGCAATCTGGTAGCAAAATACACATCAGAATTCATGCAAAAGTGGTTTATGCAATTATGCTGGACTTGACAATCCAGAAAATCATACAGCATGTGACCCTCACAAAATATCATGTGCCTTGGCAGACCCCAGTGTTGCTGCCCCTGCTCTGACCTGACGAGACCCCAGTGTGGAAGCTCCAACTTGCTGGTGCAAGCTCAGCTCTACCCCACTCTTAGCACAGAGAAGTCTCAGGAGTTTCTCCCATCTCTACTACATGATACCACTGAAAATTAGAAACATTTGCAGCCAAATTCCTTTGCTCCCACACACATAAGTTTAGCCACATGCCACAAAAAAAAGGGCATGTGAAAATATATGAGACCCAAAATACGTCAGAGTTTTACAGTAACTGGGCTTTCTGCAGAATCTTTTCCTGCTACAGCCCCCATTCCCAGAATCTCAGCGTTAAAGATGAACTTTTATAGTTCTTACATTAATCTACTGCCCAAGGACATGTTATGGTCTGGGGGAATATGTCTAAACATACAAAATGCACTATTGACAAGAGACTGGAAACAGTTTCAAAAAGAATGAACTACGTTATGCACACTGATCTCTCTTTCACAGTATGATTCTGCTCCAAAAATGCCATCATTCATAATTTCCGGTCACACTGACCTTGAACTGAAAATCTGCCTTTCACTTCTCAAGCTAAGAAAATAGCAAACTGAGCTACAGGTGAACTGAATTGGATTTTAGAGGAACACTGTGTGTTTGGTTTGCAGGTTGTCTTTTCATCCAAAATCCTAGACAACACAGGATACCAGAGGACTAAGGAAGCCATTGTTCTGCTGCATAAATCAGTAAGGAAAACATAAGAAAGCTAATGAGCCATAAATAAACCACTGTTTCGACTTCAAAAGGAACCAAATACTCATGAGCTTGACCTGGTGGTTAGGTCCTCTCCTGGCAGGTGGGACTCTTAATCCCTAAATTTGGGGGTTCAGACAGTTGCCTATTTCACCATGATCATGCTCTGAGGGCTGGTTTTTCATGGTCTTTGTAACTAACAACATAGTTTCATGGTTTAATGTTCTGAGCAGAGTGTACTGTTCTCACTCAGCTCAAGATAGAGGCAGTTTAATTATACCCTTGCTTGAAAAAAGGTGCAAGAATGTCTGCCACCATATTCTGAATGATCCCTACTGAGCTAAATACATTGACCTCTAACACCCCCAATCATATTCCTTGACTGAAGGAGACCTGGGACTAGATTCTGAACACAACTCCATCAGCTTTAAGAGGCACCTATCAACAGCTTGGGGGTATCACATCTCACTGATCCTCTCTTCTGAATGTAGCCACCTTCCTCATACAGCTGTTCCTAAATTCCAGTCATTTCCCAGCCAGCCAGGACACCATGTGCAGCTTGCATAGGTGGCTTCTTGCATACTAAGCTACCTGCAGTAGGTATTTTTCTCAACACAATGCCCCCAACAGCATTTCATGTTGACAAACTCTCCCCTCTACCTTTTTTGGAAGGTCTTTCAGATAACGGCAGCATCTGGTACACCCTGAAGGCATTGTTTCCTTTCTTTATACTTTTGTCCTTCACCTCTTCTATGTCAGGCAGGGAGTTCATAGCACAACGGAAGTTTGCCTTCCATGTCTTTGGATCAGGTTTATCTACTCCTGACTGGTATTTTCCTAAGCAAGAAAAGAAAGTTAGGCACACATGACATGATTGAAAACCTAAGACAAATTAACAACAGGGTAGGTTAGCTTCAAGGTATCAGCCTTTGGTTCCCATGACAAGAATTCGAACAATAGCTGAGGTTGCAAGAGAGTGCTGTGATCTCATTCTCATGCACATTTCTAGAACAGATGATGAACAGTTTGTGCTCAAGAAAGACCCAGGGCACTACAGATCAGATGTGACTCCACAACAACATGGAAAAGCTGGCACAGCATTTACCTTTATTATATCTGGCTCAAATCCATACAAAGGCATAAAAAGCCTAAGGGCCTATGTCTACAAAGTGCTGACTGTGCTCTACTCCTGACAGTTTTGAACCCAATGTTGTTAACATTTAAATCAATTAAGATTTACTGTGTTCCTCAATGCAAATGAGTTATGGCACTTCAATAAAGCTGGACAGTATCATAGGCCTGGAAAAAAAGCACTTAGCCTCCCAAAATCTGGAAACTAAAGTTCACTCTCTGTGTTAGTAAAAGCAAAGACAAGAAAGACGGAAAATGTAACTTCAAAAGGGAAAACAATGTGAAAATCTGTCCCACAGAAAGAGAGTTCCAATACCTGTGTGAATTGCCCAGTTTCTAAATAAGGGAGCATCTTTTTCAACATCCCACCCATGTCTTGCAGCATGCATCCAGGGAATCTGAAAAATCTTCTTCTCCTGGAAGGGAAAACAAACAGGAAATGCCAACACTGATAGACTTGAGGGATCTTCTGATGATTTTAAGTCACTCATTTATAAGCACAGTTTCAGCATCTCCAAGTGTTTTGCTCCCTGTTAGCCCAGTGTTACTGTCACTGAAATCAACAGGAAAATATTCACTGGTGTCACCAAAAGCAGAACACAGTCCAAGTACATGAAATACTCAGAAGCCACTTCACAGAAGATGAGCCTGGCAGCTTTCCAAGCTGACACATGGGAAAAACACGCAGTATTGCACATTTCTAAACTTTCAGACAAAGGGTAGTTTTGTCAGCTCAGACACTTTTATGATTAGGAAAAACACATCTGAAACTAAACAACTATAGAAACAGAGCAAAATCAAGGGATTTAGAATTCAGCCAGTAAATACTAGCATGGTGTAGAAAAGAGATGTTGCAAATTTATATGCCAAGCAGACATATAAATATATCAACTGTAGACATCTCTCCAGTGGGGATAAAAACACCAGACACTCATGTGAAGAAGTGCATTGAAGATACCTGAACAAATTTCAGTTCAGAAACTTGAGACATTTCTGAACAGAACAGAAGAGAAGTGCACTTAAAGAAATGCAAGGGAAGGCTTTTTTAAAATTGTTTTTTAAGACATAGCTAAATCAGGGCATGCCTTACATGGTGTCAGTATAAACTGATTCCCCAAGGGATCATGGACGATCCCTGGTGACTACGAAATATGATAGTTTTAGGATGTAGCTCCAGCTCGGGGAGCCCAATGGCTTTCAGAGCTTGAACAGCGTGTTTCCTACACCCCTAACACAAGCACTTAGCACACAAGATACTGGGCCAAAAGGATGCTGGGTCAAATGTGCTTTTATGTCATACAACATGGTGATGAATTCCTTCGTCCTGACCTACAGGGCTGCTTCAGAACTCTTCATGCTCTTTTCTGCAAAGCCATATAAACAGAGCTTGTTCCGTAACACTTGTTTTTTCTCCTCTATTGGGAAGAATACTTCTTATCTGGCTTCACATGCAGACATCTTGCACTATAAATTCTTCCACTGCAGCTTTATATCCAATTATCAGTCTGTGAAGAGAAAAGTACTTCAAGGACAAAATGCACCCTCCTCCTGCAGCAGCCACTTGAGCTTACACCCCCTGAATTTCACCCAAAAAGAGCCTATTTCTCTCTACTAACTACAAATAACTTTAGACAGGCAGCTCTCATTTAAATGACTGCATTGTAGACATCTGTGGTCAGGTGAGATGAATCCTTCACCCCTTCCCCTTCCCCCAACAACCACTTTTCTTCCCTGTCTGTCTGGTTAATATTTCACTCATGCCAAGGTTAGGTTTATTTCCCTTCCTTCTCATGTGATCTTTTCATCTTCTGAGCCTGCATTTTGTCCTTCAACTCTTGTCTTTAATTCTTTCTCTCCCATTCACTTGTTCAGAATTGCATTCTTCCCTTCTTGCTTGGCTTCTTTAATTTGGTGAAAGCACTGATCTTACACGTTCCTCATGTTTCCTCCTTACACTCTCAATCTTCCTCTTAATGTTAGTTCCATCATTTCTCTCACATCTTTTTCCTCTTTATTCTTCCCTTTACATGTAGGTAAATCATTGACAGAGATACCTCTTTCCCCAACTAGTAGCAGTCCAAAGAAAGCCCTAAGCCCACTATTTGTGGTCCACAACACTACTGTATTCATAAGAGCTAGAATAAGCTTCCCTGCCTTTACTCTTCCATAGACTACAATAAGCATGGGAAAAAAATCATACTTCCATGGAAAACTATTTCTATCAACAAGAACTTTAAGGACAGGCAGATTAAAAAATCTTCTCATGTTTGAGAGGTTTGAACATGCTACAACATGCTGTGGAGGTTATACCATGGATTTCATATTCCATATGATAATTCAAAACCTAGCAGACTGAACAAGACTCCAGATATAGCATCCTGTCATCATCAGCTGTACTCACTTCTTCAAAAGAAGGTGCAAGGACACTCAACAGCGTGAGTGTTTATTACAGAATAAAATGTTTATTACAGAAAGTTCTTCCCAATTCCAGATGTCTTGAAGCACAGGAATTATACCAAATTATAATACAAATCACAGAAGCCATGTGTATTAAAATTTTGTAATACATATATAAATCTACACACCTATACAGAAACTACAGATTTTCTCATTGACTATCAAATATTTAATTTTCCCTGAAATCCTGCAAAGACTGCTGATTACATCAATACCATGTAGTTAGTGTTCCGCTCTAGTTTACCAGGATGCTTTCTATTTAAATACTAATTCTTTATTTCACACATTTTCAAACATTACCTACATTCTTCTTCAGTCAATGCTGCCTAATAACAACCTTAACAGGAAAGGGCCCATTAGTGCTTTCTCTCGGACTTTGAAAACCATGTGCAGACTGGTACAGCATTCCATCACTGGACTTTTGTGCAGGAGTCTCATGTTTCTGTTAAAAAATTAGCCTCACCTAAAATCAAAAGCAAAACCCACAAAAATTTTGCAGTGTAAGAGGAATTGTTACCAATCTCCAGTGGGAACACCAAAGGGAAAAGCTGTGACATTCTTAGAAATAGGCATGAGAAGAAAAGGAGGTCAAACCTCAGCTGGTTAGAGCACGGTGCTAGTAACACCAATGTTGTGGTTTCAATCCCTGCATGGGCCATTCACTTAAGAGTTGGACTTGATGATCCTTGTGGGTCCCTTCCAACTCAGAATGTTCTGTGATTGCTTGGAACTCTAGCAAAATGCTTGGAGCAAGTGCTTGAACATGAGACTACATACAAGCGACAAAGTCATAGGACAAATCTTAAATAGTAGCATCTATCTTCAAGGCAATACTCCAAGCATCCATCAAAGCAGCAGGTTGTCTCTTGACTTCTGTTACAGCTCCTCGGAATGTTTCCACTCTAATTTCCTCTTCCAGATCCACAAGGAACATTGACCTCTCATAATCCCCCTCCTCACATCACCTCTGCCCTCTACTGAACTATGTCATTCCCTTAGCATCACCCAATTTCACCTCTCTGGAAAGGCAAAGAAATTCCCTCCCTCCTTCATGGCACTCAGCAGGATAACGTTTTCACAGATTTGAGAGGTACACAAATATTTATTTTTTTAAGCCCTATAAGGAGGGTTTTTTTCTGGAGGTATAATTATCAACTAACAGTAGGGGAAAGAATTATGTGTCAGCTGTACCTGATTTGTCATTTCTAACTAAGAGAGGTTTAATACTTTCATCAGTTTGGAAAAAATCCCCACAAACAGACAGCCAATGACAACCCAGAATGGTAGTAATTTCTTTTGTATTTAAATCTTATTTCCTTAAAAGCTGTGCACACACACAAGTTTCACTCTCAAGATAATTTGACACACCTTCTTTTCTGAACTGTGAACTGTCCTTTACCAAACTCTCATTAAAATACACAAGTCCCAAAACCCTAGAGCCTCCAAAGTTGATTCTGTGGGTATAGAACAGGCTGTGATACACGTGACACTGTATCACTGTTTTATGCATGGCTTCATTTATGGTCAGGATTTACAGTAAAAATAGAAATATTTTTGGCTTAATGATCCATTGTTGGAATGAATGTTTAAATATTTTTAAATAGAAATGCTCAGAAGTGCAATTAGCTTGTTGTGCATAATAAAGGCAATCCAGACTGATGCCAAATCAGAGGGTAGAAGCAGGGAATCAGTTTAATAAACCTCAAGGCAGAGAAATTGTTTCAGGATTAAGCAGGAACACCCAGCAAAGGACAGCAGATATGGACTGTCAGCAGGAAACCTGACACCAAAATAGAGATATTCAAGGAGAGAGACCTAAACATGGGACTCAAATTACAAAAGGTTTTTACTGTTTGTAAAAACAGCAAAAACCTCATCTCCTTGAGGTCTCCTCCTCTTCAGCTGTGACCCCATTATGCAAGAACAAGGACCTGCTCAAGTTCACAGGGCAGCTAACTAGGGAATGGATAAAGCAATATTTATTTACCCAGCCACAGCATGTGAGAGTCACTGATGCAGGAAGTTCCTGAGAAACAAGACTCGTAGCTGAAATTTAAAGGGCTTCTGATAATTTCATAGTCATGAGCATTTCTAGCTTTGAAAGCTGAAAAAAAAAGTAGTAATTTCAACTGCCGTTCTTCAACTCTAAAAATGAGCATATGAGCACCATAACTACTACTGCTATAGGGAGGATACCAGATTATCTGGGTTAATGACTTAATCAGAGAGGCAGTTCCTATGTTTCTGTACCTGATTTTGTGCATTTCCACCCATTCTGATAATAAAGTAGCCTCTGTAGCAAAAACAGCTTAATGCTTTTCAGTGTGGTGAATTACTCTCCTGCATACTGTAGAAAGCATGCAACATATCATGAATTTATTACTATTCAAAGCCTCAAATACACTCCTTGGTATTACTGAGCCAATCACAATAAATTCAAATTGGGCACTGACATTTTTGAGCTCATGCTTGTGCTCTTAAAGTGTCTTGAGCACTTAGTAAGAGCTCAGGACCAGAAATATTAGGTTTGAGTCTGTCAGGAGAAAAGTTACCCCATTTTCTCCCAGGCTGAGAAGTATCAGAGAAGTCACACAAGTCTGAAATGGGAGATTGTTGCTTCAACCCAGAGTCTAACACCAAACATAGTCTTCCACCTCAAGAGAGCATTCTGATCACATCTCTCTGATGCTATTTGGTGAACAATGTGTTCCCAGGTTAAAAAAAAAGTCCTAGCAGAGTCTCCAGAAACACTCACTTCAACAACAAAGAGTTGGAAAATGCTTTCAAATGAGCCACAAATCCACCAGCCAAAGCAGGACACTTCACATCTGGCAGGCGAGGCCGGAGGAACAGGTTCAGCAGGAAGCATTCAGCTTTGCCCTTCCTCCCCACGTCACCCCTTTGAAAACCAGGAATGAGCTGATTTACCCATGCAGACCTCAGCCACTGCTATCAAGTTCCCTTTCAGCACATATATGCACACCCCTTCTTACCTTATTTATCCATTTCAGCCCGGGTATTCTGTTAGAGTTGATTTGTTCTTCCAGCCAGGGCCGCATCCGCATCCTTTCGACAGGCATTGTCACCCACCTGGGAAGGAGCTGCAGGGAACAAGGGGCAAGGTTACTTGTTTTCCAGGCAGAACTCCCAGGCAGCTCCTCCACCTCTGCACAGTACACTTATTAAAGCTTTGCAGGCATTGAACAATTGTAAATATAATCATTATTTTAGATCTGTGTGCAAGCCTCCCCTAAGAGCAACTGAGATGATAAAGTCTTCTTTATGTACCTTTCTCGTACACTTGGATTAGGAAAACCTGCACCTGAAGAAGACATAGGATGTTGGTAAAATCTTGTCCGCTGATACAGGTGGGATACCATAGGTCACAAATGAAAACAGTTATGCTCTTGGAGATACCTCTTTTTGGCCCATGTACCTGCATTTGAACAAGACCTTTCTTTGCCAAGAAAAAAATTTGAAATGAAAAAAATTCACATGCAGGAGGCATCATTGTACTAGCATGATGCCCCTGCTAACCAAAGTGCTTTCAAACAGCTGCTTCAGTCCCATGAACTTGATTAGAATTAACAAAAATACATTTTACATCACAGCCATTTAGCAGACCACTTTGGTTCTGGCTGAGTAGTTTGACTTCCTCCCTCCAGCTTTCTCTGATCAATCCAGTCACTGATTTTTTTTAACTGTTATTCTACATTTCAGTGCTGTTCATCTATGAAGTGAGTGCTTCACACCCCTCAGCTGCACAATGCCACCTTAGATTATTCAGTTAAGACTCAAACTGACTTCTTTTTCTCTCAGTCTCTCTCTCTTACACATAGACACACGTGACCTTGTTGCCACTTCCCTGTTTAGAGCTGTAAATTATTGACATAAGAGTCCAAAGTCTTGAATCTGAGGCAGAAAATTTTAAAAACATTAACCTATCTCTGGCACCCTTGTGAAAGTGCCAACTGGCACTAGATGGAGATTAAAGCACTGCATTAAATGCCTGTTAAGCAATCCATCATTTCCAAGTTAAATACTTGCATTTAGGCTGCTGCTTCTCCTTGCCCCCTCTGCACCGTGCTCAGCTCCTTCCTCTCTCTTTTGTTCTTCACATCTGTGTTCTCTGCATCGTTCTTAACTTCTCCACTATTGTTGCCACCTTTGATCTTAAAAATAAATTTAAAAAGAGAAAGAAAAATTTGAAAGCACACAGCAATGGCACAAATGTAAATGGGTTTGTTCTTGCTTCCTATGGGAGTACAGGCATGGGACAGACTAACAATTAGGCAGTACCAAGCCCACACCCAGTACAAGAGGAAGAAAAACGTTCAAAGTTTCCTCTCATTGCTCTGAGGATATGTATTTCCTGAAACTAATAAGGAATTAAAACCTGAACGTAACAATAAGGTTCTTTGATGTGTTCAGAGAATTTACCAGCAGCCATGCTCACACTAGTCTCTTAGCAAACATGTTGGTATTTTGTTTACTACCGTGTAGAGCTGGTCACTTGCACTTCAGCTACAGCCTGTTGCAGTGACTACAGATTTCTAAAATAGCTCAGAAAACGGTTGCAATTGCTTAGCTCCCTTTTAGGTTCACTTCAGATATGAAAAAACAGCCAACCCCAGGAATCCAACAGCAGCCAAGCCCTTGTGCATATCCCCTCTCTGTGCAAAAGGGAAGCTGTTTTCTGGGTGAGGGTGACACAGGTACAGCTTTCTCAGCCCCCAAGTTGGTGGCAAACAGCCGGCTGTGCCACTGAAGCATCCCGCCCCTTGGCACCAAAAATCCTCATCCAGGTTGCAGAATGTGTACAGGTGATCTCTACCATCTTCCCTACTACAGTTTGAGTCAAAGCTGAAAAACGCAAATGGCAATGTACTAAAAACATAAGCAAATATTTATTTGTCTGACAAGGAAGAAACAATTATCTGCAACAGATGCATTTCTTTGTAAGATATCTTTAAGTACGCATGCACTTTGAGACAATTCCTGGAAACACTGTGCATCAGATTCAACATTCAATATGAGTGTTCCCATTTAGTAGTCAGACTGGTCTTCTGGGTAATGAGCCCCTATACCAAATTTCAAGCCCATCTGAATGAAAAAAATTAGACAGAAGGCAAAAAAGTCACCTTGAAAGCAGCAGCAATGAATCCCACTTGGGACAGGCAACATGGAAGAATCAGAAGCTGCCTTTGTTCAAAAGCAATACATTTCAGGAAATGAGAAAGCTGCCAACAATTGCTACTACAAGGAAGCCAGTCTTGCCCAAAATGGCAGAATTGAGCAAGTCTGTCTCTTCCCTCCCACATCCCTGGGGGCTTCCCCAGCTGCTCCCCTGCAGATGCTGTGGAGAGGCGCTCATCTTTTTGGCACCATGGGATTCCTCCGGGATTAGCAACTGCAGCTGTCAGCACACACCTTCACATCCATCACCCACACCAAGACAAATTAATCCAAGGTAATCAGGAGAGAAGTTTGGCTTGTGAAAAGGGAGGAGTGGCTCCCAAGACCTGTTCATCTGAAAGTAAATTCAAATGTAGCTAAAAATAATCCTACAATAATGTTCAGCTGGAGGGAACAGTGGGCATCTTCTGGAGTTATGTCCTTCACAGAGGGCAAGCACAGTGTGCTTCTGCTCATCAAAACACAACCCTCACCCCATGCTCCTTTAAGAGCACATGCTGCCAAAAAATAAAGCTGGATGTCTTCAGAAGACATCCCCAGACCTGTCTGCCTCAGGACAGCACTGACTACAATGGTGCTAAAATGTAGCAGGTTTTTTGGCAGTTGTATGTCAACAACATCCTTTTGATGAAAATACCAAGTCAACTCTACTGAGTAATTGCCCATGGCAAATCAAAGTGCCGTATCTCCATCCAGAGCTGTCAAATGCATGATTTATTTGTATAGGAAGAAACATCAACTTCTGCAGTGCCTTAAAAGTAGCTCCTGTCTGTCCATAAATGGCATTACTGGGTGCACTTGAAGCCTTATTCCAGTGGCTCCAGGTGGGAGAACCTGAAGTCCATCCATCAGTGAGTACAGACTCAATCACCTGACATTAATAGTCATTCAAGTTTCTAAAGACCTTTGAAATGCTCCAAAATAGCAGCAAAAGCATCTAAAGTTTCAGGGGCCATCACCTAACACCAAGCCACCTTCACCGTCCATCAGAATATATCAAACAAGCCTACAAAGCCAGAAACTAAGGTGAGCTCTACAAAACAGCAGGCATGCCAAGTTTCTTGCCAGCCTCTCTCCAGAGTTTACTCAGCTGAAAGAAAAAAAGCAGAAACAGTTAATCCTTTTAAGGAGAACAAAACACCAACATTTATAATCTGGAGCATGCTGTAAAACCACAAGAACTTACACACCTATCTCTCACTCCTGATCAGCCTTAATGTTGCACTTCCCCTGCACATTCACACCTAGAAGAGGCTGCATGCAGCCATTGGTATTTTTTGTACAGGGGACAAGTGCACATCTTACAGTATTTTCAGAGGTGCCAAGGCATCCAATTCCCACTGGCTTCATTACTACCATGATCTCCTGAGCTGTGGGTACACATCTGCTGGCCTAAGCAAACCTCTCCAGAAGCCTGGTTACTTTTGTCTGCCTGAACCTTCAAACTCTGGTTAACCAGGAGAAAATGGCTTAATGCCTGCCTTGGGTCACTTGGACACCATCTTCCTGCACCCTGCAGAGACCATGGATGGAGGTGGCCAGGGAGAGGAGCAGAGTTGACTGGAGCTGCAGAGGGAAGGAGCAGCACCAGCTCCACCAGTGGCAAAGAAGCTCCTCATACTCCATCACACCATCGCTCTTCAGTCCCATCCCAATTTTGCTGCATGTTAACAGTACTCTTTGCAGGGACAGCTTTCTGAAGAAGTCCAGAAACTAAGCAGGCTTACAAGCGACACTTCTTTCTGCAGGTTCTTTTTCATCTGCTTGAACCTGGACCATGGCTCCCATCCTGCTCAAAGGCACACGTGACAGAAGAACCAAGAGAGGAAGGCATTCTGGTATAGGAGTGGGAAGGAAGAGCCGGGAAGGACAGGACCCCTTAATCCAAAACAGTTCTGTGCTTTTAGACAACAGTTTTAAATCTAGATAGTACTGACCCCCAGCATCTCTTTGGGGAGAACACAGGAAAATGCTTAATACTCCCAGAGACCCAGTGTTGGAGTCTTTCTGGCATTATGCTGAAAATAATTCCTGTTTGTTTTTTCTTCTGGTTTATCACCATCCCACGGTGGAGGAAAGGAAGAACAATCACCAAGAAACACAGTCAACTGCACACAGGACCTCAGAAAGTATTTTTCCACCCTATCTGAAAAGAGGAGCTCATTTAGACATTGGAAGTAGGACTACCTGCTAGGATATCACTTTTTGAACACTTGCCATTTTTAGTAAGACAGCCAGTCTTCAAAACCTACTATTTTTAACCATGACTCCTACAAATGTATTAAGAGTGCTAGCTCCATGCATGTCATTTCCCTTTTCTTGCTCTATTTTTATCACCTCTCTCATTCTTAGAGGGGGCCACAGTCAGGGGCATTTGCCATTTTGGGAGTGAGAGCTTAAAAATATCAATGGACATTAAGATATCAATAAAATTATTCCCAAACCAGCAGCGAGTAGGCAGGATACCAGCCGCAACTCACTGGCATTTGCATGGAGAGGGAGGCCACCGGGAGCCTGTGAAGAGCCATTCCAACATGAGAAGCATGGCCCATGGATGGGCTGACACCACAGTTTGTGGAGGAATTATTTTGATCTTCTTTGAAGCTTTATTACTGCACTATTTGTGCTAGTCTTGTGGCCAGTTCAGCCTATTTTTTGCAACTAGAAACTGCAAGACCATGGTGAAGGCTACTCCCCAAGCTATTAACTGGTTGCAATCTGCCTATACACATATTTTCACTCCATAATGTTTGATAAGGAGCTTGTACTCCTCCCTACTCTCCGCTAGAACATTCTAGTATGTCTGACTTGTTTTTTCCTTGACAGAGATAACACTCCTGGCATACAGAAAGGGTAACCTTTGAGAATGAAGAGCTCTTCACTAGAATTACAGCAGCTGTAGACAGAAAGTGAAAGCAACAGCATGGCAAGCTTTACATCTGAGCAATACATGATGTTCTCTTTCCTTCAGTTTCACTCTGGCAGCATCTGGATAACTGAAAAGGCACAAAGGTTATCCCAAAAACACAGGCTACTCTATGCCTGTGGATACTTTCTTAGAAGTATATTTCTATGGAACAAAAATAAACAAAAAAAAAAACCCCGGAAAAGCAGCACTTCTTTCCCTATCACAAAGCACCTAGTTAAAAGATTTGTCAGTATATGGAAATATTATTAATGATTGTGAAAAGTTAAGGTGGGATAAGATCTTGGAGGCATATTTGTGAAGTAGGTCACAGCCTTTGCTCAAAGCTGTGGAAAAACATCTATTCCTCTGAGGACGTGCAGAATATTGCATGGTTATTCATCTTTTCTCTGCAAATACAGAATGGGCAATATTATTTTTCTGCAAAAATATCTTGTACTTGTGCTTTGCTGATAAACTTTTAAACTATTCCTTTTGTTTGCTAAGGCTGATGCAGTTAAGAAAAGCATCAATCATCCCATGTGACCAAAGAGATATGCTGAAATGAGACCATACTCTAATTTTAGGATTCAGAGAACTGGGTTCTGTATTTGTGTCTGTGCCAAGACTGTTCCAGCATACAAGGAAACATGATCTTTTTTTAAAGAACAGTACTTGGAGCAAAATTCTGTTCTTTGGTCACAGACTGAACTCTGCCTTCCTATAGGATTTTGCATGTATGACCATCTTTTTCAGCTATTCTACTGTGAGTATCACTTTCATAGTTTTAACCATTTGTACTCTGAACAAAGCCCTGCTTAGAAGTCAGACTTGTCAGAGGGATAGAGCCCTCTCCCAGGTAAGATAACCTGTTAGACTCACCTGCTCAGAAATACTTCAGAAATGTGAGATTGACACTGAAAGGACAACAGAAGTCCACTTTACTCAGCTGCTTCAGCTTTGGGCACCTGAAATCCCCTTGCCTGCAGTCTGTGGGGAGACAACACCTCTGCCTGGTACATTTCCTGTCTGCCATGAGATGGAGGAGAACCTTACTACAGGTGCTGCAGAACATGCCTTCTTTCAGATAATTGCAAATTATGAAAATATCTATATCTTTTTTGGAACCAACAGCAAAACACTTAATTAAAAAGTAGCAAATGATGAAAAGTGGGCATTGCCGTTCTTAGAGTTACAAAGGTTACAGGTTCAAAAGGAAATCCTAGCTTAGATACAAAGCAAGAAAACACATAAAAACCTGTAAGAGACTTTCTGGATTCATAGCTAGTTAGAAAGCAAAACCTACCCTCTCTGCTCTTTTAATTGCATGTAATGGTGCCTCTTTTGTTCCCTACCATTGTTCTGTCAGTGATGCCCTGTTGAACAGGGAGGGATGGGGGAAATGTCACTGGCAGATTTGCTTCTCACTAAGCACCCCTTGTCGTGTGCTCCCTTAAAGTATTCCCCACAGCCAACTGCTCCACAGACCCATCTCCTGTGTTGGCTGTAACACGTGATCCACATGGTAGCAAGGACAGTATTTTTCCGGTTCTTTCCTAATGCTTTGGTGACAGCAGAAAGGCTAGGTCCTTCCTGTCTATCACCAAGAAAGAGTACGCTGCAGCCAGGAAAGGTCGTACCTTATTTGCTCCAGTGCCTGCAGGAAGGAGGCAACTCCATCAAGACAGGCCAGAAAGACAAGAACTGGAGGGCAAGCAGGGTGGGAGGGTGCAGGTCCTGGGCAGACTGATGTAAGGCATGGCCTGGCCATTAAGAGAACCTGTACAGGCAACCACTGGGCAATACTTCACCTGCTTCCCTAAGTTCCCAAATGAAATGTGGCAGGGCTACAACAGGACTGTGGCTGGTAAGGGGAAAAGCTTTGTGGGGTGGTGAAAAACCTGGGAAACCAGGATGCTGCATGAGAGATTCATGCTAGCAACAGCTACCCAACTGTGCAAGGCTCTGCAAGGCAGTGTCCAGAGTGTGCCCACCTCATTGCAAGGCAGATGGAGGAGGAGGGAAGCATTCAGCATGCCCTCCTCTCCTGCTGCTGTACCCAAGAAAGACCCACAAAGGTAGAATGAAGAAAAGCCCTTGTATCCTCAAGGAACAGAGGACAAAAAACAACCAACACAACTTTCCCTGAAAACAAAACAAAACAAAATAAAATCCTAAGAAAACAAGTGCAAAATAACTCAAATATGTATTGAATTCAGTATTACAGACAGCATGGTAAACATGCCCAGGAAAATATACAATGGGAACTCATACTGTATATAGAGTGTGTTTCATCAGCCTTATAGCATTTCTGTTCCACCCAAAGGGTGTTAACATGCCCTGGCTGGGATTCAAACATAACACATCAAAACAGACTCCTTCCTTTGGTTTCCATGCAAAGCTTATTCTCCCTCAGCAGCAAAGACATGAGTTGTTATTTTGCAGTGATCTTAGGCCTCATTAAAGTTAGCCTTTGGATTTGTAGGCTAGAAGTGCACTGAAGAAAAGCCATCTTATTTTAATACAATAAACCCAGAAGGTTGCTCTTTTTTTGCTTCTGGACTTAGCCATAATGAAGCAAGGCTTCAGCTTCTCAATACCCACAATGAAACTTCCCCTGTACTTGCTCCTGTGTTGAACACTATCACGACACTTGAACAACACAATGTCTGTGGCTGAGTCCATTCACTTCTCTGGCATCACAGCAAGTTACATCAGCTGGGAATTTGGGCTAGGCTTTTAACAGATTGCTATAGATCATCTCCGCCGTATCCTTGCCACAATGATCATCAGCACACACATCGATGTCTGCAAGTCTGGTGACAATACAACATTATTTAGTTTCAGCTTTAAAAGAATACTTTGTTTCCTAGGGGTTTCTTTCATTTGTTTCTCAGGTCTTGCAGAGAGGTAAGATGGGAGATGCAAGATTCTGGTGGCATCAGGATGACAACACATCTGTACAAGAGGTACTCTACAGCATGTAGCTACAGAAGACTTCCCCTGCCACCTCCTCCAGAAGTCTCAAAAGCAGTCATAAATTGATTGTTAATAAGCAAATACCTGATTTGTCTTATTTAGCTTGTGTTACATCAGATGACTGACCACAATTTGTCCTCAGTATCTGGGATTTCTAACTATTTTTCTCTCAAAAGCTGCCTTGAAGAGAGGTGATGACTTTCCTATATTTCACTCAGACACGTTTGGGCGGGGCTTGTTTACAAGAGATTTGCTGGCATGGCTGTCAGGGAGTAATTAATTCCTTGCATTGGAGAGCAGTTATCCTCAAAATAATCAATTTTATTCTCGAATTAAGCACTCACGTGTGAATCTACTCCTGAATACCCACACGTAATAGCCACTGCTGCTTAGCTGCATCAGTTGGAATCCATGGAAGTCAAACCCTGTGTGTTCTTTAAAGCTGCCAGAAAAACTCAGTATTTGACACCTCATAAAGAATTTTACAGCCCGGTGAAAACTAGAAGGCTATTCAAGCTCAAACAATTATAAAGAATCAATTCACTGATGCAACTCAACAGCATAGTTCTGTTAGACCACTGCATTCTCATGAGCTCCATGAGTAGGTTTACAGGATACATCCCTAAAACTTTTAACAAGCATGTTTCCTACATGGGTCCCTCTGAAAGTAGTGGGAAATTATGCATGCATATACCTGCAAGATCAGGATCTTAAACTGTAAAAGTAGCTTTTAAAACCCCGGCAGTCTTTATCTCAGCGTCCTGCCTAACATTCCTTTGCCTAAGTACAGGGTGAATGCTTCAAAGGGTGCTATGCATTAGAAAAGAGCCATTGTAAAAGGAAAGTGCTTAATCTCATTGTTCCCACACTGATGGCTTGTGAGGCTCAGACTGGATTGCAAGAAGACAATGACATTTTAGAGGCACTCAGGGATGCAGAAAAAAATCATTCCAGATAGCAAACACTGAGAAATGTGTTCAAGGAAGAGTTTTCACATTCACCGGCTGTGACCTGCACCTGATGTAATCTACCTTTCTCGGACTGGGCTTGTTTCTCACAGCTACCTTTGTTTGTATAACATACTGTTCTGCAACACACAGCAAAAATTATTTGCACACTACACTAAAGTGCGATTTTATATTTGCTTAAAGCTTTAATTTTATTGTCTGGGCAAGGGCAGTTTCTACCTCTGAAGTTAATAGCTAACCCACACCTACACCTTTGCTACCCAAACTCCTAATCACTAGCACAGCACCCAGCTCCGGCAGCAAAAGACATAAATTACCTCTGCCTAACTTCACGGTGAGAAGCAAACCCAGCCCTGTCAGCAAAGCAATTCCTCCTTTACTTATAAGAAAAGGTATTTAAGAAAAGTATACACTGTTTCAGATTTGTAAAAAACACTCTCATGCTTACTTAGACACTTTCTTTACAGAGAGATCATGGCAGGCACAGACTTGGGGGCTGGGAGCCTCTGAATCACCCACACTGTGAGCTGGAAACATGTCTGTCACATGAACTTATTTACAGTTACAAAAATAGCACCATGAAAGAAACAGATGTGTTGAGCACAAAAAATAAATTGAATTAGTTATTATAGAGATATTGCTTGACACTGGAGAATTTAAGAGAGAAATGTCTTTCCCTCGTACACACATTTGAAAGGCTTCTACTTAAAAGTGTGCTAAGTATTAAATGCTTGTGCTCATGCATGTTGAAATTATATGATCTAATTCTTCTTTTTCTAAAAATGCTGCTCTTTCCTCTACCACAGGACATACGGGATATGAATAATTAATAGGATTGGTTACAAAATGTGCTTTTAATTTAAAGTTTTTGTGTTGACCACAGACCAACAGCAATTAGACAGCCTCACTTTGTGATCTGCAGCAGCTATTTCTATCGCTGAAGGGTCCTAAAATACTACTGAGATAGAGTGAGACAACTCAACTCATCTTCGTTTCTCATCTAAGCTGCATAAATATTATTTAAATGAAACAAAGCTAGACTTCTTTGGCTTCCCTCATCAATCTCAAATCTCCAGAATTGTTCCGGTGTCCAAAGAATTTAGTTTTTATATGCTTGAATGCAATGTTGTCAAATGTGTGAGAATTAAAGTCTTTCATTTCACCCTGGTACAGATCTAGCACAGCAGAGATTGTCCAAACTTTTTGTCAACACCCAAACTCTTTGTCAATACGGCTCAGGAGCATGCATCTCTAAATAGGAGAAGGACATTCATTTGAGATTACACAGCCATCCAATGTCTGGACATCTTTTGACTAATTCACTGGGTAGTTCTCAAGGTCACAAAGTACGTTCTAGCTGTTGACTGATCTGTGGAAATTGAGTGAAACCATTCACAGTCATTTCATGTCATCAGCGAAGCTGACACCAGATTACATCTTTGGTTACTGTTGATCTGCCCCAGATCTAAGTAGATGACCCCAAAGATGGGGTGCAAGAAAAAGCCCATCATGTATTTTATAACCGATCCTATTAACGACTTGAATCTCAACATCAATAAAACTCAAGTGATGAGTTTTATGCTGAATGACTGACTCCCTTTCATCATCCTGGATGTCATCACTTCCACTGTACTTTCTGTATGCGTTTGCTATAGCATTTCAAAACGGCCCTTCCATAAATGCAGAAGACACCACTTCCCTTATGCAAGGCCACTGCCCAGACCAGCTCTGGCTGTGAAAAGTGGTACCTGGATAAACCAGGAGTGCAGTCCCTACCCCCTATTGTGTAGTTTGCTAAGAGAGTGCTGCCATGCAGCAGTCAAATTTAGATGACAAATGAAATAAATGGTAAAACTGAATTAATTTTTCAAGTTCAGCTCTCATGCTTCTTTCCTCTGTGTTTATTCTTTCATTTTTGCCAACTGGGAAATGAAAACCAACAGAGTCGGTTTCACTTTTGTTTATATTGGTTTCAATTTTATCCTCATGTTTTGCTTTCATCTTTTTCATGTAACGCTGTTGGGATTTCAAATGCTGCAGGCATGCTTTCAGTAATTTAAAAACATTAATCTCCTATCCTGTTTTCCTATTGCAGAATTATTTTTATTTTAGATAAACTTTTTAAGATGCTGTCACAATTTTGGAAAGTGTTTTGGGGTGGGGGTATATAATTTTCACTTTACAGATTTATAGCCCTCATCCAATTAAATTCAGTACTTCAATATTTTCCACTTGATTCATGTCTCAGCTGCACATAAAGCCCATTTACATGACCAAACAAAACACCTTAAAAGAGCAGTCAGTACACCAAATACACAAAAGCCCATATCATGCACCAAATGTGTTATTCATACATGCATGAAATGCACATAAAGACCTAAACTTATTGCTACCTTAATTTATTAAACAACAAAGGTATTATCTTGCTTAGATGAAGCTGCAAGAGGCTTGCCTGGAATGCTGTCAAGCAATATTCAATATCAATAGAAATATTATAGTAAAGGCTTTGTCTTCTGTGCACTTATGTGACCCTTCAAGTCACATATATCCCTCCACACATACCAAAAAGCAGAACTTAACCACATGTCACACTTTTCAAAACCAAATGCGTAAGCAACCCTTCCTTCTTTTGTGCTGTAGTAATGTTAAGTATCTAAGTCTTTAAAAAGTACTTAAAATAATTTTACAGCAAAAGGGAAATGGTTAGACAACATCCACTGTCACATGCAGTTCAAAACAAAGGGCAAATTTAAACACTTTTGATGTACCTTAACTCCATTCCTAACACCAGAAATACGCTGGGAGCTATAAACCAAGCCTATCAAGGTTAGCTGAAAAACCATCAAACAGCAACCTGCCCTACTCTTTAATAGACAGGAATATGAAAATTATTACTTGCAAGCTCATCTTGAAAGCTAGCAACCTATATAGCAACAATTGAATGTTAAAACAACTTAAGAGTTAAAATTTTGATTTTGCACCTGGGGTGAAACAACATGCCACATGCAAGCAGATTTGCTCCTGGATGTATGTCCAAACTGCAACAAGATAAATGTTTGCCTTGTCCTAAAGACTGCTATACTTGATTTAGTGCAATCTGCTCCCAAGCAAACCAAGGGGTCAGAAGATTTCCAGCATACAGAAAGCTGGGTGTGCAGTATATTACAAATGAAGAAACCAAACATTACGGTACTGCTTACCACTTCTTTCTTTCTTCTCTAGGTCATTCAAAAAACCCAAGATTTTACATGAGCTTCCAAGAAATAGAAAACATATCCAGCACTAACAGTAGGAGCAAGTTTTAAAAACTTTTCACACTTTATCAATAAGAAGTATGCACTGTACAATGTATTATTTGTGCTACATATGAAGTACCTTAATTTTATGTATTTATATATAGGTAGATAAGTAGATATGTATATCTGCATATTTATATTTACATACATATAGACTGACATTAGCTAAACTGTTAACATGGATTCCGTTCCACTAACCGTTAATTGTTGATTTCAGATTTTCTTGGTGGCTATTCTAATCTTAACATAAGAGTTCACACATACTCAATACAAGGAAGAACCTTCATACAAAAACTTCTGAAAAAAAACAAACCAAAAACAAAACCAAAAAACCCCAAGAGGAAATTATTTAATTACACCGAATTATTTTTTACATAATGCTATTCATACATGAGGAATATGCAACTTAACAAATTTGTTCCTCTTGTTTACTGTACCCAGAATCTTTTCAGCTTACTTATTTGTTGTTTTGCTTTTGCACTTGAGATTTCAAAGGACAAACCAGGAAATATTTTGCACTAATCACACTTTGTAGCAGCACAAACTACAATAAAACTTCTGTAAACACTGCCTTATGGTTTATGCCCTCAATATCACAACCATTGTAGGCCTTTGAAGAATCAAGTTTCAAAAGAGCAATCTTTACAAATGAGACACAGAGATAAGCAAGAGTAACACATGATTAGTTTTGTATCTTTATCTAGAAATGGACCATGACTTTCAATCTACAATGCACAAAATAAAAGCTGAGGTTCTAATCGTGCAAATGTCAGAGGAATTTTGCAGGGGTACCACTCCAGTGCAATGTTAAATGCATGCAGGATACACTTAATCTGACTGTAACTGGTATCAGGCTAACAATGGCAGGGGTAACAAACGCAAATTAACCAGGATCATCATAAAGGTTTTTTTTCCTGGAAATTTCTTAAAATCTTATGCCACAAGTTTCACATAACAAAGGGCAATATGTGGCCTTGCTTCTCTGTGTTATCTGCAAATGGACCATAGCTTATGCTTCTCAATGGAAGTTTCTATTAGCAGTTTTCAGCAATGATTCTGATCAGCATCTGCAGTAATTCTCTGTCAGCAGTCAGTGCCCAGAATTTGATACTGAACTGTCCTGACTGCTAAGTTGCACAGTAAGTTGCTCTGCCACAGACTGCTTAATCACTCATGAACCTGACATACACGCAGTGGCCATGAGCACCATGATTTAGGTATTGCAGGACAAACATCTGTTGTTCTGAAGCTGCCTCCCAATTGTTTTATTTGGGTCTCACTTATCTTACCTCTTCACTTTCTTCACAACACTAATGATTTTAAAGAATATCCTCACAGTCCCTTCAGTCACTTCTTTTCCAAGCTACTTACTCTTAAACAAAAGCTCCTTCATACCTTGACCATTTTTGACATCCTTCTCTGAGGCTCAACAGCTTTCACTACTTCCTGAACCAGGAGAGGGAAGCATTTATGGTGGGAAGCATTTATAGTGGCATGATGGTGTTTTCTATTACTTTTTTTACTCCTTCCTAATGATTCCTAACCTGTCCTGTCCTTTCTTAGCCACATCTTGGCATAGAGCTTATTTTTTCATTGGATTATATATGTTGTGTGATTTTTTCCTGAGTAGAAAGTCAGTTCACACTTCATCTTTGTGTACAGAAAATTAGGATTGCAATCCCTTCCATGTGCATTACACTGAAATTGTACTGAACTTAATCTGCAAACTTACATCCAGGCTTTCAAAATAAGATTCTTCTGTAGGCTTTGTGGTTCAGCCTTTGGGATTTTCATGCTCCAAATGAGTTAATACAACCAGCAAACTTGTCTCATCCCCATCCCTTGAATGGCATAGGCCACGGGCAGATTTGGGGTGAGGGGTACAACCTCCTTTCACTGAGCAAACTGGTCATGACTGCACAGCCCGAAGCAAACTGATCCCACCTTGAAACTGCCCCTGCTTTAGTATGGACTGCATCAACCAGACAACAGCTCAGCAATACCTTTAGAGAGCTCTACAAGAGTCACAACACACAACTCCCCGGCAACAAAAGTCGGGCCTGGTCTTTGTCACTGTTTTGCATTTATGCTCATGTTCACTAGTCCCATTCACTAATCCCTGGCAAACAACCAACCAAACAAAAATGCCCATCCTTGAGTTCTCAGTCTCCACAGAAACCCTGAAAAACTGGCAGCTCATTTGTCACTTCTATTTCTGGAGCACCAAGGCAGGCCTAGGCAAGGAGTTACACACAAGAGGCAACACATCAGCAACTTTCCATTTAGGTTGTTTCAAAACTCTGCAACAAGCATTACATCCTGTCATCTACTTCATCCTTCACAATGGTTTGTTCTGATACCCTCTCTCACAGACACTTCACTCTGGGAAAATTTCCCTGACATGTTCACTCCTTTAAAAAAAAAAAAAAAGAAAGCCTCCTGCAAGGGAATCTCCTTAAACTCTTTCTCGGGTAAGCAAGGCTCAAAGAATTTGTTTCACTCTTCCACTGACTTTATCTTCCTTGGGCACTCCTTCTACGCATGGGTAACTTATCAAGAGACTTCCTGGGTTTGATGCACTTCAAAGAGTATTTTCTAATTGTTTTAATGCTTTTAGCAGCTTCTTGCGTGACTCTTTGGCCTACCTTATTGTGTGTGACACAGATTTTATGTTCTTTTCTCCCTTTCCCATTTGAAGACAAATCTTAACATTTGAAAGATGTCTTTTTACTTGTACTGAGCTGCTTTACTTTGCTTGTTGGCCCACTCAGCTTTTTTGGTGTTTTTGACAGATGACATACAATTGCTCTGAGCCTTTACTATTAGTGTCTTTGAAGAATTACATGCCACTTGCAACTATTTTACACCTTTGGCTGCCTCTCATAATTTGATTAATTTCTTTCCTTGCTACATGAAGATCTACTTTGGAAGGTTAAACACTGTCACAACTCTTGCCTTTGCTGGTCCTGAAACAACATAGAGTTTAAAGACATTATGACCACTGTCATGTCAGAGCTAGCTGGGATTTTGAATGCAAAATTCTGAACTTAATTCTTGCTGGCCAGTACCTTGTCCAGAGTTGTTACCCCAGAGTATCTGTACAAGCCACACCTAGAAAGTAGGTTTTTTTGGCACCTGGGCAAATTTCATGTTGGACCATGACATGATCTACATGGGACCAACTGAGACCTCCCATTAACAATCATATTTCCTACTCTTGTGCCTTCTCTATGCTCCCTTAATATATGACAGTTATTGTCAACATCTAGGTTGGGCAGTCAGTCATATAGCCCTCATCTCTCTGCTCTTCCTATACAGATCTAGAACATCAAGCCATGAGACCCCCTGTCACCTCCCCAAACAGCTGTTTCCTCTTTAACAAAAAGTATACCACTTCATGCATGTGCAAACTACTCTGTTCTCTCTATGAGTCCACAAAGTTTCTGATATTCCAAGTATTCTCTCATGGAGATGTTTTAATACCATGGAGATGATGTGCTACTTCAAGAGAGAACGTGTCATGGCAAATGTTACATTCTTCAGCCACAGCTTTTTCCCACAGTTTGTTTTTTAAACATATATTAATATATATACAGCATATATAAGTACATGTTTTCATTGAAGGCATACATAGCCTGGCTGCAAATTTATTTACATAAAGCCTATTCTTCTAATGTAGACTCTATTTATTCCAAAAATATTTTTATTTTCACTTGAATCTTAGCACCTTTTTTTCTTCCTAATTTTCTCAACTCTGTATTAAAACTGCCACTAACTCCCGTTGGTCCCACACATCAAAGACCTTTGCTCAATGGAGAGGGGGCCTCCAAGCTCCCTTCCTAACAGCCTGTGTGTTACTTCTCATACCTCTTGGCTACCCGTTTCCACACAGCACAGTCTGTGATGTACAGCTCTTCTCTAGAGGCTGACTTGACATCTCCTAAAATCTGTCACTTCTGTCATCAGCAAGTAACTGGGTGGCAGTGCTAATATATGTGCCAAATAATAATGACTGACTGCTCTACCTGCATCTGCCAACCAGCTGGGACCGCCAACCTCAGAGAGGTAACACAGGGCTCATCAGGCTGACACCTTGCCGTGCCTGTACCTCACTGAAGAGCTGCAGTGTGGCACATGACCACGATGAAGTGATACTGTGTCTAAGGAGATGGAGCTCTCACACCTTCCACCATGCTTTACCAGCAAAAACAAAGGGGCACATGAAGTCATTCCCTGGTGGCATGTAACCAACAGGAGCCAGAGAAGGACACTGATGCATCTGAAGAGGCTGGTGGCAAGGAAAGACTGCAACTCAGACTGAAACCATCTGCCTCCCAGATCAGTTCTGCTACTTTTGTGTAACTGTATCTGTGTTAGGGTGAATTTAAATGTTACTGCTCCACACAACTCTCTTTTTATGGTACTAACACAAGCATTCTGCAAAGGCTGTTAAGACTTAGATAAAATAACTGCAAACTTAAACATGTTGCATTTCATCTCCGGAAACTGAGGTCATCGTTTACAACTGCTCATACCTTCAAGAGAATGCTGTCTGCAAGACCTTAGCACGGCAAGGTGGGCTATAAATTACAACTGTACACTAATCGGAAGGAAAGTTCTGCACTCCGGAATTCCTTTATCTGAGCTCTGTGTCTAAATAAGTAAGGCTAAGACACTGTTAGGAGCTCACGCTAATCAAACGGGAGTTAGAGGCTTAAGTACCTCTGGGTACCTGGGCCGAGGGATCCAACCCTTCAGGTACTTGCAACTTTGATCCCAGACAAAGCAAGACGCTTGAAATGTGGCCCTGCGTACTGCGCATAAAAAAAAATCCCGGTTCCTAAATTCCCTCTGGGGTTGGACTTCCAGCGCTTGGCGCTCCGCTGGCTGGCGTGGAGCAGGACAGCGCCTGCAAACGCGGCCGCGCCGCCGTGCCCGCACAAGAGGCCGTTCCTGCCGGGAACCGGGCGGCCGCGCCACTTCCTCCTTCCGCCGCTCCCGCG
>VZTX01031385.1:266629-323592 GCA_013400915.1 Pardalotus punctatus | reverse complement strand
TTTTTTTTTTTTTTTTTGTGCATTTATTTGATAACTAGAACCCAGTAGAGCAGCATATGGACATGCAGGAACTGAAATAGTTTATCTTCATTATCTGGTAGACCTGTGCAAGCCTGAAGCCATCAAGAAAAGCCACAAGACTGTACAAACTGGCAACTGTGGGTTTGTCTGTTCTCTATTGATTCTATTTNTTTGATAGTTTTGACCTTTAATTCTTACCAGTCAAAAATCCACTTCTTTTCTGGAAAAAAAAAAAAAAAAAAGAACCAATGTGTGAATCATGTGGCTACTGAACTGAGCAAGTACCTACCAGCAGATAAAGCTGCTGCTCTGAGACCTTTTGTAGCCTGGTTTTGTTTACCACCTCAAAACCTCTTTTCTATTTGTTTCTAAGCCATTTGTTTAATCTTCTTGCTTTGAGGCTAGAAAGTAGAGAACAGCCAACTAAGATTCCTAAAAAGAGTTTGGAAATTGTAAATACATTCTCTAGAATTGCTAACAAAATTTGCCATTCTGTAATTTTATTTAAATCTAAAGGAAATTTTTTGTCTCTGGATGGTACAGTGCATTCACATTTCTCTAAGCAGAGCTGTGTTGAATAAATGACAATAGAGAGTGCTTTGCAGTTGCAGACACAATGACAAAGGGCCAGAATTGAGACTGATTTTCACAAGACCTTGGATTTATTTTCAGGTAAAACCTGCAAAATTTATTCCAACTACAGATTTTAAATTCCTCGATGCTGTATGCAGATTTGAAAATGTTTATTAGCAAGGGGTTATTATCACTCAAAAATTAAATTCTGTTCATGTTGTCTGCTCTGCTGATATATCACGTGGATGCAGAATCACAGAAGCACAGAATGTTTGGGGTTAGAAGAGAACTCTGGAGACTGTGCAATCCAACTCCCCTGCTCAAGCAGGTTTGTCCAGAGCAGGTAACGCAGGATCTGTCCAAATGGGTTTTGAATATCTCCAGAAAAGGAGACTCCACAACCTCTCTGGTAGCCTGTTCCAGTGCTCTGTCACACTCGAAGTAAAGAAGTTTTTCATCATATTCAGATGGAATGCCTATTTTCAGTTAAGTCCTCCCAATTATTAAAAAAAAAAAAAAAAAAAAAAAAAAAAAAAAAAAAAAAAAAAAAAAAAAGAAATCAAAGAAATATTACCAACAAGAATTTAATTACAATTCATCTTCTTAAACCAACATTTCCAGCTTCGGCTGAAGACTTTTTTGTGTGCCCCACAGCTCCCTTCCAGCTTATTCAAAAACCTTTCCTAAATCCATTGTCTTCCGCTTCCTGCTTTCATTTTTCTTAGTTCATCCTTTTGGAAATCTCCAGTTTGGTCTTTTGGTACGTGAGTCTTCAGCATCCATTTCTTCTTATTTCATCCCTTTCTGTAGTTTTAACCTGAGATATGCTCTTTCTAATGAAAATTATTTAGCTCTTATTTTTTTTAAGAACTTGAACCGCTAATTCTGTGCTTAATGTCCCTTCCCTCCCCCTTCAGCTACTTCTGCCAAGTAACTTCCTGCCAGGATTCCTCCAAGACCTAGCATTTAACCTCTGCAAGACATCTCATGAAGTTTTCTGATGATGCTACCAGGTCAAGCTCTGTTCTCCTCCAAACCACCAGCAACTTTCAACTTTGTTTGATCTTTAGGTTTCATGGCTGCTTCTTCTCACTCAATAAAATAACACTTTTGGTAAGCCTTTTTCTCCATCTCACTGCCTGTCAGTATCGCCACTGTGCCAGCATTCCCCCTCTTCCACAATGTCGTCACTCAGTGAAATCCATGCTGTGAGACAGTAAATCAGCTCCACCATGTCCACTGTGTTCTCCTAATAAGCCTTATTCTTCCTTTCAATTTAAACCACATGAAGTAAATTGCTATTTATTTCAGTCTCATTCAGCAGAATTATGAAGTACCTTTGAAAAATGCATCACTGTGATGAAAATCCAGATCAGCAAGCATGCAATTCTTATTTATGCAAAGCTTATGGTGGAAGTGAGAGATGCTTTATATAAAATAGATATGAAATATCAGTAAAAATTTACAAGATTCTTTATTTTTAATTACAATTCCTCAAAATCCTGTTTCTTCAGTTCTGCTCTGAGTGTGGTTCCAGTTCTAAGCAGATAATAAGTCAAAGGTCAAAATCCGTGGATGAGCAAGCAATAGAAAAAAGACAAAAACTGTACTGCCAATTTACATACACTTCAAGCACCCCTGATTCTCTGCTACTCAGTTAAAAGAAAAAATATTTTTACCTCTAAAACTTCTCTCTCACTTGTACTGTCCTTAAGGCTGTCACTCAGCAGAAGGAAACACATATGTCTCAAGAGTACTTTTGTGCTTTTCACAATTTTTTCAAGGGAAAATATGTTGCACGTTCTCCTGAATTTCCCAGATTTTCAAATGCAGTTTTTTCTAGTTTCTTACAAACTTTCAAAGTTCCCTGTTTTTCCAGCTACAATATAAGTACTTTCATAGATGAAGGACAGAGGGAGGGGAAAAAAAAGCAGAGATTGTTGATTGATAGAATAACAGGATTATAGATGGATGGAAGAAATGTGTGACTTGTCAGGGTATGTATCAGCGTGTGTTTCTGTACTCTAAAAATGTATAAAGATAGCAAGCCACCTACAATTCCCCTGCTTTGCAATTTCTTTAGCAATGGTAAGAGTAGAGCATTTCTGTTCATTTAAATAAATTCCTATGTTTTTCTAGCCAGCTGATCATGTCTATTTTCAGAGAAGCTATAATGAGTTCAAAATCAAATGAAAAAGCTGACAATCTTTATTCTGCTACTCAGACCATCTCAAAAAATGGGTGCTTTTGAAAAAATACACATTCTACCACAAAACCTGTTTTCACATGCAAATATGCAGTTGAATATTTAATTGCCACAGAAAACACTTGATGTTTTGTCTAACTCTATTTAATATCAGAGTTGCTGCTGGGAAGTCAATGTATTTAAAGTTTATCAAAGACAAATAATATTATTTTGCTAGTTTTTCCAGAAGAAACTAATGAAAACTACTGAGAGAAACAGCCATAGTACTTGTAACAGTCAAGCAGTGCAGTCCAAGGTAGTATAGCAGAAATTAATCCTGAAACTGTAAGCAAAAAAATGCTTGTGATAGACTCAAAGTGTTAACACTGATAAGACAGGGAATGCGGGAAGAACTGGGTCTCAGTCAAGGCAGGCACATGCTGTCTGGAAAGAAGAAAACCAAGATATTGCTTCCACAAAGGAGGGTGCCAAAAGAGGTCTCTTCCTTCCTTTCCCGCAGAAAACTAGATAATTCTGATTATCATTTAGGCTTGTCAGGAAATGAGTTGGAGGATGTTTGCTGGTCTTTCCCCTCTTTTCCACAATAAGAGTCATTGTGGAGTAAGAATAAACTCTGTATTTTGTGGGTGATGGTGTCTAGAAGAATGAAACTCTGCAACTTATAACTTCAACACACTTTATGTGAATTTCTAAATATGAAATGAACATGTGAAAATGGGAAAAGAAAAAGAGGCTATATGGCTGTATTTCTAGTAGATGAACAGAATTAAGAATAAGATTTACTTCTGTGACTAATCTATAAAAAAGCAAATAGGAGGTGAGTTTAAAAAAAAAAAAAAATCTGGGGTGAGCTATGTGAAATCGAGCCTCATCTTCCAAAGGGTACTTTATACATACAGTGTACTTCACAATGCGTTTACCTTGAAGATACTGAGTTCAGTTTAGCTATCATTAATTTAGTTTTTGACAGGGCTTGCAGGAGCCAGTTCAATCTTGTGAGCAGGACTCAATCATCTGATCTGTGTAATTGCCAGAACTGTGCATGTGAATGAGGCATTCACATGTACATTTTCAGTGTGGCTGAAATTCAACAACCTTAAGTTTTATACACCAGGATTATGTAGGAAGATTTCACTATATTTGTAAATCCATTAGATCCTATTTGGCTGTACTTTTTAGATCTCAGGCATTTGACTAGAAGTTGTACTATTCAGGGGAGAACACATCACCTATTCACACTAGCCAAGGAGCTGATCCAAATGCTTTCCTTGTAAACTGGTTATGTCTGTTGTATAAACCAGGGAGAGAGTCCAGCCATGGCATGCTGGGAGATTTCCCAATTGCGTAGACTAAAGCCAGATTCTAGGATGAAGAGAAAAGCTTAAAACAATATAGAGATGTAAGCAGTTTTCAATCTGCTTTAGAAAAAAAATGGAATCTGGATCCCACTTTGGCTCTGGTGCTACAGCAGAGCTACATAGCAAGCCTCAGGCTTCTCTCCTGCTTCAGTTGTTTGGCTGATGTGATTTGTAAACTTAGGCACAATCAGTAAGATGATGACTGCTGAGTCATTTTAGATGGACAGTTTTCATGTTCAACATGTTTTTAAATGAAAGCAATTTTTAATCAGTCCTTTAAAAATAGTACTGCAGAGTATTGGCATCTGTTGTGTATTATGAGAATGTATTTGTCAAGCATGCAAAATAACAAATGCTTTCAAATATTTAAATGTCTGCAGACAACTACAAAAAATCCTAGACCTTTGCAATTGTGTATTAGAGAATTTGGTAGCAGAGGATTTGCATCACCATATTGTAATAGGGTTAAATAATTTCCACCAGTACAATATTGTCAAGTTTCCAGCAGTACAATGTGTTGTCAAAGCTCTTCAAGAGGAAAGAAAGTAGGTTATTTCAGTGTATCAAAAGAGGATTTGAACTGCATTGAAACCTTAAATTGCTTCACTAACCTATCTAAGCACCTGGAGTAATCTGGTGCTGAACTTGGGACTCTGGCCAGCACTCTGTAAAGAATTAAAAAATATTAGATCATTTTAATAATTGTATCTAAGAACCTAATCACCATAATAATGCATCAAAGTGGCTGTATTACCTCAGCACTATATCAGAGTTTATCAAAAGTTTGGTCTTGAGCACACCAGCCGCACAACAGCTGCTATATTTTAAAAAAATTCTGACTACAAGTTCATTTCCAGCTTTTCTTTCCCTCAATATTCGTGAGAATTTTGTTGTGATATACAAAAAAAAAAAAACCCCAAACCCATAGCAAGATGAATATGGCACCAATAAAATGTTCTACCAGTCACAGGAGTTAAAATGCTTTTCAGATGTGACATATTTCAGAAAGTAGAAAGTTGGGATAAGAAACTGAAAGAGTATGTGCTCCTCCTTTTATTCTCCTTCACTCCCCCACCTCCACCTCTCTGCCTTTCTACTGCCAGACTTTTTTGTCTGCAAAGACTCAAAGTAACAGGAACAAGAGAGGAAAGTAGAAATATTTGTCAGAGATGTAATACTTGGAGGGATTCAGTGCCTAATAAGAGCACCATTTTTTTGGTGAGCTTGTGAAGGCTGACAAAAAACAAGGGCAGCAGCACAGCAGGGGCAGTCTGTTAGCAAAGTCCAGACATGAGGATATTCAACCAGCAGCAGAGAGGGAAAACAACAGCTGGCATAAGCCATCATCATATGTCTTGATCTTTGCCAGAGACAGGTGGTCAAAGCAGCTCCACACCCTTGTCTCCATACGATGCTTTGGAGCCGGACATACAAGTATCTGGGCCTGGAATGCAGCTTTAATATGTAGTTTTGCAGACCATTCCATTTTATTTTTGTAAATGTTCAATTCCCACACTGCCAGACCCTCTCTGGCCTGCAGTGAGATGCTGAGATGTTAAGGATGGGATGCTCTCCCTCTCCTGTGGGAGGGTGTCTTCTAGCAACTGGCCAAACAGCGGTGTGGATGTCTTGCAGTCTACTCACTTTATCAGCCTCGGAGGAGTGCAGGGGCTGCAGCTGCTGCCAGTGGGTAGAGAGCATAGGATTGTCTTGGGAGACAAATATGGTCTGGGTGGATAGAGTGAGTGGGAGTCTAGGATTCCTCCCCTTTGCAACTCTATTTGTGTCTGTCACTGTCCAACCTTCCTGCTGGTCACATTATCCTTCCCCAGCTGGTATGCACACACATCTGTGTATGTTGTAAGAAAATCACCATCCTCACCTGACAAGTCCTCTGAGGCACACATCCAACCTCTGTGACCAGCTCTCTGCACTTCCACTATGTTGCCTTCAGGTTTTAAAGCTGGAATACCCATGTTGAACAGAATCACCAGGGGTGATGGCAGAAATACAGGCTTCTATTTTCAATAACCCAGTTCCAAAAGCCTCTATAAATGCATGTGTCAAAGGCATGGGGATTCACTTTTCCAGTGAGCAGGGATCAGCTCTTCTCCAAAGGCCACAAAAAGACAGGCTGCTCTGGATATACTGCCCAGAACTGGTTCTGTGGAGGCATTCATGGTGTATCACTTAATAGGAATCACTGTCATTAACAAATTAGGAACAACAGATTTTGGAAACTATTGTTGTGGTTATTGGGCAACATTGTCTAGCCCATAGCTCAAAACTTGACATTTACTGACTTTAGTAAGATTGTGTAACCCACCAAGATAAGAAAAACCCTGCTTTAGAACCGTGTGCAGTGCTTCACAAGAAGCAAATGGCAGACTGGTTCCTAGGGGATTTCAGCAGAAAGTGCTAAGCAAAATGCTGGGCTGAAAATCCTGTCTGTTCTGCTGTGAGTGAGACATTTTAATACTTACTTGAGTGGGACTGGGCTTTGCTCGAAAATTGTTTAATAAAGGTCAAAGAAACAGGATATGAGCACAGAAAATACTACAGTAGGAAGGATCAGAAAAATAGTCTCCTTTCTCCACTTAGCTTTGGTAGATTTGTCTTCCCTGGTGTTTCACAAAGAAATAAGCATAACAATGTAAGAGAATAGTATGTTCAAACCCATAAGTTTTAATTCATAGGTTTTAAGAGGCAGGTTTTGGATGAAATCCTCAGCTGCTTTAGCACAGATCTAGTAAATGGGAATTTGTTCTTGTTCTCAATGCTTCCAACCAAATAAAGTTTATATGAAAATGTATGTCTACTTATGGTTCTGCTAAAGCATTTAACTTTTTAAAATGAAAATCTGGTGCATGAAACAGACTGGGCTAATACTTGTCTAAGTATTCAGAGATAGATAGATGAATAGATTATATAGAGAATTATTTTTAGACAGACACAGAAACTCTTCCAGAGATGTCAACACTCATTACTGATTTTCCATTTTCATAGATGAAGAAAGAGGCACAACAATTGCATATAGTTAAGATGAAAAGTAAAGTCACAGATGTATTTAGGAATGCTAAATAATAATGTCTAGATCACTTACCAAACCACATAAACTATTAGCAGAAATAACCACTATCTATTTTCATGTGTTGCTATAATAAAGGATTATCAGTCATTACATTTTATTTTATAGTAAAAATATTAGAATGGCCATGTAACAATCTGTTGTCAGAATGAAAACATCTATTCAGGCCTATGTGACTGACATTTAAAAAGTCTATCAGTTTTGGTACTTGTGAAAGGACCTCCTCCATGCCTCACAGTGAAAGTATCTGTGCAGGTGAGCCCATGGAAGTAAACGTGATTACCCTTGGTCAGTAAAAAATATCAGGGAGAGCAAGAGATTACTTGGTAGCTGAGCTGCATATGGAGGACATTTAATTGAGTACTTGCTTGAGATAGCTGGATTCCACCCAGCTCCACCTGAAGACATGCAGCTGGGTGAGAGTTGTGTTCTGCCAGAGGTGGTTGGTCACACTAGTGACTGAACTTTCATTACAATCTGGATCCTGCATAGAAGAGTGTGTAGACATACCAACTGTCAAGTCATGTGCACACCAGGAAGTGATTTTTTTCCTAAGACTTCCAAATTACATTCAGTGGTTAACCATATATGGAAGGCATGGATCTTTAAATATGGAAAACAATACTCAAGAGGAGTCAAAGCCCTGTACTACTGTTTAGACAAAATCAAATCTCACTCACTTTGTGACACAATTATCATCTCATTACTACTAGTTCTCTAAAGTAAAATATGCATGTGGGGAAAAAAGTAGTATCTACTGCAAATATTCTGTGTGAATTCCTATGGACATGTTAAATGCTCAAAGTACACAATGCAACTTAGTTATTCATCTCACCAGTTGTGACGAGTCACAAGGGAAGTGGGGAAAATTATTCTCTGCCCTCTCCTCTTCCACCTCTCTCAAAGAGCCTCCATCTGCATCTCCACTGAAGTCACAAACACTTCTGCTCCCATGGAACTCTGTGCTTTTGCTCCTTGCAGTTGAAAAAAATACTTAGCAAGAAAAAAGCCAAGACCTTTGTACTGATTGTACTTTAACCCAAACCTCAAGTTGCAAAATTGTAATTTATGGTTAACTTCACTAAGCATTTTCCAATACCACAACACTGTAACAGTAACCAAGACTGGCTTCACTTTACTGGGAATCTCCATAGGAGGTATCTGCAAAGATTAATTTCTCAAGACAGGTGGAGTTTACAGGAGATAAGAGTACTTGTTTTAAATTGTTCCTGGTTGAGGATAGAGATGATAGCTTTCCATCACTGCTGACAACTGTAGGAATGAGGACTATAACAAAGTGATTTTAGTCAGGAACATGGTTTTTTTGCTAACTTTTTTTAGGGCCTATTGAGACAGATATAATACAAGAGTTGTGAGGCAAGAATTCTTCATAGGTAAAGTCTTGTGCTATTCAGTCTTCTGGACTATATATAAAAAAGAAAAAGGCAGACCCATTTCTGTTGTTTCAGCTTTAATAACCTTTTCTTGCTTTAGGTTGAATTCTGTTTTCTTTTAAACTGGGAAAATCTGAAGTGACTCCATCAAAGCAAAATAAAGACCAGATGGGTAAGATGCAGGCAACTTTAGAAGCAGGCCAAATCTGTTAAGAGGAATCAAGGTAATAAAGAGTAGTTCAAGCAATTAGAACAGAAGAGTTGCAATCACTACTCCTGACCACTTCATGAGGAAGTAAACCAAGTATTTAACAATGTTTCACACAATGGAGATGTTAAAATATAGCTTTCAGAGAAAAATTTCTTAAAATCCTTTGAAAATGCTTACAAAGCCAGCGCTTCTAAAACTTTCCCCTTCCCATTAAGCTTTTGGTGGATTCTGCTCTAACACAGAGTGTTGCTCCTCTTCCTACTGCAGTAGCCAGTCTGGGACTATTACCTTATAAATAGCTTACTACCTACAAGATAACCAAGTTGGTCTTTGAGTCACTATTCACGTTACAGTAACATGTGGAAAACCTTTGCCATCCAAATTAAGAAGTTCATGTTCTCACAAAGTCATTCCTTTTTTAAGATGGATACCACAATCACAAATACATGTTATCATCTGGGCAGGCAAAGGCATATTACCTGATTTTCTTGTGAGAGGTCTCCTTGTTTGGATTTAGGTACTGAGTAGCTGAAAGACCTTAGAGCTGGAGCATT
Source organism: Pardalotus punctatus (assembly GCA_013400915.1). Lineage (NCBI taxonomy): Eukaryota > Metazoa > Chordata > Aves > Passeriformes > Pardalotidae > Pardalotus > Pardalotus punctatus. Next base: position 314,187 of record VZTX01031385.1, on the reverse strand, counting down.
ACAGAGTGTATTAGTTTGAAAACAAACCAGTGGGAGATAACAACTCAAGATTAAAATTTAATAGGAAAATTGAAAAGGAAGTGTAATAATACAAAGAAAAGCACTGACAAAGCTAGATACAACCTGACACCCTGCTAGGGTGGTGGTAGCAGTCCAAATGAAGTGGTTCAGTTGAAGCAGTGATCCTGTGGAAGGTCTGTTCTCCTCCTGAAGATCCAGTGGTAGCTCTTGTCCTCCAGGAACCCAGCAAACAGGGCTAACTTGGGCCGTTCGAGGCCAGGTTATATCCAGGTGGGAATGCCTGGCTCCTCCCTCCTAGGTGGAGCATCTCCCAATAGGATGAGGTCAGTCCATGAGTCATGGGGTGGGTTCTTGATGGCCCATTGTCTGTTATCAGGGGTGAGTCATAGCAGGAGATAACAGCTACTGCCCCACAGCTGGTGGTAATAGAATACTTAAATACATCTCTATTGTAACCTAGGACACAGAGGAAATGTACAACAGGGAGAAAAGCAAGTCAAACAACAGGTGGAGAGCCAAATGTCACCAAAATTACAGTGTTTCTTAAAATGGGTTAACAGTTCATGCTTTGCACCAAGGACTCAGCCTAAATGCATCATTTAGCCACCTATGTATGGAAAGCAGTTCAGACAAAATCAATCACTACTGTGTTTTTCTGCTATTAAACAGTAGCACTGTTTGGGAGATAGCATTGTGGAAGCTCCACCACAGAACAGGGGTTTTGTCTGCAGCTTTTGGTGCTGTACAGGAATACAGTGTATCCAGGGCCTCCCTCAAAATACAGACAAGAACTAGATGAATAATTGAAAATATTATTTGTTTTAAAAAAAGAGACCTAGGGATAGTTATAATGTTTGATTGTCTCCTACAGTTTCTAATAGAATCCTAATATGTAAATGATCTTTATAAACAGGGGACTTAAGTGCAACACTTCCATAATGCATGACTTTAAAAAGAAAAGGAAGTAATCTTAAAAGACTATAAAAAACATATACTATAGCATTCATAGAGCAGCAGAAGATCTTTAGATATAAGAAGGAATGGGAGGCAGGATTAGCCAACAATAATATTATGATTAATGAAACAGTAACTGGGAAAACGAATTTTCTTGCCCTCCCACTCCCCATATTGAATTTACAGGCTGTCATTTTTCCACACATTTACTTTCTTCCTAATACAGTTGTTACCTGACTCACTTTAGAAATGAGTTGATGAAGGGCTGAAAAGCTTAGAAGACTGAAATATCTCACATCCAATCTTTTAAATATTACTTAAATATTATTTTCATATGTAACATTTTAAATTCTAATTTGATGAATACTCTCTTAAAAAAATTCATAGATCTTTCTGTATAGTGTTGTACATTCAAGAATTAAAGCTAGGCTACAGTCAGAGTATCACTTGATTTTTTTTAAATAGTCCTTCTTGACTGTTAACTGATGCATCAGTGTATAAATAACATTTTTTTCCCCAGTGGTTATCTAGATGTGCTCACAATGCTGCACAGATTCCTATGATTTGATCAACCCTGGTTTAGGAGGCAAAGTTTACTGAATAAACACAACCCAAGGAATACTACTAGGATGTATCTTTCATACTCAGTTACTTGGCTAAAATGATGGCAAACTGAAGCAAAAATTCTACAGAATGAGAATAGTCATACTTTGAACTTCATTTCTATGAGTCTGAACAAATTTTTCCAAAGTGACATACAATGTGGAAACACATTCTTAGCAATCCAGTATTAAAATTGTTGTGACATTATGATTTTATAGGGTCTAATCTCCTACTCACTCATTTTTAAGAATACCTGTACTATACTTAGACTTGTGTTAATACTTTGCCTGCCAGTGTACATGTATCAAAGTCATTGAACTTTAATGAAAAAGGTAGAGTAAGTATAGGATCTGAATAATTTATCATAAATATCACATCTCTTCCAATAATGTTCCTTTTAGTTGCATTCCTTGCAGGTAGGTAAGGAACAGCTTTTTGATAGATTCTTGTAGAGCCCTGCTGTAACAACCTGCATCCTCCCTAAAACCTCAGACTCTGTAAGCACAAGAAAACAAGTTTGGGCCAGAATAGGTGATGGTTTTTAACCCACAGGAACTGGGTGACTTGAAAGCTGCTCACCACTCTTTGGGCAGATGTGCAAAGGGAACAAAACACTCATAGGTAAAATTATGCAAATAATCCCATAGCAGAACAAGACGGGTATGTGCTCTGGGACAGAAACCCCATCCACTCTGCTGGATGATCCTGTCCCTTTTTTCTGTTTCTCCCTGGTCCACTGAGTCACCTTCCAATGGCCAATGGAAGTGCTCTAGCACGGCCTGAGCAGCATGTCATTCCCTCCTACCACAAACTGACTATAATTTGACAGTTCAGCTACCTTCCTAAGAGATAGGAGTTGGAAACATCAGAGGCTGAGAAATTAATTGAATCTAGGTCTCCCATATGTTGAGTGAGGGCTCTAATCACAGAGCTATTGTGTAATGGAGAACCTGTCACCTCCTCTGTTATTTGTATTTCTCAAGCAATTAACAAACCACTCTTCTGCATGGTTTTTGCTTGTTGCTTTTCCTTTTTGTTTTGTTTTGTTTGTGATGTTTAGAACTTTTGTTTTAAAGAAAAAACATCATTATATCTCTTCTGGAAAAATTTTTAGACTGTAACAAAGGGAACAATTAACAGTTAGCTCTGATAAAGGCTGCTAAGTCCCAAGATAGAATGCTTTGAGGATACCCTCTGTTCTTTCCCTTCCTGTCTACACTTAACCTCTCTCAGTTTTCAGCCTTTTCTACCTTGTCTGATGTACCAAGCAAGGACCTACCCCCTTACTCAGACAGGAGAATTCTGGTGCAGGTGCTTAAGAATAAGGCAAAGGACTTGAACCAAAATGGTTGTTCTCTGCAGGGTATAGAGTTTCTTTGGATGGTGATTTTGATTCCCTAGCAGCAGTGGTGGGATGAAGCATGTTTGCTCATCATATACCACACGTACACAATGGGGCTTGCAGTGAACAAGCTGCTCCATGTCAGATTTGAAGAAACCCTGGGAACAGGCATGTCACAAAGGCATCTGAATAAATATGCTACTTTGGCTTCAGGTGACATATTCGTGCTTGGGGCAGCGAAGGATGAGACAAATATTCACGTATGGATGGGAATGCTGTTGGCTGTGAGGGTCATAGTCTGTTCTCTTGCCAAAAGGTTTTCTTGTTTTCTGTTTAAATATCTCTATATTTGAAATGTGACATTGGGTTTTTTGTAGAAAGTTTTGTTCTCTAACAGCTTGTTTACTACAAAACTTCACAATATTCTACCTGAAAAGAAAATAGAAACTATTGACATCTGCTTGCTTTGCTTTCAAGCATATAAACCCTTGGGTTAAAGGCTGAGCCACATCTTCTGAACAAAACCAAAGAACTTTTCAGCAAGTTTCTATCTATTTTCTTTTCACATGAAGAGCTGAGCTGAGAGTGCCTGAAAAACTTCAAATTATGTGACATGGATAAATTCAAGAGGCTATACTTGTCTAGACTGTTTATAAATAAACACAGCTAAACAAGTATTGCAATTTCTTTGTATTTTTAGTGTATTTAATTGTTATTCACTTCACTGGAGAACACTGGAATATTTTTTAATTTCTTACTTTATTATGGTTTTGAAAGGAAGATTTTATTTTCCAGGTTGTAGTATTGAGAAAATTTTTTTGGCTGACCTAGTATGAAAGAATTGCATTTGTAATGGAAGTAATCATACACTTGAACCAAAAATGTCCAAACACTTATTTCTGAATATGTGGTATTACATCTGTATTATGGATTTCCAAATGGAAGCTTAAGGTGCTTAGAAAGAGAGGAAGATCCATTAGACATTAGGCCAAATTCAGAAAGACCTATCAGCATCTAAGTCTTAAGTCTGCTTTTCTGTCGCAATGCACTCTTAATGAAATTAATACATTTAGTGAAAATCTCCTAAATTATCTGAATCTGGACTTGTTTGTTTAGCATGTTTCTTGAAGAGAGACAATGATTTAACTAGTATTTTTAATACTGATATCTTTGGAGCAACTATCTTGGTCTTCCATGTAGGGCCCAACATTCTTTTCTCCCACAAGGACCATAAGTATTTCAAGAAATTTCATTTAGAAATCTTCAATAAACATGAATGGAATTTTGAGGCCCAGCTTATCTTATGAAGGAAATATTACACTAGCAACTGGTATGCTTGAATTCTGCTCCCAGCTTTTCTACAAATCTGCTGGGCTGCTTGGACAAGTTACCTATGACTTTCTTTGCTTACCCTTTGCAAGGTTTTTTGCTTTTCAGTGTTAATCCGGACATTCCAGAATACTTTCTATTCTATGAATCCTAATTAATGGGTTTACTTTTTACTTGATCTTCCATGTATTTCTTTAATACAATTAATATCAACAGCTATTGATAAAGGTAAATTAGACTTTTGAACAACAGAATATTTGCAATAAATCTGCAAAATGGAATTTGCACATTTTCACATCCCTATATGCTTGGGAACAGGAAAGACAGAGTTTTCCATTCTTAGCAGTATTTTGTGTGAAAAGATCAATGCCCATGTTTGGAAATTTGGTATTGAGAGCTCATATCATCATCCTAAATATGTTATATCTGGTGTTTTTTTGGTGCATTGATCTTGGTCATTAAATCTGAATATGAAGTGTATTTCTAAAGATTTTTGAGAGTTGGAGTAGCAGTATGTCTAATATTTCCATTTTTTGACTATTCTTTACTAATAAATCTTAAGACTGAAAGATAAAAATCACCAGGCTAGTAATATTCTAAGTATTTTTGCATCTTTATGTTTCATCTGAAAGATGGATTGATCAAAAAGTTGTAAGGAGTAGATGTCTAACTTTCAGAACCCTTTACAGAATTAGAGGTAAGAAATGTTTGACTCAGTGTGAAATATGATTTATAAATTGGGTAATAATTCTTGCATGAGTAACAGTCATTAAAAGCTTTAAAGATGGACTAATTCGGGGAGAATTTATGATATCTTGATATAAACCAGAAGGAAGTAACAGCTGAATGTGGAAAGTGTGCGATACAGCAGAAGTATAAACCACAAGATTTTCTTAAATATGAAGGGACTTCATTTGCACAAAAAAACCATGATTTTTTTGTCAACCAGATAAAATAAAAGCTCTTTTGAGTATTTTTCTGGACAAATTTTGTTCCCTTTTTTATTCCTCTACAATCTAGGAAATGTCCTCACAGCAGCTATAGATAAACAACAGGCTAGTATACCAGATACATTTGTAAGAATAAATTTGATAGTATCTTGAAATCAGTAATCCTAGCCTTAAGTATATGCAAAAATGCAAAACAGAGACAAGAAAATGGCCATAAAATGACATCTACTCCTTACAATTTTGCTGTTGACGTAATTGATTTCACACTTCTACCCATACATCCGTTCTTAAATATGGAGGCATGAACACAAGATGTTTTCCCCTTGGTCATTTGAAGGTTTTGCTCTACAGCAAGTTAAATGCTGAAGGAGGTAACTTGTAAATAAGGAAGGAAAAGGAAGGGAATTTGAGATGTACCACAATAAAATTCTAACATTACAGTAATTGAATATTGTGATATGGTTTCATGTTCATTATGACGAAAATGAGAAAAGAAGCTCAAAGTCTTCACAACAGTTTTCTCAAGTTACAGCAAGAACCAGTTTTTGGATGGCCACTATGTTTTGTAATCAAATTAGGCTGTGAGATAGAGATTAAAAAAATATTAAGTACAATATTTGATATTTTTCCTTTGCACAGTTGACACAGTTTCTCCATGAAGTACATGGAACTTGGCTGGAGCACCTTGCTTCAGCTCCAGGTATCCACTGTACCCAATCTTTATACAGTTCTGCTCCCATCCTTTTGAAAGTTACTAGTAGTCCACAGGGAGACAGAGCAAAGAAAATCTCCTTTTCTTGTCATCTTTTTCTGCTGTTTTCTCCTTGCCTCAACAATTTATCATAGATTCTGTTATACTATAAAATATGACTTCAATGCAATATTTAATATGAGTCCTTTACAGTTACAAAGCTTAGCACAGGCATGGGAAATTAAACTCTCAGCAGCTTTCTTCATTGCCATTTGAACAAGATAAATGTACAATTATGTGATCCAATAACAAGTGAAGAATTGATCCCAGTGGCTGGAGTACAGTATCTTTCCATTTCATATTGTATGCAAGAAAAGGAGCATGTTTAAAAATCTTTGCAACAGTGAGTTATGGGAATAGCTGGTGCTTCCAGAAACTAAAGAATTCCTAATAAATCTGTGGACATTGCATTTACCACAACAACAACAGTTTTTTCAAATACATGTTATAGACCAACTGATTATGCTTTTTATTGAACATCCAATGGATTGAACATCCAGTAGAATGGGATCATCAGACAACAAAAGAGCATTCTGAAGTATAACCTTGGAAAAGCCACTGAAGGGATATTTTTGTGTTTAGGGAGCACTGTGCATCAACTTGTGAAACATAATTTTGATAAAAGATTCAAGGAGTGCAAAAAATGTAATCTCTAATGACATGGCCATATGTTTGCAACCTTTCAAAACTAATAGTACCTTCAGAGAATCCTAAATTCCACCTAGCTCTGCATTGCTTTCCTGACTGTACTAAAAACATACAATTCAAATGAAAAGCTGGTTTTTGTTTTTTTCCCATGCTGATTTACCATTTTTAATAATCTTTTTGTGGATTAACACTAAGTTAGCATGCGAAAGTATCTTTCTACAGGATGTAATCTGTTTAACGACTAAATGGTTTTGGCCTATGGCATGGGTTGAAAAGATAGTGCAGTCTTCCTCAGCTCTCACATCTGGCTTGTACTCATGAAAAAAAATAAACCAGAAGAGAAATAATCCCAGAAGACTAGCTGCCTTATTTTGTTTCTAAATATCACACACATAGAAGCCAACTCATCTTAGAACTATACAAATATGTGAGACTGTCTTCAAGAGCTACACATTTAAGAAATTTATGCCAAGAATTAAAACACGAGTTTCATGGTAACTATTTCAAGTGCCACTTCATTCTATAAATCATTATTATATTCTGATTCTGGGCAGTAATGGATAAATATGAATTATGCAGCTTAATTTGGAAATAAACCAAGTAAGCACCTGACCCTATGTTTCTGCACAGATATGCCATCACCTACCTAATAAAAATATTCAATATTATTGAACGCCTTCACTAGAATATTAGTAGCTTAATTAGTAGACCTTCAGGCAGGATATGGACAGCCTTGCCTTCTTTGTTTTTAACACTGGAGGCAAGCATGTTAACCCTGCTCATCTGTAAGACATAAATAATGAAAGAAATGCCTGTTCCTTCAGCTTGGGCAGACCCATCAGAGATGTCACCACAGTCCCCTTGCCTTCACACCTTTCTTGCACAGTTACACAATGGCGCCAGGATGGACCTGCAGTCCTGTGTCTGTGACCTGGGACCTGCTCCCGAACAGCCACACAAAAAGCGTCCTTCGCTAACCAAATTATACAGCAGCAATGAATACACACTTATCACTGCGATACTCCAGTGGTGCTGCTGAGTCAGCTCAAGACCACAGAGTGTAAAGCCCTACTTTAATGACCAATACCAGACAGAAAATTTATGCTTCTCTGGTTATGCCTGTGGTTCCTGTCTAGCTGATGAATAAATGGCTCTATCTTCAAAAGACCTGGTCACCTGCTGGTTTGAAACCACTTCCCAGCAGCAGTAAACAGTGAACTCTCAGCCAAGATCAAAGATGGTCCTGCCTGCATGCAAAAAGGCCTTTTGAGGAGACAGAAACATGAGCAACTCTCCTGGGGAAGTGCAATCTAAAAACATCCAGGCTGCCTGTCTCTGACAGAAAAAAATCAGGGCCTGATCCAGCACCCTGCAAGATCCCAGAGAGAGCAATTCCAGAAATGCTGCCCTGGCCCCGTGGTACCATTGTCTTGAGGCAGAACTCACTTGTCTTCCAGCTGCATTAATTTACCAGGCTCTTTTTAATAGAGCTATCAGATTACTTCAGTTTGTTTTATTTTCCATGAATGCTGTAAATTCCAGGTCTTCTCCAACATCTCCCTATCCTCCTATCTTTTGTAGATCCAGCACTCTCTCTGAACTTGTGTCTTGGGAAAACTGCATGGCTGTGGCAGATGTAAATGCAGGGTTTCAGTAGCATTAATGTGCCTAAAGGCTTCTTAAGAAATTTTTTTTAACCCACATGCAATTTTCCCTAGCATGCATCAATATAACTCTTCTTTAATGGGATGAATCTTTAGTGAGTTGCATTAATTCAGAGTAGAGTACAGGAGGAAGAGGAATTAAAAGTCTTTTCTTTTTGTTCAAAACTTCTTAAAAATACATTGCATTAAATTTTGCACTTTTAGGAACTAGCTGAAAAATATAGAAAATAACCTCAAAATAGTAGGAAAATTAAAAAAATAATCTAACAGCTTTAGCTGAAAAGTAACCCACAGCAAACAACAAAAGACTGTTCTGCCTCTGCAGTCGTCAGAGGTCACAGACAATGAGAAGAATGTCTGTGATATCAACATGAGTTTTCCATTTACCTGAAAAAAAAGAAAAATCAAAACCTAAATATCTGTGTGTTCATATGAAAATCTTTTCTCTTTTTGTGGCAATTTCCTCTGTCCACTTCATGTCATCTTTGAATACAGGAATGAATACCCAATAAAAACATTTAAAATGGTGTGGATTCTAAACCAAATGTTTACCATGAATGGCTTTGGGACAGTGCCCCAGAAAACCTCATGTCTGAACAGCTGATGAAACTGACCCCTGAAATACTTTACAGCCTACATCCAGATCAAGAGTGTCAAAGCATAAATAAACATCAATGCATACACTACGACCACTACCCACTTCTAAAGCTGTCATCAAACCACTGAATTGTTTTAATTCCAAGCGCTGTATTTATTTTTATTTAATTTTTATTTATGCAATGCTATAAATATCATATCTCTGACATTAATTAAAAAAACTTATTCAAGGAATGATTATTTTTCTTCAAAGTTTCTGAATGATTTTTAATAAAGTTACCTATAGCATCTACTCAACTTTAGACCTAAAATGGACTGTGAATGAAAGTATGGTCTTATGAATGGGCACGCACTTCAGAAGGTCATTAATGAGCTGCTGTGATTGCCTCCTCTGATCATGGGAAGTGTTGGACTAATGCTGACATGGGAATTATGAAAGAGGGACAGTGTCACTTCTTGTAAGGCCTAGGGACACTCAGACTGTACCTTGCAGAATACACAGCTGTTTTTCATCTGGGATTAAGAGCTCCTCCAGTAAAAGACTCACATCAGACTATGGAAAGAAAGTTGAAGTGGCTTTGGAGGTTTATTCCCATCATCTTAGTGTACTCCTTCTTTCTAAACACTGGAAAAATTTTTTGGCAGCAATTTTTTCTGGAGTCTAAACTCTTTGGAACCTGGGTCCATTTCTTACAAACTGAAGATCTTTCTGTCCCATGTGGTGGGTAGAAGACTATGATCTGCCTATACAGAGAGAAAATTTAAGCAGGCAGAAAATCACAGAATACTCTGAGTTGGAAGGGACCCACAAGGATCATTGAGCCCCATTGAGTCTAAGTGAATGGCCCATACAGGGATCAAACCAGCATCCCTGGTATTATTAGCAGCCTGGTCTAGCCAGCTAAATTAATCTCATGGTCAAATGATAGACATATCGAAAGCAGAGGGGAAAAAAAGAAAATGGTCTTGCTACTAGGTTTCTTTTCCAGATAAGAGATTTCATGTTTCCTGTGTAGTCTCATCATAGTCACAGAATAATAGAACCATAGAATGGCTTGTGTTGGATAAACTCAGTTTCAACCCTCACTTCATGGACACGGATGCCACCCACTAGATCAGGTTGTTGAGAGTCTCAGGCTTTAACTAGTGTCCACAGGATTTGTTTTTAATTAATATGTGTCTTGAACCATGAGGACACATGTCACACATCACAACCTGACTGGCTTAGTGATTTCTTTTGGCACTTTGGCTACAAAAGTGACCAGTGCACATCACATTTGCCTGCTTCCTGTCCTTGAGGTATATCACCTCCAGCAATAAAGCCCTTAAAATGTTTAAAAACATGTTAATTACACTAGCTGAAAAATATAGAAACAGGCTCCTTGACCCATCAAAACCATTTGGTATTTTGCCACCAGAAGAGAGTAGCAGAGAAATGAAAATATGCAGATGAATATGGTAAAAGTTTAAGAATCATGGACCAAGAAGTGTCCTGAAATCTAATGGAATATATTAAACATTTATTATATCAGCCACTCCAGCTCCTCCAAGAACTGGTTTAACATGTCACATTTATTCTCTTTTCTTAAGAAGGCTTCAGCTGGCTGTTTGCTCTGAGAGTCAGAATGCTTGAGCTCTGTTGGACCAACAATACAATTTATTCCATAGCTGAGGGTACTCTACTGAAAATTCTTCTCCTTGGTCCTACCAAATAGGTTACAGTCACTAGTTACCAAAAGCACTACTTTTGTGGGATGGGTAGAGTCTTTTTGGAAGGGTACCCAAAATCTCAAGTCATCTAGTGGATAGTCAATTGAATGGAGTGCCTATCAGCACCCATCTTAAGAAATTTTGCTGGTAGTTTCTCAGTTTTGCCATCAGTCCCATTTTTTAAATGCACTTGGTTAGGTGTTATATTTCCATGCTTCTCCCTCCACAGAAGGAAAGAAACAAACTTCCTGAGTGTTGTGTTTCAGCTTGTCACTATTTCCTAAAGAAAGTCAGGCCCTGAAGCAAGGAGGTGAAGTGCAGGTCAGAGGTATTTTTCCTGGGAAGTGTTAGTTCATGGAGCAAGTGAAAGCTGGCAACACCTAGAACTATGAGGAAGTCTGCATGTTTTTGAGCTTGAGTTTCTACAGCTTGGGCAGCCAAAATTCAACCTGACTAGTGCGAAGTTAGTTTCAACAACTTAGTTTAGGTTTTTTTAAACATATTTAATTCTATATCCTTGACAATCTCACAATGTACAGACAATCAGATACCTAAAAATACTGAAACTTGGACAAACTCCAGTAGTGTGATGGACAATGAGCAGATAATTGCAGAGCAATTTTGCCTAATCTGTCATCTCAGAGATGAATGGAGTTGCTCAAAGAACTTATTCTTTAGCTTAATTTTATTTCTGTGGGTCAAAGTTGGAGTGAGGGACCTACAGCACATTGAATATTAGGTAAAATCTTGCTGCTTTATTGCCATAGCGAAATCAAAGGGGATTCTGAGAAACTGTGTTAAGGAGATGTCATTTCTGCAGATCACTTTCTTATGATGATTATTATGGGATTATTCAACTTCTTATAACCCTTTTCTCATCACTCAGGTTTTAATGATTACAGCTTTTGTTAAAATGCTGAGACTATGGCACAATATGTGGAGATAAGAAATCTAAAATAGTTTTCAGAAGTCTCAGTCTTCTAGTAACAGGAATAAAAGCATAACATTTATTGAAATTTGGCATGGATTATATTTACTTATTTACAAGTGAAGCATCCATTTGGGAACTCTCAATGGATGGACTCTTCAGGCTCTTGTATGTTTAGGTCATTGGAGCTGCCTGCGTTAGGAGGAATAATAATGGGCAAATCTATGTTCTAAATGAGAAACAGTATGGCATAAACGAGCCAAGCACAGCTAAACAGTTAGTCTATGGGTCATTTTGCAGTGTAGTTACTGGAGAAACACTGATAATAGCATGTAATCTAAGGTAGAAACATCTATTCAGAGATTATGGAGTATTTGGGTCCTCTGCTCTACATATTGCACCACGGTAGCTAAACATATCGCTGCTCAATGTATTTCTTTTCATGGGTTTATGAGATGGAGGAATCTCCTCCTTTTAAGGATCACAGAATTACTTAGGTTGGAAAAGACCTCTGAGATCATTGACTCCAGGCTTTGATCACCACGTTGTCAATTACAACATAACACAGTCTTTTGTTGAGCACCTACAGGTATGGTGATTCAACCACCTCCCAGAGCAGTGGTTCCAATGCATAAGAACCCTTTCAGTGAAGAAATTCTTCCTGATATCCAGCCTGAACCTCACCTGGCAGAGCTTGAGTCCATGTCCTCCCATCCTGTCACTGGTTGCCTGGGAGAAGAGCCCAACCCCACCTGGCTACAGCCTCGCCTCCAGTAGCTGTAAAGTGATAAGAATTCCACTGAACCTCCTTTTCCCCAGACTAAGCACACCCAGCTCCCTCGGCTGATCCTCATATGACTTTTTCACTACACTCTTCAACAGCTTTATTGCCCTTATCTGGAGGCCCCAGCACTTCAATGTCTTTCCTGAAGTGAGAGACCCACAACTGGACATGGTGTGGACTCACCAGTACTGAATACAGAAGGTATAGGAATTATAAATATAAATAATATGTAAAGAGAGAGAGAAAGAGAGAGTGAGAGACTGTAGTAGTAGTATAGATGGCAGTATATAATGAGGGTTTATAGGCTAGATTTGGTAAAAAATCTATTCTGATGCTACCTGCATTTGGAGGTGCCTAAACAATTTAAGTGTTTTCCCTTTCTTTGTGGCTTACTCTTTAACTGTCGGGAAGATCTGTTCTTCTGAAAACTGCACTTAAGAGGTTCAACCCTTTGCTCTAAGTGCTCAGACTTGTGTACTTTCATTGTTAGAGTCTTCGCTATGGAGCACCTCAATGAACATTCTTACATTGATTACATTATTTCAAATGTACAATAAAGTGTAAATAAACTCACAGAATCGCAGAATATGCTGAGTTGGAAGGGACCCATCAGGATCATCAAGTCCATCTCTTGGCTCTGCACAGGACACCCAAGAATCATACCAGGGGCCTGAGAACGTTGTCCAAACACTTCTTAAACTCTGTCAGGATTTGTGCTGCTGTCACTTCCCTGTGGATCCTCTTCCAGTGCCCAGCCACTCTGTGGGTCAAAAACCTTCTCCTGATATCCAGCTGACACCTCCCCTGGCTCACCTTCACACCATTTACTTGACTCCTGTCACTGGGCACCACAGAGAAGAGCTCAGTGTCTGCCCCTCCTCTTCCCCTCATGAGGAAGTTCCAGACTGCAGTGGGGTCTGCCCTCTGTGTTCTCCAGGCTGAATAGACCAAGTGACCTCACTTGTCCCTTGTACGGCTTCTCCTCAAGGTCCTTCATCATCCTCACAGGTACTCTCTAATAGCTGAATGTGTTTTTTATACTGTGGCACCCAAAATTTCCCCCAGCGCTCGAGGTGAGGCCACCCCAGTGCAGAGCAGAGCGGGACAATCCCCTCCCTTGCCCAGCTGGCAATGCTGGGCCTGATGCCCCCCAGGACACTGTTGGCCCTCCTGGCTGCCAGGGTACTGCTGGCTCATATTCAACTTTCTGTCAACCAGGACCCCCAGGTCCTTTTTTACAGTGCTGCTTTCCAGCCTCCCATTCCCCAGTCCGTCCATCCATACATCCAGGATTGCACTGTCCCTGGTGCAGAATCCAGTGCTTTCTCTTGTTGAACTTCATATGATTGGTGATTCCCCATGCCTCTGATTTGTCAATACATTGTGTGGCAAATTTAATCACAAACTGTGATCAAATATTGTAGATAGCATGCAGAAGCTTTATTCAATTAAGTGGAAGCAAAAATGCCCCTTTCCAAGACAGTTTCATTCATTCACCTAAACAATCTGAATCATATAATCATGACAAACAATCCCTAGTTCTGCATACTTGCAATCTGGTTAGACTTGTTAACTTGAGAATTTCTGTCTATGTACAATCCACAAGTGCAAGATAAAGCGTTACAAAGTATAACATGATGACAATGTGTAACACTGAAAAAAATTTAATTCTCTTATTTTGGATGAGCTACTATATGTTTTTGTGAATAATATTAACAGTAATGATAGAGCCATAATAAATGCAATGGTCCTACTAAACTTGTTGATTGTTCTAGATAATTAAACCATGCTGCCTAAGTCTTTGTACATTCTATTAAATATAAATATTTCTTTATAATTCTGTGAAATACTCTAAATGGTAATAAAATATGAATGTTTTTCAAATTGAACTCCTTACTGTCACATGATAATATTGAAAAACACTCTGGTGTTAGGCAGAACTGCCTGGAAATTTGGTGCTGTAACTTGTAAAAAAAGCTATTTCTTTTTGAAATATCATTTGATATAAATCACACTGAAACACTTTTTATTAATTTGACCAACAAAACAAAGTGACAAATAAAATAGCTTATCTGCATCTGCTCAGAAAATGTCAACATTCTTATCTGTTTCATTAGTGCTAAAAGTGGATACCCACCTCGCAAGATCTGGGGCCACCAGCCAGAGTGTTCAAGAGGACCAGGAACAAGCTGCTGATCAATTTTTTGGGGCTTGCCCATGATGGTGGCTTTCTGAGAACACTGAATTTTTGTATTAGGAAGAGTCGCCAAACATATCTTAAGATTGAGAAAATGTAAAGCTGCTGGTGATTGAGCAATTTTTCAGGTGTATGAACAAGAGTTTAATGAAAATACTTAATGGGTTAAGGTAAAGCTTACTTCAGTGTTTCTAATAATGTAGTATGGCATTTACTTATAAAATGTGGCTTTATCAGAAAATAACTAACTATGTTATCCTCCTTTGTAAATGGAGGCTGCATGATGACTTCCCAAGATCAGAAAAATATAAGATTTAGGACTAAGAATGGAATTATTGTTCTGGTCCAATCATCCTGAAATGCAGGTGTTCCTTTTCAATCTGCACCATTAGATGTGTGTGAAGATAGTCAAAAAGTTGGGCTGAAAATTACTCTCTGCAACTTCTTCCAGTTCTTGTATCGATTTTCATATACCTGGAAACAGACATTGCCAGGTGTATCCTTTTCTTCAGGTAAGCCTAGACCTTCAACTCATCCCTGGTAAAGATTGTGGGAACTTTGAAATATTTTTTCCATTTCACAAGCTATAATGTCTACCAACAACCTTCCAGATTTTGGTTATTTCTAAAGAGTTTTTTTTTCCTGAATATGATACTGGCCACAAAATGCAATCAACTAAGCAGTAAATCTTTTATTACTATTTTAACCTGATTTTGCTTGCTTAATTTAATTGCCTATCTATTCCTCTGACATAGGAAAAGAGAAAATAAAATAAACTAAAATCCTGACTCAGCACTTAAACCCTAATCGCTGTAAATGAGCAAATTTTCATTCTGATCTATTAAAAGAAACATTCACAACACCCAGAGTACCCAAATAAAACAAATCAAAAAACAACCAACCAAATAAAAACCCAAATGCTCTAATGTTATGAGGATGAGGCAAACAAAATTAGCAAGATGTTAAATACATGTGGCCAGAACTGATGTAATTTGTGAAGGGAAAGCCATGCCAGTCAACCTTGCTCTTCTCATGCCTGCCAATGACAAGGAGAGCTTTCCAAGGGAAGAATCTCCTGCTCAGTTTTGAAGAAAGTCTGTTTAGTGTTTTTCCCTCCTAAATGATGCCTGGCACTACTGGAGGACAGATGTAATTTTGTTTTCTTTGGGGGTTAAAAGGTAGAGACTCCCCTCTTTTCCTCATAAGTCTATTTGCAAGCTGAGTAAAAGGATGACTACACTGAACATTTTACAAAAAAGTATGCAAATAGAGCATTTGAGGTGCTTTCAGAGTGTGTGCTATGCTTTATTCTGGCCAATATCCCTCACTGAATTGTGAAGCATAATAAACTGCTTTATAAAAAAATATTTTCAGTTAAATAGCAGTGAGACGATGTTTATGAAAAACTTTGGAAAAGGATTAGAATGGCATGAAAATGTTTGAAGCAGATCAGTACTGACATGTTCTAGGCAGTACTTATTGCATAATGAAGCACTCTTGGAACCTGCACAACTCAATAAGCATTTCTAATCAATAAGTAAAATAAATACAGGGATTAGAAATATATATTAGAGCGGTGAATGTCCTCAATTCTTCATACCTTTGACATTGTATTTTCATTTAAAATGTAACTCAGTATATTTAATGAACAGGATGAAAACTTTTTATAGCTACACATTTTCTAGTGTGTTTCTTCTAAATTTGCTACTATTTTCCTGACATTTATTACATCTTATGTTTTACATATTCTGCCTGTATATGGACAAGAGCATTAAACTGCTCAATTTAGTATTTTGCCAGGTACCCTATTTCAATCAAATTTAAACAAAGAAGTTCATACTAGAAAAAAGTCCAGTGGAAGAAGATTTTAGTTTTGTCAAACTGAAGATAACTCAGTCTTTTCCTTCACAACTCTCAAAAGTATGAAGATCATTCAAGTATTGTAGATACAATGACTGTGGGAACTTCACTGATTGAGCACAACTCCCTTAAGACTCTTAAAAATTTCTTATGATCTTATATTGCACTACAAAAGTGTATTATCCAAGGAGCTAGGATGGAAGAGGCAGAAGTTACCCCACATAAAGGAAAAGCTTTTTGAAAGAGAAATGTAGATTGGAAGGTTTACTATACTTCAGACATGCTCCATTTTTTTCTTATGCTAAGAGGAAATTAAGAAAAAGGTAATGATTACAACAAAAAGAATGTGACTCCAAGACTGCAACAGTAAAGCAAATGGTAAAATGGAAGAATTGCCTAATGTTTAGTCTCTGTCAGAGAGAAAATAATTACACTGAAATATCCAGCCAAGGTCAGAACAGAGGTGGATTGCTGTTTCTACCTGCATTGTGCTGAGATGTTCTCAGAAAATACCTCTCACTACTGAGCAGAGTCTCAAAGAGCGCACAGTTTTAGACAGTCATTTCCTCATCTGGAATGATTTTCTGATTTCATTACTCAAGGAAGATTAAAATGCTTCCATTTTTTCTGTCTATTCAATGAATATTCATTGCAGGAAATTATTTATTGAGAAATTTATTCAGAAATCACAGCCTTAATGGTTTATCTGTTTTGGGGCTTCTCTAACGAACCTAACGGAGATTTTTTAGAAATCGCCATAGGCCAGCTGAAAAAGCGAGTTAAATAAGATCACAGATTGTGAACATCCAGCATAAGTGTTTTACACTGCCCATCTTTTGTAGTTGTGGCCATTGTTATACTATGCAGAATTGCTTAAAGGAATGTAACAAAAATGTAGGAGTGTGAAAAAATCCCCAACCAGTATTAAGCACCTGTGTATTAAACAGTGTGTCACATATGTGAGAATGGGTTGCAGGTCACGTAACAACCTGCCTTTTGACACTTCTAGCTCTGCCTTACCAACCTTTATGCACAATTGCACACAAGTCTTAATGCCATGTTTAAATATATATATACCACTACACAAGCATAAGTATGTGTAAGTCTGCTCACTGGACCAATGTGCAGCATTAGAAACTCTTGTAGTTCATATAGGTATGGACAGAGACTATTACTATGAGAAAATCAGAGATAGTTTGATACTCAGCTGAGGAATCAGCTCACATGTGATGCACCGTGGTGGGGTGACCAAGTTTGCACCATTGTTGAGCTGCTTTTCACTGACCAATATACTTCCTGAGAAATTTGGAAATATTTTAGAGTGTTTATATAATGTTCCTTGGGAGCTTATTTCCTAATGTCTCTCTGTAAAATTAATGCAACTGCCTGAGAGTACAGCTTTATAGTCCTTAAGTTAAAAAACAAACAAAAAAAAAATGGTATGAGTAATGTCAAAACTATTTACAAGTGGCCTAAACCAGCCTTTCTTCACAAATACTGGTGGTACTTTAAACTCCTTTTTTTCCTAATAAACTGCAAGAACAGAGAGTTAAAGACAGATGCTCTACAAGGACATGTTCTGGACATGGCAGCTTTCCACAGGGGTTTACTGCACACAAACTGCATGGTAACCCATATGTATATTCCATAAATCCCTTTGTTACGGGTGCCCACTCTTTACTGTAAAAGAAATAGTTGTGTTCCATCTTTGAAGTAATCCCAAACCTGAAATGACATCATTTAAAGTTGTGAATTTACTATTTGATGTCCTTAAAGTCCATCTTAAAACCAGCCAGATTTTCTGAAGCATTTAAATTACCATTACTGACCACAATTTGCAGCAATTAAAGTTGGTTTGTTTAATGAGATGGTTCTTAATTGCAGACACCACTGAAAGAACAATCCAGCAAAAAAAGACAGTTTCTGCAATAATTTTTTTTAAGCTAGAGGGATGAAAGTACTGGGGTAAAAATTAGTTTAGGTAACTTGTTCTGGAGGATTTTCAGAACAGGTGACATAAAGGAGCCTTGATCTTCCATCTTCCTGGTATAAACAAGGAGTAACCCCCACATCATTGGTTACACAGACATAAAACCAATGTACATGAGAATACAAGTAAGAGGCACTGTTTTCAAATTAGGAGACCATTAATCAGCTTTGCTACAGGATGTATTGTGCAGCGCTACTTACAATGCAATGAAACAGCCTAACCTCAGCATCAGTCACAAAAAAATTAATCATGGTTTTTCAGAGACTGTTTTTTCAGCACAGTAATTCTCTGTGACCAAATTAAATGAAATATTTCAGCACTCAGGTAGAACTAAAGTGTTGGAAATCCTCAACCACTGTAAAATTTCACCCACCTTGAAGCCATGCTGAGTTACTGCTGGGGCATGACCAGGCTAAATATGAATGCTTCCATCTCTGATCGTAAAAGTTACATGGAGGACCCAAGTCATCTGTTCAGTATAGGCAGAAAATGCCACTTTGAGCTTAATGTGGAAAAGGTAAACCAGATTCAGGTTTTCAAAAAACTGTGCATCAGCACATTACTTCAGCTTGAGAGCAATGACACTTCAGGAAAGTGGAAACCGTAGCGAAAAATCCAAAATGGAAGTGCACAAACCAAAAGATCTGAAAGCTCAGGTGTTTTGTGAAATTGGTGCTTTATATGAAGCAAGTGGACAACGACTTCCAGTAGAAAGTCAGCCCTTACTAGTAGAGGCATTCCCTGCTGCTCTTTGTGGCTGGAAAGCCATGATGTCTATCCTACCCCATCACTTAGATGAGGTCAGAGAGCCAGACTAAATTTTATCCTACCTGCCCCACTGTAAAACACTTCAAAAGCTTTATTACATTATGTACAATACCAGTATGATATACTTCATCAAGACCACCACATCTTCTTGTGGAGATTTTAGAATTAATTTACTGGTGATCAGAATACTCCATGCAGAAAAATTGATTAAACCCCATATGACAGTAGCAGTAACAAGTTTTCTTATGCAGCTGTAAAATATCTATGTGACATCAAAGCACTTTAGTCCCTGGATAAACATTTGGGTCTCTGTCAGAAATGGTTCTCGAGGACAGCAACACAGATTTTAAATTCTTTATCCCTTCTATTGAATTACTTGTGTGCAGTTTTCAGCAATCCTAATGAAAAGCTAGGCTGTGGTGGAAAAAAATAAGAAAAAAGGTTGGTATTGTTGCATAGGTTGTTTTGATTAGAGTTGGCAGTGATTTAAAATGAGATGCATCTTCCAGAAGACAGTTTTACTCAGGGAAGATACACGTGATACATGAATAAGACCTTTGACTACTGATGGGCAAATCTACCAAAAAAATAAGTGCTTATTTTCAAACCTTTGGAGATGGCCCTCAGTTTCCCTCCTCCTTTCAGAGGCAGTATGGAGATTTTCAGGTGGAGTTTTTTTTCTGTTCTTCATACACCCACAGCATCCCTGATTACAGCTGATTGTTTATGCCAAATGGCATAGAACAATCCAACGGCTGTTGAGATGATTCAAGAGGCACAAAAAGTCTCCCCATATATACAAACTGGGAAAGGTGCCTTTATATATTTTTTTCCTGACTTCCTGCTGTGAGGGCTTCCTGTAACATGGACCATTCTCTGCACTCTTCCTGGTACATTAAAAGAAAAACCAAACCAAGTAGTTGAAAATATTTCTGTCTTTAAAAGGAATGTGTCAGGGAACCACTAGATTCTTAGACAAATGAGCCAATTCATTCTGCTGTATTCTAGACATTTTGGAAAACTCACCTTTTTTCCACAGTGCTATCACCAGGTGTAGGTAGAATTTTTAAATTATTTTAAAGCACTGATTGTGTGCTTCACACTACATGTACAAAACAAAGGATCAGGCTTATCTCTGCTGTGAGTGATGTCAATTCTGTCTCCACTGGTGTCCAACAGTGGAGGAAACCTCATTTTGCCTGCAGTCCGGGCAGCCTCCAGCACACAGTGACTGCACCAGCACCTAAGTGGAGTCTGTATAGCTGCACTAGCACAGTGCTGAGCCTGAGCAAGTTCATCCTGCCTTCTCAGTAAGGCTTATTAGCTTGGGCTGCTAGCTGCAGCTACATGGCTCCTGCTTTGAGGCCAGTTTGCATCTAACTGGCTCAGAGCACAGGAAGAACAAACTTGAGCCTGCTTGCAAAATACCTCCTGGATGTTCTGTCTGTCAATTCAGCAGGCGAGAAGCAAAGCATCACAGTAGCCCCCTTGAAATCTGCAGGAGATCTGAACCTAAGGACATACTCAATAAACCTTAAAAAAATTTTAAATAAGGAAAAATGCAAGTATCCTGGAGAAATTTTCTTTTGGTGGATGAAACTTGTTAACCCTTCCATTATCTGATTTCTGTGCTACTCCCCTTCCATTTCCTTCTTCCATATTTGTGAGTATAAATTGCATTCCTACTAGATACCAGGTTGCTGCAAATCGAACAGCTCTGGCATTTACACCCACATACACCTGACCAGCAAATACATGACATGTAACTTACACCATTGCTAACTTATGATTGAATTTGGTAATGTTTTTTATTAATTTATTAATTTTTTAAGTACCCTAGGTCAGTATATACACATGTTCTCTCCAGCTCTGGCCTCACTCCATTTAAGCCTCCTGTACTGTGATATAAAATGTCTGGATTTGCAGAATCCCCAGACATGACAGGACAGATGCTGCTGCTGCAGTAGAAAGATGGGAGATGCAGCATTCAGGGTTCAGTGCATACAGGTCAAGACTGGAGAATAACATTGGTTTTTCATACGTCTATTTAATGGACCCCTAGTCTGGCCATTTCAGACATGTTCAAACAAAAGTTGGCAGGATTAAAAAAGAGGGAATGGGTTTTTGCAAAAATATAGAGGAGTGTGAAAAAATGCAACTTAAGGAGCATCTCCTAGATTGGGCGTGAAACAGGGCAGAGTATGGGGCAAACTTGCTAAAAATAGAAGTTGTAGAGAAAAGATGGGGAAAAAAGAATCTTAAAATGTCAAATCCAAATCTTAAAATGTAAAATAAAAAAAAATAAGTTTGTTTTTTTTGTAGTGTATAAATAGAAAACAATCTTACTGTTTTATTTCTTTCTTCCGTGTGTTATCATGCTTATAATTTCCCATTCATATGAGCATAATGTTTCTGGAATATATCGGTGCAATCTGTTTAAAACAATTTTCCAATCAAGCTATATCCTAGAGATGGAAGTTAGGTCTATATTTAAAGAAAGGGATTTAATATTCATCAGTGCATAAAATATAGTAGTTCCTGAAATATGTTTTAAACTCAATTGATCAGCTTCACCATTAAATCCCCATCAAACAACCATGAAAATGGATATTTAGGTTTAATTCTTTTTCCATAATTCCATGTCAACTTTGTATACAGCAATATGCATATGCTAATACACAAATATAATACATTCTTATTTGTGGGGGCATATATCTAATGCAGGTCATCAGAGATAATATTCAGAGATGGCTTCTACTGTTTCATCTGTTGTATTTCTTAAAGATATTTGATTGCCTCTTCTGTCTCTTCTGAGTTGGGAAGTGTTGTCATGGTCTATGATGTGAATGAAGTTCATTTAATTTGTGAAAGTCACATTTCAGACATAGGTGTCACGTGCTTTCCTGCGGGTGCGTTTATCATATCTCATTCTCGATACACTGCAGAAGTAGGAGGGACAGATCTGCCTAAACCAGCCTCACACCTTAATGATCCTTGACAAAGTTGTAACTCCCCTCAATTTGATTGCATCCACTTCCTGGTCCACTCTTTTCTGGGTTTAAACATCAAAATCGTGTTTTTAAGATTGATGCCAGCTAATGTAATGCACAAAAGATGACTTCAGCCCAGAAAGACTTGCCAGGTTTCCCGGGTTTTCTGGGGCACTGAGTGACCAACATAACCCTCCATGAGAAGGAGACATTCTCTGTCTTCCCTGACTGGACAGAAATGAACCCCCTCCAAGCTACAGTTATCCTTTGTGAACATTCCTTGAAAATGCCAATGCCGATCAGGCAAATGCCTTGAGCAGTCATGCTTGCTAACACTTTCAGGAAAGCTGTATTGAAAATGGAAAGCTGTTTATTTCATGCAAGAATCTCTGAAGAATATAGTGATTCATGTCCAAAAGAGAATACTGGTGGACTAAAATTAAACCCAAAAAATAAATACACAGATTGGATAGGGAAAAAAAGGGGTTTTTTATAATTCTGCAAAAATAATAATATGGTTCATAAAAGAGACGTAAGGCCATATTGACTGCATAAGCCCATGTGATAAACAATGTCTTATATATGGTTAAAATAGAGTTATGCACTATCATCTTACTGTATCATGCACTGAGTTAATTAAAAAGAGACATGAATGTGCTGGCATGGGCCTGAGCTAGGAAGATTTGCTTAGGCACAGACTAAATTTTGTCACATATAAGCACCATACGAGCATGTTAACCCAGCTATTCACCCTAATGAAGACTGTCACTGAAGATTCACTTTTGAAGTTCAAGAGTTTCCTTGCTCTTCTGGCACCTGGGCAATAAGGTAGTGAAAGGTGAAGAGAATGAAGGCAATAGTAGTGGAAGTGATTTTCAGACCTGTGAATGTAATGAAATATACTTATGATCAGGCTCTTAGGTTGGGATTGCCTGCTTCTTTTTCATGTAAATGGTGTTGAGACTCTTGCCCAGGATGTAGGATGAAGGCAACAAAACAACAAGATGCAGAAAACAGTGCATGAAGCAGACATGGAACACCTAGGTAGTATATATTTAGACATTGTTTAATAAATTATAAATGACAAAAGTTTTAAAGAAATTACAAATTACCTCTCCTGCTGCTGGTTTTGCCATTACATTTTCAGTTGGGTTTGGTTCAATTATACTTGGCATGACAAACTTTACAAGTGTTTCCAATGTGTAAAAACACATGGACCCTTTGGATATCTTTCAGAAATAGATTTCCATTGAGGACAGGACTATGTGATTTGTTTGGAGTTTGGTTCTTACCGAATATTAATATTGCCCTGCTCCAGATCAAACATATGCACCATTACTTCAACACTGGAAATAAATTTAACCCTGACATTCCACATTAACCCTCTTCTATCCTGCAATCTGAACCATCATAATCAAAGTCCTATCCTATCACAAAAAAAAGAGGAAGAGCCAGGATTTTTTCAAATTCTTGGTTATTCCTGATCTCTCTGGCTACAAATATGTCATCTGTCAAAGATCAGACAACCCTATCAGCAGCACCAATGTGCCAAGCAAGTTTCCCAGAGGAGAAATACAGTAAAACTCATAATTCTCAGAATAATAGCATTTTTTATCCTAAATTTTTGTAGCCAGTATTTTTATGCAACCTTATCTTACCACATGCTTTGAAATTTCTGTTTACTGAAAGGCTATTTTCTCCTGTATTGTTGTTTAAGTACTCAGACATTTCTCTTTTTTTAACATTTTGTTATAGTGTGTTTGTTCATTTCCCCCAGTTATTCCAATACTATGATTTTCAGTAAGCTTTTCACTTTGACTCATTTAGAAGAACAGATCTAAAGAGCTTATTTACCAAAGTACATTTTGATTTGGAGTCCTTTCCCTGCTGGAGTAGACAAAACACCAAAACATAATCTTGCTGTTGTGGAATAGAATTTCAGAGAACACCGAATGGATCAGGGAAAGAAAGTTTCCCTGCAGCCGGAAAATATAGCTCATGATTGCAACCTGCCTTCACTCTCAGATGCTACAGAATTTACAGAGTTAATGCCATGCTGTAATGAAGTGAGAAGAAACAGCAGCTGAGATCCGCACATAATAGATACAGGGGGAAAAAAATGGAGGAAAAAGATTTCCAAGATGGTATCAAAATAAATTAAATTCATCACACCTATGCAAATATCAGTAGACATTTCTGTTGTTAGAGTATGACATACAATATTGTTGTGCAAATTTGGGATTCTTTATTTATGTATTTGTTTAGGGCAACAAGGGAAGAATGACTAAGAATTATTCAGGGAAAAGTGGGGCTGCTGTTTATCCTGAAAAACAGGAAGAAGAAAAAAATATTCTCTGAACTAATAAGCACTGTTAAATCAGAGCATATCAGACCATCTTCTAGAATTTAATTCTTAGTGAAATAATTATATCATCCTTTTTCCCAAACAGGCAACCTAGACAGAAGTTGATTAGACTGCTCTCTAGTCAGACAATGAATCAGTGGCACAGCAGGAATATAGCTCTGTAGTCTTGAGATCCATGTACATATTCTCATAATTGAATCAAACTCCAGGAAAAACACCCAGAAAATGAAATAGAAGTAAGTTAGGTCTTAACTCCTTGCATGTATGTCAGCTGTGTAAATTTCAAGTGCACTCCTTAAAATTGACCTTTTTGTTTTTAGATGCAGCTTTTGTTCTTCCCTTATGCTCTCTGAAGGTCTCTGATTTGCCCACAGCACACTAGTCAAACACATCTTTAGGCAAAACAAAATGTGATCAATCCTATAAACCATTTAATCCAGCCAAAACATGGAGTGAACAACAGAAAGCACTCCAAGATCCATTTCGACTAGACCCTTTCTTTTTTTCCCATCGGGAATCATGTGTTGCCCAAGCAGCCTTGCAGCAGTTCTAGTTAACTTTCTCTGCACCTCAAAATTGTTGCTAGGGCTCCCCACTCAGCCAGCATATTCCTGCAATCCACAGACATCTCTGTGACCTTACAGAAAGGATATCCATCTAAATCAGAAAAAAATACCAACCAACAAACTACAAAATAGGTCTTTTTTAGGGTACAGTTTCCAACTGTTTTTTCTTTTTTTCACCTCTTTTTCCATTTTTTTTCCCAAAAAGAAAATACTATTGCCAGAAAAAGCACTTTCCTCATTTCCACAGTTGCCACATAACCTGGCAGTCCTTTTATTCTCATATTTCATATTAAGATTCTTTTGAATCTGAAGTGATGGAAAAGCACCTTTACACCAGAGCTTTGACACTCCATGAAATCGAACCCCAGCAGCAGGACATTCATTCACTGTGTAAAACCAGCATTTATGGGGTGTGCTGCCGAATCCTCTGCTTTTAAATGACCTTACAGATCAGTGTGTCTTCACCAGCTCCAGAAGGGCTATCCAAAACCATGATATTCTGAAGGAAAAATTACATTTTGAAAAGCAGTGTCTGCCATCTCCCCCTTTCCCTCCCACTTCCCCTCTGCTTTTTCCAGCTCTATAAAGAAAATGTTTTCCTTTTAGAAACAGAGAGAAAGCTGTGGAAAACCCCCATACTTTTGTTACCACTCTGTCTAGACATAGACCAAATTGAAGATAATAGATAATAATTTAAGTGTTGACACAAACTTAGCAATTTGGTGGCCTGAGAAGCCTGTATGTTTGCACTATTACTTAAGACAAGCCTTGTAAATTTTGCTGACTGCCTGCAACCAATTCTTTTTTTAAGGATGATATAACACAAGCTCAACACATACCTGAACAAGTATAGGGCAATAAAAGCAGAAGGAAAGTAATTGATCCCCATTCAGGAGGCACATCACAAATTACAAGCTATTTTGCTCTGGGAAAGGCAGTTTGACAACGTACCCTTTAACCTAATTGCATGGATCCTTAAAAAAACCCAAAAGGTGGGGGTTGTTATTACAAAACAAAGCCAAGGACCAGTTCTTCAAAGACAAATAGCACAGTGCTGAGCACTGAAGGATCTTTCTGCATGGATCTAGCCACTTTTTGGAGATTGTAATCTTGTAACTAATGTGGAGATTACTAATTAAAAGCCCAGGATGAAAAGTCCAATGTTTGGTTTTGATTTTGTTTCATTTTGGTTTTTGTTTGGTTTGGGTTTGGTATTTTGATAGGTTTTTTTTGGCTTTTTCCTTTTCAGAGTGGCAGCAAAAGCAGAAGGACATTGTGTCATTGTTGGGCAGTGGACTTAGGATGTGGAAGACCTCATTTCAGTTTCCTGCACTGTCTAAACCACATCTTCTCTTCCAACAACACCAAACACTTCCTTGCCACCAACATGTTTTTATAAACATTGGGTGACTGACTTAGAAGTTAGAGGCACTCTCTCATGCTCTTATTGTTAAAAATGTGGAGTTCAGACTAAGAGATAAAATTTGAGAATAAATAAAGACTTGTTAGAAAAGAGAGATGCAGAAAATATGAGCAGCAAGATCCTTGCCATTTTCATCTCCACTAGTGCTAAACATGCAGGGAGTGAACATGGAAGTTGACTTGTTCTGATGGAAACTTATTAACAAAAAACTGGAGGGAGCTGTTGACTCCTTANGTCCCGCTCTGCTCTGCACTGGGGTGGCCTCACCTGGAGCGCTGGGGGAAATTTTGGGTGCCACAGTATAAAAAACACATTCAGCTATTAGAGAGTACCTGTGAGGATGATGAAGGACCTTGAGGAGAAGCCGTACAAGGGACAAGTGAGGTCACTTGGTCTATTCAGCCTGGAGAACACAGAGGGCAGACCCCACTGCAGTCTGGAACTTCCTCATGAGGGGAAGAGGAGGGGCAGACACTGAGCTCTTCTCTGTGGTGCCCAGTGACAGGAGTCAAGTAAATGGTGTGAAGGTGAGCCAGGGGAGGTGTCAGCTGGATATCAGGAGAAGGTTTTTGACCCACAGAGTGGCTGGGCACTGGAAGAGGATCCACAGGGAAGTGACAGCAGCACAAATCCTGACAGTGTTTAAGAAGTGTTTGGACAACGTTCTCAGGCCCCTGGTATGATTCTTGGGTGTCCTGTGCAGAGCCAAGAGCTGGACTTGATGATCCTGATGGGTCCCTTCCAACTCAGCATATTCTGTGATTCTGTGTATGACTTTAGATGCTTCAGAAACTGCTAAGTAGGGTCTCTTACTATTTTAGATTTGGAAGAAAATTGGAAAATTGAGTACTGTGTTCAGCTCTGGGGTCTCCAATAGGACTGGAGCACCTCTCTTGTGTAAACAGGATGAGAGAGGTTGCATTTTGCAGTCTGGGGAAGAGAACGCTACAAGGAGACCTTGGCACCCCTTCCAGTTCCGACAGCATGATAATTGTGTGAAAAATATAAATTCCCCTGCTTTTGTCAAGGTTTACTTTGTAACAATGAGAAAGTGTTTAAGCTGCTTCTGGCATTTTAAAGTGCTCTCTGAAACTCAGACAGTGATAGGCTTCACAGCAATTGTATACTCTGTATTTCATTGTAGACACATTGCTTCAGCCTGTAAAATTCACTGATGCCTCAAAAAGGGTGCACAGCATAAAAGGCCACAGTGGAAACTATATTGGGTAACTGTGATCAATAGTTTCTCAGATTACATGTAGAAAACTTCTTTCTGCAAGGTGTAAAATAATGACTAAGAAAGATCAGCAGAATTTACACTCTCATTGTCTCTGAACTTCGTTTTGTCAGGTTGGTGGGTTGTGGAAGGTTTTTCTTTCCTTCAGCCATTGCCACAGGTAGGACATGCCAGGTTCATAGCCTGACTTTTAAGACAAATTCTCTACTTTCTGTTTCGAAAAGCCTTTGTCTCATAGCAGAGTATAAAATCCCTTGTTCCAGTCAACAAACTATAATAGGAAATGGATTTGACCTCTTTATTTGACATTGTATTTGGGGCATCTGTATCGCAATCCAACATGAAAAACATTAAATGCATTTTTTTTATGCAGAGTGACCAACAATAGCAATTCCTTGGCATCTTTTCTCTTTGCACGTAGTTCTGTGTGTCTTCACAATAGGCAACCTCAGCTCATTAGTATCTTACAGAATAAACTTTTGAAATTCTAGAGCAGCTTTTTTTCTGAATGTCATGAACAGCAAGGGACTTTCACAGGTAAGACCTGCTAAAATGAAGTCAGACAATTTCCACAGATACTGCAAAATCAAGACTCAAAATTGTTTTGAAATGTGAACTACTTAATCAGCTACCTTCTCCAAATCTGGATTTTTTTTGTAATTTTGCGGGATTTTTTTATTTTTATGAGGTATTCTTTAATTTTTCTAATAACAACAGATACCAAAAAACTGAATCTTTCATCAGTTTGAATTTGGTGTCCTTGGCCTAAACTATAATATAGATTAATTTAGCTAAAGAGAAAGGAACTGACTAGGCAGTTCTAAAACGTCACGTCTTCCATCCTTTTGCAAAGAAAATCTGGGACTTCTGCTACCCATCACCACTTTACAAAAGACAGTGTCTATTTAAAGCTGGCTGATGAAATCTCATTGATCACTGAAATTCCACTGGTATTTTGCCACTGGATCCACCATCAGTTCCACAGGCATAGCAATCCCAAAAGTCCTTGCATGAAGCCAGAGTTCTGGATTAACTCAGACATAGTTAGTCTGTGGTGATCGATGAGAGCTGATGGATGAGAGCTCCTTTGTGTCTGCAGCATAAAGGTACACTGCCATTCCTGAACTGTCAGCCTCTCAGTATGCTCCTGTATCTCCCGCCATGAGGGGAGGATGCTGTTGGCTCTGCATTAGCCTTCACTCACTCCAGGAAGGCTGTCTTGTTCCAGTCAAACAGCTTGCTTGCAGAAGAAGTTGTTTGCTGACTACTTGCATTGTCTCTTGTTTTCAGAAAACAGAGGGAAATTTTTCAGTTGAAAGAGGCTAGGAAGAGAGTCACACTACATGCATGTAAATAGCAATCTGACAGTTTTCTACTGTGAAATGACTGGTGTGGAGAATGTAGGAGAGCAGAGGATGTTGTTGATCTTCAGTCCTAATTTGACAGAGAATAATAAGCAAATTTGAGCCAGTGGTGTTACATAGTGCCATACTGGATCTAAATGGGATTTTAAGTAAGGTGAGTATGTTAAAGAGGAAAACACCTGTTTTATCAGGGCTGGTGTAGCGAGCTTGGACAATGGGTCTGCAGTGCTCCTAAAACCTGCACTGAGGTACTTCCTTTCTGCACAAATAAGGTATAGTTGCACTGGAAAATACCTAATTTTCTGAGGCATTTTCACAGAAGAATAATCATTGTTGTTCACATAGGCACATCCAGCTGTATTTCCTATTGTTTTTCTTTCCTTAACTGTTTATCAGAAGCAGAAATCTCTGATATCAGTGTGAACTAAAAAAGTTTGGACTCTTTCAGGTTCTTGATACCAGCTGCCTGCTTTGTATTAAATGAAAATTGTATTTTAAAAGTAGAATGAAATAAGGGCTTTACTAACACTGTCTTGATTCTGTATGCTTCCTATTCATGTAGAGACAAAAGGAAGTGGTTGCTTTAGTAAGTATTTTTCTGTTTTTGCACCATGTTCATTCACTCTGTGCTCTACCAGATGTGCTATGTTTCACTTCCAGCCAGGCTCCCATCTGTCCAGAAGGCTGGAGTACGAAGGATCTCATTACTGTGAGGATGGACTGCTACTTATTCTGCTCATTTTGAGTAAAAGGTAAGAAAGTGTGAAAGTGGGAAGTGGAGTAGAAATTAAAAAACAAATAAACACAACCACAAAAAACCCCTAAAAAACCAAACCTCCCCCCCCCCCAAAAAAAAACAACCAACAAAACCCTGCAATCTTTTCCAAAGATTTAAAAAGTGAATGTAGAGGATTGTGCACAATATTATAGGGAGACCTCAAACAATATATGAAATTAGGTGTTTGGTCTGAATTCAATGAAAGATAATGAAGGGTTTTGATATGATAATCCCACTTAAATGGTTATAGAGTGGGGGGTGTATGTGTGTGTGAGCTGTGAGGGGAGGAGGGGTGTTACAATATGCTAGCCAGCCAGTTCTGTTCTCAGTAAAGTGTCAGATCGGCTGTTTTGCTAAAGATAAATTTTTCATGTTCCAAATATTCTGAGAGAAAATAAATTATACTAATAGCAAGATGTGTAGTGATTTGCACATTATCCAAGCCATTGAGTTATTCCTGACTGTCCCTATTCTAGTTCTTGATTTGTAGGCCAGCTACGCTCTGCAGCTGGAGCAAATTATATCAACAGAAGTGCTGATGTGACCACAAGTTGACAAAAGGACATGATTTCTAGTAGCAGAAAAGCAACTAGATTTTATGAAATTGTATCTAATAATGTTGTTTAACTCATGGATCTTGCATCTGACGTCTACTTTTTATCCAGTCCTTTCAGCAGCCCTTTGTTAGCAGTCACTCAGAAGAGGAAATAAAATGTAGCAATTGAAATAAAAATTGCTCTACGCTTTTTAATAGCTCAGCTGCAAGCTCTATTGTTTTCTTTAATGGATTGTATAACTGAAGTCTTTCTTCATGACTATACTCATTTGGCTTCCATGTTTCCAAAGTAAACTACAGTATCTTGGGGTTCCAAAGCAAAGGATGGAGAGGGAGCAATGAAAGGATGAAAGGGTTTTTATACATGCAGAATGCAAACTGCTGGAAGTTATGTGGCTTAGGAGTCAGAACAGTGACTGAGAGTCAATAATTTCCATAATGTTTCTATTTCTGACATTGACTCTGTGCATTTGCTTATTAAACTCAGCCCTTCCAGCTCTAAATTTCCCAGCCTGAATATGGGTTTAACAATACCCACCCAATCCAAAGACATCTAGAGAGTGTGAGTATTTGTACTTCAAGAGTGGTGTGTCAAGTCACAGAGAAGTAAATTATTGCTCCATTAAATTTCTACATCACATAGGAAAAGCTCTCTCATCAGCCAGGGTCTGTCCAAATATGTCAACAGTATCACACATTTAAAGAAACAGGATGCAGAAGTAAAATAATGGGTAGAGAAAGCATTGTATTACTGTTCTCTAGCCACTTAACTGTTCGTACAGGAAACTTAAATTATTTTTGAAGTTCTATCACTGCCTCACTGTGTAACTTTTCTCAAACCTGTTTTTTCCTATGATGATTTCCTGGGGAAAACTGGAAATTTGTCATTGGGAATTTGTAGAGGGCCTGGCACCAGGGGTTTCAGCTCTAAACAAGGCAGCAATCTGATAGAAATATAAAGAATAATGTTGTACGAGGGTTAAAATGTGATAAAAACATTATCTGTGGTTGTATTAGAAATAATCTCAGTATAAAAAGCTGGGGAGCTCTTGTAAGACAAAAGGATTCTGAAAAACATCTAAGAATGAAATCACTGTCACTGTGTTACTAGTAAAAAATTCAATTCATTTTGAAGAGAACTGAGAATGGCAAAGATTCATCCAAGATTTGTAAAGTCATTTTCTGCCAGGTAACCCAAAGCAGTTTAAGAAGTAATTGACAGGTAATATGAAAATTCAGTTGTGATAAAGTTATAAAACCAAAGAGAATCAATCATCACTTCCAATATCTTCTGAATTGTCTTCCCGTATCTTAAACTTGAAAAAATCTTATGTTGCCTCTGTGGCCCTTTAAGATTATTTTTCAGAGTGTGACTTGCATATATTCTTTACAGAATTTGGGAAAAGTTTTCTTTTCACCATTGTCCCAGATGTACTTGTGCCTTGTAGGCATGTTCAGTGAAATGGAAAAAAAAGCCTTATTAAATCATCAAGTGCTAAGAAATCTTTCAGCTGTGGAAGATACGCAATGTACATTGCAGCTGAACCAAATCATACAGTATAACCTGTTAAGGATGTAATTGAGATACATGTAATCATTAACCTTCGAACAGACTGGGAATCAGTTAATGAATCAAATCAATACCCTCTCAACTGATCCATAATAATTTGAAAGAAATGAAAAATTTAACAGTTGCTGTATGTGAGGTTATCCTGGGCTGCAATTAACCAGCCTCTGGGAGATTATGTTACCTAGTTACCAGAGGGTATGTGTAATTTCCATAGATCTTTTGGAAAGATTGTTATAATGACAGGTGCCAGACAATGAAATGGGTCAGAAAGAGACTTTAGGTGCTGGCTGTAGCTAGGTCAGCTTTCTGTCTCTCCAAGCACATCTTCTCTTGACATTTTGCACTCTCAGTTAGAGCTGCTGACTGAGGAAGACATTTCAATAGCCTTTCAGCTGAATGCATCTGTTACAAAAACTACTGAAATGTTATCTTTATTTTAAATACTGCTGTCTGTGTAGAGCACACTAGTTTGTGCTTTTTGCAAGGTGTAAATGAAGGCTACAGTATATGCTTAAAGCTGTGCAGTTTTCACAAAGAGAGCGAATTTCTTTGAAATATGCACTGGCCAAAGGAATAAATACAAATGAAAAATAAGATTCAAAAATACATGGGAAGTATACATGCTTAGATGGCAAAAGATAAGAAGCCTATTTTCTAACACTAAATAGGGTAGAAGAAGGAAAAAAACCTGTTGTTTGCCTCCACAGCATGTACTCAGTGATACTCATGCACAGTAGGATAGTTAGCTACCACATGCAAAGCAGAAAGCAGATGGTATGGTTGGTATAGATCACAGGAACGTGAGTATCTGTGAGTGTGCACGTCTTTGTATGTTCGTGTGTAAATCAGCAAGGAGTTTGACATTGACATACTCCATCAAGTCTAGTTTATAAGGAACAAGTAGTGCAACATTCTGTGCATCTGGCAACATAACTAACTCTGTCAATCTGTGGATATTGCTGACATTGTACTATTAGCATCACTTCCATCTGTTTTGTTCATATAGGGCTTGATTTACTTTCACCATGTGAATTGGTAGTGGGTAGAAATGTCCAAAAGTCTCTGTTTCCAATTAAACTTGCAGTGTATTGTGTTTCACAGTGTTATCGGAAACGGGAGCATGGTTGCAAAGATTGTTACCGGTCTCTTCAATGGAAAATATCAACGCACAATGTGGAATACAGAGGCATGTTTGTAGATCTTAAAAATCTATTTCTCTGTGACATATTTAGCCCCTGTTCATTTTCTTATCTTCAGAGATAAGGAATTATTTTTGAGACAGGAATCTGTTCTGGTAATTCATAGTCAGTCTAGTCAACCCTGTGTCAAATGCTTTTTCCTCCTTGGTATCTCCTTGGTGCCACTTGATGCTTTAAATAAAACAAGGTCACAGTTTTCTCTGCCAGATATTGCTGCCCAGAACCACAGTAGGGAAATCATAATCTCCCTTTCCCTGTCTCCTCCATTGCTATAAGTGCAAACAGTTAATAGGAATGTTCTAGTTTAGGCAAAACTTCTAATTTACCCTAGTTCTCTGCACTCAGTTTACCTACTTCTAAATTAATAAGGGAAATCAAGCGTATTGTTACTTTTTGTAAATGGTGACAGAAAATGAAAATGTGTTATTCAACTGAAATCATAAGGCATACTCAATGGATATGTTATATTAATCAACCCGGAAATTAAGCAGGTTGGATAACCTTCAATACATGTAATAGAATCTTTTTTGACCAGGCATAATCAAATATACACTTCCATACATCATATAAAGAAACAGTCACAATCCTATTTAGGAGAACTAATTAATTACTTGGAGGGCAGACCAATATCTGTAAAAAAAATATGTTTTAAGTGATACATAACTTTTCCTTCAACGGCATCCTGTACAATCCTCTCCAGAATTATCAAATATACCTTACTAGAAATTTAGCCATGCGACATGATTATTGGAAACCTAACCAAGGTGGATTTGAAAGTAGCTGTTATGAAGCTACCCTGTTGTACTTGGTACAATCACTAGCACTTGTTCTCACAGGGGACTTTAACCTACCAGATGTCTGCTGGCTATACAATACTGCAGAGACAAAAGAGTCCAGGAGGTTCCTATAATGTGTGGAAAATAAACCCCTGATGTAACTAGTGAGTGAGCCAAGCAGGGAAAGTGCTAGTAAGTGATTGTGAACAGAGAAGGTGGTCCAAGGCCATCTTGGGCACAGCAATCTAATAAAATTACATTGTTTTCAGTCTCAGATAAATAAGGAGAGAGGTCAGCAGAACTGCAGTCTTGGACTTCTGGAGGGGCAGACAGAGTGCCTCAAGAGGCAGTCCTGAAGGGTAAAGGAGTTCAGGATGGCCCAGCATGTGTTAAGAAGGAAATTGTACAGGTGCAGGAGTAGGCCATCCCCATGTGCCAAATGATAAGCCAGCAGGGAAGAAGTCCAACCTATCTGAACATAGAATTTTGTCTGGAATTCAGGGAGAAAATGAGAATTTATGACCTTTGGAAGAGAAGGAGCAGGCAGCTTGGGGGAACAATAACGATGTTGTGAGGTTACTCAGGGAGAGAATTAGACAGGCCTAAGGTCAACCAGCAGTTAATCTGGATACTGCCAAAAAAGACAATAAAAAATGTGTCTATATATACATTTGCAGCAAAAGGATGGCTAAGGGTAATCTCCAATCTTTATTGGACGTAAGGAAACAAAAGGGAAAAAGATGAAGAAAAGGCTGAGTACTTAAAGGCATCTTTGCCTCAGTCTTTACCAGTAAGACCAATTGTTCTGGCCATGCTCAGCTTTCTGTGCAAAAAGACAGGAAGTAAAATGAAGCCTCTATAATCCTAGGGGAAATGGTCAGAAGCCTGTACTGCTGCTGAGATCCACAGAAGTTTGTGTGGTCAGATGGAATGCTCCTTAGGGTACTGGGGGCCAGGCAGAGAATAGAGCTCATTGCAGTTGTCAGTGGGCCACAAGTGGTGTTCCACAGGGCTCAGGGTTTCAGCCAATTGTGGGTTTTTTTATTAATGATTGGGATGAAGGGATCAAGTGCATCCTCCCTCAGTTTGTATATGACATCAACGTGGATGTAAGTATTGATCTCCTGGAGGGTAGGAGGGCACTGCAGAGGGATCTGGACAGGCTGAATCAATGGGCCAAAGCCAGTGGTATGAGATTGCACAAGGCCAGGTAATGGTTAATGCCCTTGGTTCACAACAACCCCCTGTAGTGCTACAGGCTGGAGCAGTGTCTGGAAAGCTGCTCAGAAAAGGACCTGGGATGTTGGTCAACAGTGGTTGAACATGAGCCAGCATGGGTCCAGGGGGCCAAGGAGGCCAGTGGAATCCTGGCTTGAGTCAGCAACAGTGTGGTCAGCAGGACCAGGGCAGAGACTTTTGCCCTATACTCAGGAATGGTGAGGCCACACCTTGGGTGCTGGGCTCAGTTTTGGGTTCCTCACTGCAAGAAAGAAATTGAGATGCTGAAATGACTCCAGAGAAAAGAAATGGAGCTGGGGAAGGGTCTGGAGCACAACTCTGGTGAGGAGCAACTGAAGGAACTACAGTGGTTTAGCATGGAGAAAAGAAGGTTTGGTGGTGACCTTCTCACTCTCCCGAACTCCTTAAAAGAAGAGCGTAACCAGGTGAGGATTGGTCATTTCTGCTACTGACAAGTGCCAGGACAAGAGTAAATAGCCTCAGGTTCTGATAGGCGTGGTTTAGATTGGATATTTTAAAAAAATTCTTAACCAAAATATTTATTGAGCATTGGAAAAAGCTGGCCAGGGCAGTAGAAGAGTCACCGTTCCTGGAGGGATTTAAGAGGTATGATGTAGTGCTTAAGGATATGGTTTTATGGTGGACTTGATGGTGCTGGGTTAATGGTTGGACTCAATGATCTTTCAGGACTTTCCCAAAATAAATAATTCTAAGGTAACAGGTAGGGGTTTGCTAATTGTTCTGAATATTCAGACTAGATTTTCTGCTTCTTCTAGGTTTAGTAAATACCAGTTAGCTGTGCAGGCATGTTCTGCAAGGCAGAATAGAAAAAATATAAGGGTAATTTAGAAAAGCCAGGACACCATTTATTCTAACAAAATAGGACCGCCTTGAGTCCCAGGTGTTTCCCTGTTCTCTGAGTTACTCAGGAAAATTAGAGGCTTTGAACCATGGTAATAAAGCTGGTAAAATAAATAAATTTTATTTAAACATTAATTCTGATGTTTTTCTCCCACAGGCAAACTATTATGTCACTCAGATTAGCTAGTTCAGCTAAATGCTTACAGGACATCTCTTTAGCCCAACAGTTGATACTCAAGACATTCCTCTTGTTCTGCTATTATAGTTCATCTGGGGGTCCAGGGTTTAAGTCCCTGTTCGGGTGCCACGTGTTGCTGGTAGCGTGGGCCAGACCAGCTGACCACCAGGGATGGTCAGCAGCTCATCGGCGGTGTCTGCAAGTGTCCCTGAGTGCCAGGTTCACTGCAGTCGGGGACAGTCTCCCCCNTTTATTCTCTAGGTCTCCACCAATTCCTCAGGGGGGGAAGAAACTCTCTGGGCTTGAACCACCGCTACATTCAACCACATCACCTGCAGGAAAAAATCATGGCTTTCCCTCTCTGCCCTTTGACAAGGGGAAAAAAAAAGACTCTTTTTTTCCTGTGCCAAGAAGTTTCTACATCTTCAAACCTCATACACAACTCTTCCAGAAGAATAGTATTTTATTTGTTGCTAATAATTCAGAGTGAGCTATCATTCTTTGTCCAGTGGCTAAAAATGTCACTGTAAAATTATTGTAGTGGAAAAAAGAAGAAAATCCACCCTAAGTCAAAGCTCTACTGGAACCTCTTTCAAATATCAGATGTTCAGCCTGAGGTGAGTGGCTATGTCATGGCTATGATAAATTTGAGATCTGATACTCCAGTGCAATATACTGACCTAGACTGGGAATGACAGGTGAAGTACAGGAAGCCCAAAATACATACGTTTAGACATTTAAACAAGATTTTGATTTTCAAAGCACTTATTCATTTTTATTTCTATGTTCGAAGGCACTCAGAGCTCCTACTGTCTCAATTTTGGGCCATGCATTGTGGTATGACAAGACCAGGACGTTTTATTCTGGCTCTCAGGTGTCACAGCAGACAAGATCCAGATTTCCTTGGGTTTCTTCATTTAGTCATTATTTCACTTCAGCTATTTACAGAAAATGTTCAGCAGGAAAAACAGCCACTGCTCTGACTGTCAGGGCATAACACAGTTATTTTATGTTCTCTCTGTCGTACCACCATCAGTTGTGCTGGGGTGGAGAGAGAAAGCAGATACTCACTGGTCTTTAATTCATAAATTTGTTATGGATACCTTAAGGAATGGAGGTAAAAGTTACCTTCCACTATTTGGGAATTGCACCCTATCCTGCACCCATCTCAATAACCATGAAGCGGATTGCAGATGGGAAAAATGTGTAGTGTGTAAAACTTACAGGGCCTCTCTCCATTGGCATTAATCCTTTCCCTTTCCACTGCTAAAACATGTAATCGTACAAACAAGAGCCTTACTGCAACATTCAGGAACCTTATATTCACATGTAGTGGTGCAAGGTGTTCAGAATCAGGGTAGGATACTGTAAGTATTTTTCTGTATATATTTTCTATGCAGCTGACATAGTGCATAAGCTTTTGAAAAGATGGGTAGTTGTATTTTTTTTAATCTCCAATATGATACCTGAAGAGAGTATTTAAAATATGGGTTTCTATATGAATGAGGAAAAGGAAGCTCAAACTCCTGTCCTTAGATACAGCACATAGGCAACTCCAAGACATCCATCCTTGTAGTTGATTGCAATCTGTGCAATGAAACATCAGGCACTTAACAGGTATCATGTAAAGTGTAAGTCAGTAATCCTGGGATGATACTTATGGGTTGGGACTTTGTCCCAGGACATTCTGTTCATTGTTTTCTTTGTCTGGAAGTATACAGCAGCTCTCATGCACTGTTTTCCATTGGCTGATCTGAACACATAACTTACTCAATCTAAATCTTCATATGTGGCATATGATGGGACTCCTTTATTTTTCAAATGCATCACCATCACCATTTCAAGGTTGTTTTTTTCCAAAAAGCACAATTATCAGTAAGTAATTCTCTGAAACTCAACTGAAATACAATTTTCACTAAACTTATGAGGAAATAAAGAGGGAAATAACTCACTGAAATGAAGATAGTAATTTAGTTGGGACACATAAGACTGCAGACACTTAATGCTTATGTAAGGATGAGTGAGTTTTACCTTTGCAATTTCATGCATTTCATGCATTTCATGCATTTCATATTTAAGAAGGAAAAAAATACTATTCATCCTATATCTCTGAGTAGTAAATGACTAGAAAATTGTTTGAAACCTGTAGGTAAAAGGCAACATAAGAACTCAACAAAATATTCTTATTGTACAATTTTTGTTTTATAGTGTATTATAGACAAAATAAGCACTCCTAATCTGAAGGTAGCACAGAGTTATTATTCTTCATAACTTAATAATTCCCTTATGGCAAAAAAAGGAAAGTAAACCAGTTTTTATAAAAGCAAAGCTCTGCAGATGTGAAGTATAGAGTTAATTGTAAAAAGAGGTGTGAGTCTTTGCAGCTTCTAAAGCACAAACCCCAGGATTCTATTTATTCATCCTCTGTTATATACTCCTGTTACATTAACCTGCTTTCACTCCTGTGTAAGGATATGTCATTGCAATTGTGTCTTCTATGTGGATGTTTATTCTTCAGAAATTCTGCAGATGAGACATTTGGCAAATATTTATGTTTTGTCCTGAAAATGAGGTAAAAAGAAGCCTGATACCCCCTACAATATGCAACTATAGAAGAAAAGTGTGCAGCTCAGGACTGACACCTCCAATGTGACTACCCTATTTAGCAGATTACAAACTGCATCTGGCAATAGTGCCTCAATGGCACATCATCATGACACGCAGTTGAACACGTCTTTCCAAAAAGTGAAAAACTCATCATGAATAATGTGAGACATGATGACCATGATGATCCTTCATGAGCTGATTCTGGTCTCCCAGATCAAGGGGGGTCTTCCCACTTTGAAAGTGGCATCAGCTCCACAGTTCTGTGGGTTCTTCCTCTGTTTAGAAAGTCCTAGTATGTTTTAGATTTTAAAAGCAGATATTTTTCGTGTAGTACAGGCTTGATATGGGCAGACACTATTTACATCTGAAAGATGGGAAGGACACCTACTAAGAAGGACTTAATTACATGGGGGAAGATAAAAAGGTGTCTCCATGGACTTTATATTTTGATATTTACAGAGATTAAAATGGCAGTTCCTTGCAGGCTTTTATTAGGTATTGTGTTCTTGCTGAAGCCTCTGTAAGAGACTCTGTTTTTGGGAGGATTACAGATTGATTTTTATCTAGGTATAACAGCACATTTGAAATTGTCCTGTGTGGGTATGATTCTTTCAAAGGAGACAAAATAGTTAGTTACCTGTACGTGGAGATGTCTCCAGAAAAGCATTTAAAGATATGAAAAGATCAGAAGTAAATGAAAGTGACAAAATGTGTACCAGTTCCAGAAATAAAGTAATCACTTTCAAAGAATGAAGAATTTTCAGAACTCATGTTGGAGAAAACAGTTGCAGCCAATATTCTAATCTCTGAACCTGGTGTTGATCGATGAGTGAGAGAAATATTTCACTACCTGAGTAGCCTGAGCCTCAAGACCTATGGGACCTGCTGGCATTCAGTTTTTTCAGTGAGCTACTGAGTCCTGTAGGCCAGCTAGGATAGAATCTCATTTATTTCTCAATGGGTGTTTAAGCTGTATAAGCTGCTCATGTTTAAGCACACGTGTGAGTTTGTGAGTCTTCTAAATTTAAAGAATAAATACTTGAAAAATCCACCTAAACTCTATCTGGAGACTCCTGATGTTATCATGATGTATATTAAGGATGCCTGCTGCCATAGGCCCAGGAGAATTCTGTCTGTATCTAAAACATATAAATATTTTTTTTTGAGGAATGGATAGAGAGATCTAACTACATGGGATTGTACTGTATTTATACATTTATTATTTTTTATGGCAGGTTTGAAAGCAATATAAGATGTCTGTGGAGAGCTTCCATTTTTTTATTTCATTGCCACAGAAAAGAAAAATAAGGATGAGGAGAAGGAGGAAGGAGAAGATCACCTCTCCAGGATTTTTATCCTTCTATTTTAATTTTAAAATCAAGATTAACTTAAACAAAAGGGAAGACTATCTTTCCCTGTAGGAAGAGTTCATCCAATCTATGTTTTGCAACAGCAGTCAAACTCTTCCATTTGTTTAAA
Organism: Pardalotus punctatus; assembly: GCA_013400915.1. NCBI lineage: Eukaryota > Metazoa > Chordata > Aves > Passeriformes > Pardalotidae > Pardalotus > Pardalotus punctatus. Next base: position 273,903 of record VZTX01031385.1, on the reverse strand, counting down.
AGCCTCTCAGTGAGCAATAATGGACACACTTCTCTGAGCATTTTCTGCTTTTAAAGTTTAATTTATACTATATCTGAAACTAAATGCATTACTTCCAAATCTGGCAAAATTGCTTCCTCTGTGAATAAGAAGCAATATTTCTCAATTTTTCTCACTTTTCTACATATTTATATATCTATATCTATCTAACCCCATTTTATCAAACATTTATAAAATTTTAAACTTTGCAACACACTTTCAGGCATTTGGACTGAATTCCTGGATGTCTGCAGTATGTGACTGCAGAAACTCTTCATTCCGCTGATAGAAAATGTGTGGGTATGTGTAAGGGAAAGAAGGGAGGAGCTCTTTTTTATTGTATAAATGTGCTGGTTGATTAAAGCCAGGAGGGTGCCTTAGTGATTTTAAAGCATGTTTTTAATTTAAAAAAAACCAAACAAAAACCAAAAACCAAAACCCAAGGAAAAATGGTGAATAACTTAACATTTTAACTCTTTACTGAAACATAACTTTATCTATATCTATATCTACTATCTCTCTATCTATCTGGTGTATCTAGAACTGACTTTCTTAAGCCTCAGGTTTCCTACAGTGTAAGCAAGGTATGATAACTACCTTATCTGAGCAAAGCAATGGCAATTTTTATTATTTCTAATGTACCTGATTTGGCAACTTGACTAGTTACTTCTTATTCTCTTGAATAATTTCATTAAAGTGCATGCTAATTTGGAACTGATTCTCATTTTTCTGTTCATAAGTTAAATTGTACGAATTGCCACATCCATAGATCTCATTCAGTGACATAATAACCAAGATAATCTTTTATTCTTAACATCTACAATTTAAAACATTATTTCCTCTTTTAATAATTTCTATGGATTTTTGCTGAGGTTTGGATTTTGAAAAGACACTAGAGATTGCCCTGAAAATATACTAAGATAGCATGAAATTCTCATGTTGAATAAAAATATTCTTCAATAAACTTCAATGTTTGGTTAAAATATGAAATGTCTATGGTAGTTAGCTGAGATTCCACTGAATTTTCTGATAAGCTCCTAGGCTTCTTGAGTTTCTTGATCTACCTTGATTAAAGATCTAAGGTATGATCGACAGTGAGATCTGGCTGAATTATTCTGACAGCCTATTCAATCAAAATCTCCCTTATCTGAGAGTGTCTCTGATGTTCTTAATATTCTATATTATAAAACTAAAAAAATTTCAAAGACAGATGCATGGCTTGTTAGAAGAGTGATGACACTCTGGTGAACTACTGACCATTTAGCAAAGACCTGGCTTCTCCAGAGGGATTGTGCTCTGTCAGCCCAGATGGCAAAAGCCTGAAATCTTTGACTGTGGGCAAGTCAAGTGGGTAAACAGCTCCCTCTGTTCTATACCACTAAACTGACAGGTCCCGGTCCCCCCCCCCCTTTGTTTTAGAACAAAATTTCAACACATGAATAGTATGTGTGTCATATGAATGTGAGTTATTTCTCATCTACACCCACTCGTACTTCCTTCCTAATACCAAGTTGTTCCAAAATATCTTGTCAGCAGCCCCTTTCCTGCTGCTTCAAGGAAAAAAAAAGAATCAAATCCGTTGTCCATTGGTTCATTTTACCCAGTGAACTAAACTTGTGTATTTGCCCGTACAAGGCTCGATCTTCTTCCTGTTTGTGAATGAAACACTCATCAGCACAATATAATGTGACTTAATTCAGTAGCAACAGCTGCAGAAGCAGCCAAGAATGGAGTTTTGGACAATCAGAGAAGGACTGCACAAATATTTGGCTTTTGAGGTTTAGGGAGGAGAAAATACATTTTTTTTCTTTGGAATGTTTTAATTTGGTCATGATTTCTCTTAAGTTCAGCTTTCTGTATCAAATTAAATTAAAAAATAGAAAAAAATATTTTGTCTAGGTTGAACAAAACACATCATTTGGCCAACAGGACACATAATCTGTTTTTAAATTTAAAATCACTTAAAATGTAATTTATCTACTTTTTATGAAAGTTCAAAGCAAAAACCTGATATATTTATTTTGGAAAATACGCAGATGTCCCCAAATTCTGTTTTTTCTCTGTTTCATTCTATGATTTAAACAATTGCTTGGGCAGCAATACCACTCCTGCACTTCCACATATGACTGACTGCATGATGCTATATAATATTACATTAATTATACATTAATTATAGTAATATATAATGTAAACATTGAAACAAAATGTCACTCCTTTTTAACTTGAATAATTATAATATCCAAATAATGCACTGAAAAATATCTTTTAACACTCCAGTATTTTTATTGCAAGCCTTCATTTTCAAACACATTCTATGACTAACTTCCTATTCTCTTCCTTTGTTTTCTTTGCCCTTTTGGTATTTTTGTTACAAGAGTCTTCCTTTCTAATTCCTACCACCATTTCTAACTTAAATAATCTTACTTTTCCTGCATCATCAAGTTAAACGGCATATTCTGGCAATATAACATTGTTCTTATGGGTTGCATCATGCCAGTGTATCTGACTTGTCTGCCTAGGCTATGCAGTCCCACTAATTAAACATACATATGCATATAATCCTATGGTTAATCCTATGACTTCAGTGTGACTCAAATGGCTACATTTTCCAGTTCTTGTCTGTCAGGATTTTGAGTATAGACAATTTGAACTCCTTTAAAAATTAATTCAGGAGAACTGCCTTCACTGTCCAAATGTAGAAAACATATACTGAAATCTCATAGTGGAAAAAGTTAGTTAATTTAGCCTTTCTTATAGCCATACAAGTAACATTGCCCTGTTATTCTTATTCAGACAGCATTGTCATCATTTGGTTATGCCTGAATAAAACAGGCTTTATATTGTTCAAACAATGTAGCCAAATTAATATGCCACAGGGAAAATAATTGCCATATTTATATCTTTTTCACACTCTTATGGATTTGCATACTCACTCTCTTTGTGTTTTTTCCATCTCCCATTGAAGGTTTTGAAAATCTTGCATTAATGGGACAAAGAATAGCTCAATAGGTCACTGGAAAATATTCTACTTTTAAAATTAAACTATCATGTAATTGAGTTTTTGTATTCTGGATATTCAGAACGTATTACAATCAACATGGTGAAGAAGTAAAGGTTCAAAATTCAAGATATTTTCTTCAAATTATGTTTATAATAATATAAAAAAGTCTGTAAATCCACCTTGAATAAAAGACCACTGTGTGGTCATATTCAGATATCCATGACTCTCCTGACCAATGCAATACAGCATCTGAGCTTCTGAGACATAGCATCTCATTTTGGTTGCTCTACAGTTCCTCTCCTGGTGAAACTGTGAGTTTTTAGCAGGCTGAGAAGCATCTACCCTGGTTGACTTTTTTCTCCCATGTATTCATCACATAATTGTAATCAGGAGAAAACATTGTGTGTTATTCTTACTGAAGTAGAGTATTTGCAGCATTGTTATTAAGAAGTCTTCATTGATAATACACTGGGCATTTGTCTTTTCTGCAGATATAATGGCATTTTTCAGTGTGATTGAGTTCAAGAAGGATGTGGAACATCTCTCCAAAAACTTTAATGTTTTTCTTCTTTAATATAAGGGGTCAGACAGGCATCTTCCTGTGGTGAAATTTCACATCAGTTCTCTAACACAACATTTTTCTTAAGCCACACTGCATTTCATTCTTACAGCCACCCTGGCACAAGCAAGATGCCTCATTTTCCCATGTCACCTACTTTCAAAGCATAAACGTAGTGGCTTTCTCTGCTGAATGTGCAAGACCCAGTTCTACAAATATCACTGACATTTCGAAAACTCCTCGCATCATAATTAATCACATTAAAAAGTAGAAAACTCTGGCAAGTATAGAATAAGAAGATGGGGAAAAGCGAATTGCAAACAATGAATCTTGAGCTTATCTTGAGCTTATTTTGTGTATTATCTTTCTATAATAACTTGTATTTCTAAAAAAATTGCTTGATTTGCTAAGAAAGTAAGACTTGCTTTAAAAAAAATTAGTCTCTGAATGTTTTGTGACATTTTTAATGGTTTGCCAATAATATTTTAAACAGGAAATGTTGCTTGCCTAAAAACAGATCTATTTTAACAAGCTGTCAGTGTTCTTCCTCCCTAAAGTGGTTAATTGAACAATGTTGCAAATGCCCTTAGCTGAGCAATGTCATTACATAAGCAGGGAGAAATTTTAGGTGTCCTTACACTGAAAGGGAGTCCAGAGGTAGCTGCATCCTGGAGCTCTTGGTTGTATTGAACAGTGCTGCCAAGAGATTTAGTTTGTTGGCAGGATCACGTACCAAGGATCCTAAAGGGTGACAAAAGTATCAATCAGATAAGGCAGCTCCTGCTCAATTTCTTCACACTCTGCAGGAACATGTATGCATACAGCTGCCATAAAGCTTTCTGTGTATACTTTCCTTCACCGTAAGGGTGTCTCCAAAGAAGCAGACCCATCTGAGCCCAGGCTATTTAGGCATATTGACTGCTTGATATTTGTCACTCCCACATAGCTGCATCATTTTTTGGTGCTAAACTCATTTGTGAAGATTGAGTTATGGTGGGAGATGACACCCACTAGTAGCGGCAAGTGGTAAAATCGAAAGAGCTTTCATTTATTCATTTTACAGTGTGAGGTATTGGGGTTATATTAAGTTATTGATGTATTCAGTTTGTCTCTTCTATTTTTAGAGTTGTAGTTTTTTCTTCTGCTGCTATGTAACTCCTTAGACCCTCTCCGGATGATCTTTGTTCCTGTGACAAGCAAGTCATAGTTAAAAAAAAAAAAGGCAGTTGGCACAAGTGCTGATTTCCTCCCACCTCACTAAGCCTGAAGTTTAGTTCACTACGGGACACCAAGGGAGTTTCAATGAAAGGTTTTTGAGCAAGGATCAGCAGGCCTTCTGTGGCACTGGGTAATATTGTCCCTTTCCCTCCACAGTTTTAAGTGGTCTTCAATTTAGCAAAAAAAATTGTGTGCCTCCTTGCAAAAATGAGACCCAGCCTGTTGTTTGGTTTCAGCTTTAAAAGCTGTATCCAAAGTAAAGAAAACCAAAGCAAAAATATGTAGGCAACCTGATATTTTTGTGCTCTAATTTATTGTTTTTAAATTATGTAGTTGTTACTCTACTGATACGTCTTTGTCTAGAGTACCATGGATGTTTACTACCGACGGGTGATTGCTTGAGTTAAGCAGTACTGTGACCAGGGTCTGAAGAAATGAGGGATGCACATACAGAGGGCTAGGCTTAGGAAGAAATTATTTTGAAAATTGATGCATCCAACAGCACAGAGGGAAGTAGTGCAGAAAAGTAGGTTGTGCTTTTGTGACAGCAATAGTTATGAATTCACTACAGTTCCTAACTGTACAATCATCTGATGTGATATACCTCTGCATTGTGTTCCCAAAGCTCCATGTAATAGGACCTCTACAGCTCAAGGCTGTAGCACCCAGAGACCATTTTCCTTATGATTCACTATAGCATGGGGGCATGGGGACTGCTTGTGCTGGTTTTGCAGACAGGTAAGTCTGGTCAAAGGTTGGACTTGATCTTAGAGGTCTTTCCCAACCTAAATGATTCTGTGATTCTATGACTCTTAAAGCACTGAATAGCTAAAAGAAGCAAATGTACGAAAGACTAAAATGATCTAATCATCCCATTCTTAACATCACAATTTAGATTCACAAACCTCCCACTCATCTGCAGGCAACTCACAGGGAATATAATCTTGTCTGCTAGTAAAATCTGGGCATATTCACAACTGCCCTATTCATAATATTATTCAGCAACTGAAGATGCAACTCATACCTCAACAAGAGATCTGTCTGGATTTTTTCTGGTTATCTTTCATGGTCCTAGCCAATTAAAAGGTAGAGAAACAATCTCATTTTTCAGTATATTAGAGGTAAGAACATTGATCTACATGAACTGGGAAGAAAAATAATAAAAATTTTAAAAATTATAGAATTGTTCCTTTTCCGGACATGCTTTGCAAGGAAGGCTGGGTCTACCCTGTATTTTGAGGAGAAGGATCAGAACCAAAATTTTAATGAGAAGCGACCACCTACTCATATTACAAAAAGAACATGTCTGTCTTTCCAAAGTATCTCTGCTTGACATGCTTATTTTTGTAGAACCCATTTGTAGATATGTGTCCCTCCAAAACCACCTGATCCACTGTGGTAGTTTCCACCTTTCATCTAGAACAACTTCATTTTACAAGCTTGTTTCTGGACCAAGATTATGGAAACTGGCTATGATGGAGGTGTGAAATGAATGCAGCTCTTCCAAGCACAATCCACCTTGAGTATCATCACTCTCTTTCTGCCTGGGTTGGAGCTGTGGTTACCCTGATTGTTGCAGAATAACCTTCATGATGATTTTGTCTCGGACTTTTTTGTGTACACAGATCTCTTTAAAATAAGCACAGATAAAGCTGTATGTATGAGCCAGAATTTTGAAATTTCACCTGAAAAATGACACAGGAAAATTTATTTTCACTGGGAAAAGTCATTGCCACTAAAATTTCTTAGCACAACAGGAAAAAAGAAAAATTCCAGTGAAATGAAAAGCATTAGGATCCAATAACTGGTAAGCCAGTGGTTTAGTGATGTCAGTTTTACTCTTCAAAATGCCTGTTATTTTCAGAGAAAAAACAGCGTATTTTAGAACACAGGAAAAAAAAATTCCATTCACTGTTGCACCTGTTTTAGACAAACACTGATGTTCATGTACAGGTGTATAATACAATGTGGGGGTTAACACAATAAAACGGTAGACTGTAAGAGATTTAAAAAACAAAGGTAAAATGGAAAAACATGTTGCAGATTATCCTTATCTGCGTGTATGTGGATGTATATTGAAGTAGTTTTACAGCAGCACTAACAAAAGACCAGATTCAAACCCCAAAACACTTAAGTTCTTAACAAAAGAGCTGAGATTCGTGTATTTACACAATTACTTGTTTCTTGAACAAATATGGTAAGTTTAATAATATTTTAACTCCTTTAAAGGTTTTCAAGCTTTTTAATTTGATTGTTGTCTACTTTCCCACATTTGTATACTGGCAAAAATCATGTAAAAATTTAAGTCAACCCTTAAACAGAATAAAGACGTAGACTGTGCACTTCTCATAAATTCTAGAAATTCAGTTAAAGGCAGGAAAACTGACATGTCACTCTCCACAATGACAAATGAAGGCTTTGAAAAAGAAAAGGAAAAGGCCATTTACCAACCTTCACGCTCTCTTTTTTTTTTTTTTT
>VZTX01031385.1:227604-266413 GCA_013400915.1 Pardalotus punctatus | reverse complement strand
CGCTCTCTTTTTTTTTTTTTTTTCCTTCTGTGTAAACAAGAGAGGTCATATCTTTCTACCCTATATGGGCATTCATTCCATTTATGATCTTGGCTGTGAAAAGGTTATGGGGAAGTATTTATGGACAAGAATGCTCACTCTATTGCCAGGGGAATGAGAATAGTTGAGCTTATATTTGATCTTTTGGTGTCTACCATATTTCATACTTTTCATCTGTCATGCCACATCACACCAATATGACAGGGTAAGCTGTCTGGGCACCTTGACCCAGCTACTGCTGTGCCGCTACACTCCCCCACCCGATAACTGACAAAGACTTTCCAGAGGTACCATTAGCAGGAATCTTTTCAGACAGTTGTTTGTGATGCTATTTATAGAGCAATTTGTTATAAAAATAGCCCTGGAACTAAAATGTATTTTCTTCTCCAGGGTAGGAGATGACCTATTCCTCCCTGCATTGCTCTCTATGATGATTCCCAAACTATTTCCATACATTCCATATTTCCAGTTTCTGCATGCTATTCCGTGTCTTATTGTGACAAACACAAAAAAGTATGTTTTACCCTCAGTTATTGTCTCTGGGGTTTTTCTCACAATTGGTCTCTGCTTTAGATGGAGAGAGAACAGATTTGTGAAAGAGGCAATCAGATGTTTGTGACCCTAGTCTGTGAGTTTCCCTATTTATATCTGCAGGAAATTAAAAAAATTCCCAACCTCTTTCTACAGTTGAAGGCTGTTTATGGAATCCATTTCTGAATGGGCATGGAATAGTCATGGAAAAAGGAATTAGATGTGAAAAAAAGTTGCCTCAAGAAATAGACCTGAATAACTTTCCTGCTCAGAAAGGACATGCTGGGAGAGAGCAAATCCTACTTTACTTTTTGCTAACTTTACTTGCATGGCACTTACTGAGTGACTATCTGAAAGAAAATGTGGTGTATTATGCTGTATTCCATGTTCTAAAACACATGTAAGATAAGCAACCTCTTCTTCCCAGTATTTTTCCAAGGCATCTGAAGACCATTAAAACAATTGATAGCATAGTATTTTCAGTGGACAGTGTGCTAAATCCAGAACTTCGTTTCTTCTGATGAATATAGATCACAAACTACAGCTTCAGATCATACCAGTTTGTTTACATCTTAACTATCACTTAAGAATAAATCCAAGGGACTCTGAGATAGTAAATTAGACTAATCTGAGCTATGATATGATTAATTTTATTTTTCTACTTTCTTAGACAAAGAGAGTAATAGAAGTGTTAGTTGTATGGGACTTCTCAAGGTGACCCAACCTCCTATTTGAAAGGGGAATATTGCTAACAAGATCAGGTCAGTGATGGATTTGCCTAGTCAAGTTTTGAAAACCTCAGAAGACAAGGACTCCTCAGCCTCTCTGGATCACAGCTAACCTACACTTACTTCCTGGTGAAGAAATTTTCCTCATGTCCAGTATGAAGCCTCTGACCCACAGCCTTTGGCCATTGCCTTCTATTCTATAGCCTGGCAGAACCTAAAAGATTTTGCTACGCTGTCCTTGTTACAGCTCTTCACATATTTGCCAGCTGTGGTTGCACTGCCCATTTGCCTCCTCTTCCCCAGACCAACAAACCCCAGACCCCCAGGGAGAACTAGGTCCATTCTAGATAAATTCAGAGTTAGGTATACAGCAGAATGTCATGTTCTCTTCAAGCCTCAGATAAATGATATATGCAGAATAGAGATGTTCTTGGTATTTTTTCATTCCTCTCTTTCTGTTCCATTTCACAACAACAAGCTTTAGTAAATATAGAAAATGGGGTTCATTATACTGTGTAATACTTTTAAGAATTCTAGCAGAAAGGTTTTCTATATTTGTGGTTCTATTTAAAAAATATGGCTAAAAAAAAGAAATGGTTGCCTCTCACCAAGAAGTGAATCTACCAGAAGTTATTGCTATAGGAAATCTAAGTCACATTGGATTACCACCTGGCACCATCAAAGCTAAACTACTGTCTACTTTAAAAGGGAAAAAGATTATTGAATTATCATGGGTTTATGAAGTATGTTTAGAATCAGGTTAATTCAATCCTCTCATAATATAGTGAAAAGAAACAGTTTACTCTTCAGTAGAGGAATTTATTGTCACTCAAAAGAAGTTTAAATAATAAGAAAATTAGAAAAGATTGAGATTCACAACTCAAAGATCAGTGAAGGAAAATAACAATGGGACAAAGGAATGAAGTTAACATTTTTACTCAACTGATAAAGTGTTAATGTAATTTTGGGGTATGCTTAGGCTCCAGTTTCTAAATTTACAGCTAATTTTACCATCAGACAAAGTTTTGCAAGATGACTAGGCAATTTAGAAAAATCTAAGATTCACTAGACATAAAATATCAACACTTCCTTTTTAAATGTCTTCTGATGGTCACAAATAATTTGGTCAAATTTGAGCTTTTTGCAAATAAGATGCATAAATATTTTTCTACTAATATAGATATCCATATGGGATATCTATCTGCCGGGAAATTCTAATGAACCAGAAATTGTAATGTAAAAATTTGAAGTAATTTCCCATATAAATTTATACATACATACATACATACATACATATATATATATATATGTGTGTGTGTGTGTGTGTGTGTGTGTATGTGTGTGTGTGGATACACATCAAATTTTGTTATATAAATTAAACCACTAGTTTTGAAAGTATTTCCTCAGAACCAATCATAAGTTTTTAAGTATCCACCAAACCACGTACATGTAGTCTTCAATTCATTCCTCCAATTTCGCCAAGATGTCTGCATTTGGCTAAAGCTTAGGAGCAGTGTCTGCATTTTCTAAATGCTTAACATGCCTTTTGTTTATTTGGACACTGCCTTGGCAGATGGAGAGACTTTTCAACTATTTCAAGAATTTAAGTTGGGGAAACTGGTGTGGGCATCTCCATGAGCTGTGGGGGCTAGTGCAGCTTGGAAATGTGGATAAAATTGTTTCAGGATTTGTAGATCTCAAGCTAGCACCATCTTACAGACTACATCTACAAGTGAAATTTTCAGGACTCTGTCCATTAGGAGAAAGCATGGGTGCCTAGGCAGCATCTGGGCCAGCTAACCATGGGTACCAATTTCACTTCTAGAATGGCATCACATAGTGTCCAGATTAGTATTCCACAGAACAGTACTATTAAATGTGAAATGTCCTAATCATGGACTGCTGCTTCTGTCTCAGGAAGACAAGCATAGAGGTCGAGAAGCCTCAGACCTCTCTGATGCAACTGATCCATGAGCTGATCCATGACACATCAGGACAAGAGAAACAAGATGGCAAAGCACATCTTGTGTTGGGCCCAGGGCTGTGGTCCAAATTAAAAAATCATTTGTGTAATTTTTATGCCTATACATATTTCTACTCATTTGATTTGTTGCATGGTGTATCCTGACTCAAGAAAAAGTATATATGTTAAAAAAGGAAGAATGTATGTAAATTACTAATGCAAACAAGTTAGTTCCCTACAGATCAAGAGATGTACTCTGTCACTGGTGATAGTAAGGTTATTTTTTCCCTACCAAGATCCTCTGACTTTCTTAGAAGATTCCAGCTGTAATAAAAAATACACAAGCCTAATGTCAAGGTTAACAGTACTTCCCCAATTTTTTAAATTTTTTTTTTAAGTTGACAAGGGCTATGTGATTGTTTTGACTTTGTTCAAAAAGAATCAACAATAGTATCTACAGTGTTATTAAGGCACAATGAAAAGTCAATAGTCCTATATTTTCAATAACAATCTTATTTGGTCAATATTGGCAGCCTTGATGTATTTTAGTTTAGCTTCTGAAAAAATCAGTGGAAACAAAATTGGTGGGTTCTGTTGAGCTTAAATGGAATGTGTGGGGTCACAGTCTCTCTGTTTCTAACTTTAATATTGTTTTGGGAGCAGTGCTGTGTATAAGCCTAAATTATTATGCATTTGTAGTAATTTTATGTTAGAAAATACAGACACACAAAAACAATGCTTTTAACTGAGTCATACATGTTCATACATGTTAAATTTCTCTGGTTGTTCTCCTCTTGCTGATGGAGTCCTCCTGCTGTTAAAAGTCACCCTATTGGTGACACTAAGAACAAGACAGAAGCTGTTATGCTTTATGGCAAGTGTGGGGATAATTGATTTTTAGGGCTCTGATTAAGAATTAACAAGATAAAAAGTGGGGAAGTTTTGACTGATATGTTCTGTGACAGGTGTCTTCCTTACATACTGGTGAAAAAGGGGTAGTTGGATACTATGCAGGTAATAATTTTAGTCCTTTGTATATCAGTGCTTCCTTTCTCAGCAGAGTCTGTTAAGATAAAAGTGTGACATACGGGAGACAAGCAAGCAGCAAGTATGAAACACCTTGCTTTTAAGTACAGATCTTTTTTCCTTTCAGATGATTATTCTGATGAAATCTGTGTCACTCATTTTCCACAAGCTTTTAAATAAGAATCTGTAGCACCTCTAAATTTCCCAAAGAGCAAACTCTGTCATCCAAGAGGTTTTCTTTTCAGAGAGCACAAAAGTCCTGCAGGTTTATTCATCCCAAAAGATACGACAGTAAAGCAAACTGAACCATGTTCACTAACTAGTCAGAGTTTTTCACTACAGACAGCTACAAACAAAAATTCCTTTGTAAATGAAACAGGTTCTAAAGTCAATCCTGTGAGCTAAGGCTCTCAGATCCTTCCCCTGTTTCTGCTGTTGTCTAGTGCTGTACAGATTCATGAAGAACACCTAAGCAAATTTTATAAACTCTGATGCAATGTATTTGGCAGAAACTACAATCTCTGTTACAATAATATATTTTGGAAATGCCAACCCTTACATTTCTTTACTTTTTCCCTAAAAACTTTTTATTTTGGTACCAATGTAATAGCATATTTTAATGTCTGTTTGCAGATTTCCCCCACCGAAATACGCTAACTTGTAGCTGGAGATATAGAAGTAGTTTTTTCTATATCAGTAGTAGGCCCAGGAAAATATTACCAAAGGAAATTTTTCAGTTTACAATATGAAGCTGAGGTCTTCTCACTGCATTGGGACAAAATAATGTTACAATGGAAACTGCCCTTCCTGCTTACGGCTTAAATTTTTTATCCATTCAGACTGGACAGGAATTTCAACCTTATCATTGAGATAACTCTGAGGAAAATCCTACCAAATATCATAACACTAAAGGGTTAGGATTGATGAGTTTTCTTTCAAACAGAAAGCCAGAGAGAAGACTGTCTTTTAAGGTGGTTCCTCCTCTGTGGTATGAGTTAAACATCAATATAATTTTACATGAATCTAAGTACATCTGGAACAAGAAAAAGGTGGCGTTTTTGACTCCTGCCTGCACTCTCATTTACTTAGCAGGAAAAGAACATCTTCCAGGCAATTTCATGACACTATTGTTTTCCACTTTTGCATCATTTTTATTGCCTGGGGAGGGAGAAACCTGCAGCCTGCAGAACATTTAGCACAGGCCTGTGAGTTAATAAATATACCCCTACTAAGCTAGTGACAATGTAATTTTTAAATTGCATAATTTGAGCCATGTTTACATGCTTATGCTTTACCAAGTGATCCTCTGTGAATCAGAGGCGGCCTGTCTTTCACTGCCTAGTATATCCCACTGGAATGCTGCTCACCAATTTTAGCAATATATTTTTTAATTTTGTTTTTAGCATCAGACTGAATATGATCAAATCCCCTCCAGCTCCCAAGTGCTCCTCTAGCTGCTTGCAGTGTTTTCCGGCCTGAGCCACAGCCTGATGCACATTCTCAGACTTGCTGATGAGTCACCCGACACAAGAGGACTCTGGGATGGAGCCCAACCCTGCCCATTGGCCTGCACAGCTGAAAACCAATACTGGTTGCTATTTAGTTCAACAGCGTAAGTGCCAATGCATTTACAGCATTTTAAAGGATGGTTCAGAAAGCTAGTAGTAAAAAAAAAAAAATTCCCTTTCCCCAGTCCTAATGCTAGATTCACAGTGTTTACAAACAGCTGTTGCAATAGCCCCAAGCTCCAAAGAAATATGTGACACATCTGAGAATCTGACAGTCAAACCCAGCATTTGTTTGAGTGCATCCCTTGTATGGCTTAGTGTAACAGGAGATGCAGTCCTCCTGGTATTTGTCACTGTGGCAGCTGTGTGCATGGCAGTGGCAGCAGCTATACAGTTATTTGCTTCTTTATTTACTACAGCAAGTAGAAAGTGATCCTGCAGACAGGTGAATTCAGACAGTAAAGAGCAGGGAGCAAATCCCACTGAAAAAAAAAAAAAATATATAAATCACTTATAAATAAAGGGATCCAGCAGGAGTTCATGGAACAACTTGGCTGTTAAAGGTAACAACACAAAGCTTGAAAACAAGTGTTGTACAGTCCCATTTCTCACTTCAGGGAGGTTTTAGGAAAACAGCAGTCCCACACGACTCCTACACTACATTTCTGCCTCACTGTGGCTGTTCCTACACCCACTTTCCTTCTCACTCTGACATCCTTCAGGGAGAACTGGTTTTTGCAGTCCCTTCTGGGGTGGAAAGCAAAGCAAAGATTTCAGATCTCTTCCCTAGAGAAGTACAATCCAGTGTTAGGAGCAGAAGTCACAGAAACAACATACTACACAAATGATGCAGAGTGAACACAAAACTATATGGCAGTTGTTTCATTAAGAAATTGCTTCAAGCTAACTGAACTGTGTTTAGGCAAAGGATAATTTTCAGTGCACAAAACATGTTAGGAGGGGAAGCAGCTGTGCACAAAAAATACCAGATCTTCTTAGTTGTTCCCAGTAGCAACTACTAGGTCAAACCCTGAGATCCTTGTGTTATAAATTGTTGTTCCTAAAGCACACCTATCAATGGCAATATCCCTGTTCAGGTAGTTCTAATTTCTGCTGAATTTTATATTTTGTGCAGGGCTCTAAAGATACCCTCTTTAGGTTACATTCATTATATAACATAAATGGCTAATGTTTGACCTACTAACAAAATGCTATAATTTTAAAAATGCTTGGAAAAAGAAATACATGGCATTTTTTACATAAATAAGGATTAGAGAAAATAGATGTCAGGACCCAGTGATATTTTCACTTTTATCCCGTTAAACTTTGCAAGTTTTAACTGTGCTTCTGAATTCTTCAGAGAAGCTTTGAAATTCACAAGTTCATACAATTCACAGAACATCTGTTGTGAAAAATAAAGAGATTGTGACTTCCAATTTAAATAACTAAGAATTCCACTATTAAAAATAAAAACCTCCTTATTTAAAATAAAGCCAGAATAGTCAACACAACAGCAGCATAAAAAAATCTAACTTAAAAATTTCAGAGTAAGAAGGGAATTGGTATGAACTGGAGGACTCTTTGTAGTCCATTAGAATTACCTTTATGTACACCTGCAATGTAAAATTAAAAACTAGGTGTCTAGCTGTTGCTAAAACCATTTAGGAACTATGTACTAAGACCTGGATCCCTGAAGTACCAAAACACCTACTAAAGTACCCTTTAAAGTTGCTTAATTTGGATAAAAGTAAAACAACTAAAGCCTTAAGCGTTGTGCCTCAGTGACCTTTTTGGGATTCTGAAAATATTCTGACTGTAAAGCCTTTAACTGTGTGTCAGAAGAAATTCTTTAATAGATTGAGAGCACAAGGGGAAAAGAGGATGAAAAGAGGGACTTTGTGGGGGAAGACAGAGGACCTGCTCTTGGCAGAGGAAACTTCTGAAGAGGATGCTAAGAAGACTGAAGACGTGGGTGACAGACATGAGGATGTCTCAATTGCATTTGAGAGTTGTGTAGCCCTTTGTGCACTGAAAACAAAGAATAAATTTGCATGTATCAAATTCAGTGTGAATTTTGCACAGCCCTAGTTCAATAGTCTATGTTCCTAAATCTTGCTTTTGTTAACAGCCTCTCATTGTTCTCCAAGCTTTATGGCTGAAGTTCTCTGAGGCCAACTTCCCTTGGCAGATTTCAAATGGGGACACAAAGTTATATATTTTTGACCTTGACTGCCCCCAGATATTACAGAGGGCAATGGCACAGCTAGAACACTGTCATTCCTGTGCCTCACAGTTACAAAATGCCACACAAATATGGGCCTCAAAAATGCATGTCAGGTAGTGTGTTCTCATTTACATATGCAAAACCAAGCCCAAAATAAGATAATGGTCTTATTAGAGGCAACACATCCTGGGGTGAGCCAGTAGGCAGGAAGTCCCTGTTATCGCACTATTTGTCAGCCAGATTATTTTGCCAGATTTCTTAGAGGTATGGAGAATTAGGCTTTTATAATGGCCTTATCCTTAGCATTTTCATTCTTTCTTACATCAGTATCACTAGCTGCTTTAGCTATGCTCATAGAACATCAAAATGGGGTGATGATATGCTCAAGAAAGTCACTTGAGGAAGGCAGGGACTGCTGGTTTAATAGCATGAAGGAAGTTTTTAGAAAGGTGTTTTAAAAGTATAACTGGACTGAGGAAAGAACTATCCAAAAAGAATGGGGGTCAAGAAGCTTGTGGCCAGCTTTAATGTGGCTCTTACTGCAGTCCACCTTTTTTTAACAGAGCACTTGGAATCCTATGGGGGGAAGAAAAACCCTTGAAGTTTGTTCATTATTTGAAGAAACAATTTGTAAAGAAAAGTGCCACGCTTTACTACTTTTTGTACTTCTGCATGGTGTATAAAATATTGCCCTTATCTACTATGTGAACAGCAAATCAGGTGAAGAATTTTGCCCAAGGTTTCAGGGAAATCTTTGTATCTCTTCCTTATCTCTACCAAAGCTTCCTATAATATGATAGTCAGTCTACGGTGGTCTTTGCTACTGCAAAACTTTGCTATAAACACAGGCCCCTATGTCTCCATAAATGTCTCATAGCCAAGTGCCTGCAGAACAGCACTGTCCACTGAAGTTTATGGATTTTTTTTTTCCCCAGGTTTGAGAGATAAACGTTACATTGGCAGGTCTTGGACATTTTTCTTCATTGTTGCTTCCTAGGTTGTCATGGTTATCATCTGACATCCTCTCTAAATTCTTTTCCTATTTAACTACTCTTGTACACTCTTTTTCAACATGAATAAACAGGCTGCTTGAAACTGGAAAGGGAGAAGGGGGAAGTGAACATTTGTGTGCAGATAATAACTTTACAAGGGGCTGAAGGGCATTTTTGACCACAAAAAACCTCCACAGACTGATAGACTGTGTGCTGTGACCAAAATGTCACTATTTTTAAGGTGTCTCACTTCTACCTGCCTCACATAACGGTCACTCTGAAATGGATTTTGGTAGCTGGTTGACCACTAAATATGAAGCTGATTTTTTGTGTTATTTTAATTTGTTTTACATTGTGGTTAAGCTTTCAAACTTTTATTGAGGAGTTGAAAAAAAAAAAAGACAGAGAGAGGAAGAGAAAAAGGAATAACCCAAAGAGATGTGGAGAGATAGAAGGGACAATTTACACATACAGACAACCCACACAAGCACACCAAAGATTTCAAAAATAGGATAGCAGAGATGATTCAGTAGCCCCTTGAAAACACAGGCTCCCTTTTCCTTAGGAGAACACACTATCCCTTCCAGCAGCATCCCAAGACAGAGTGCAGCAGATCGGTCATTACAAGGTGTGCTGGTGTGATGGCTGTCTGCAAACTTGGCTCTGGCCCTGCTCAGTCCAGATCCTCTGCCTGTTAGCTCAGCAATTTCCCAGTGGTCAGCCTGTCTTGCCATAATCACAGGCTGGCGCCACAGGAGCGTTTCTTAACTGTACGCTGTACCTTGTAATGAATGCAGACTAAAATACTCTAAACCACTTCAGTTTGGGAGCAGCCATAATCTCAGTATTGACAGCTCAACACCATATTTGTTTATACGAGTACCTGATAAAAAGGATACCAGCTGCAATGAATACAGCATTTTCTCTCTATTTCTCCCTGTTAATTTTATGATACATGGAATATGAATTACTTCACTCTTTCGATGGGTTTAATCCGGAAGCTTCTCTGGGTTACCAGTGGCTCTGAGAAGGTCTGTGTGATCTGCTCCTGGCAAGAAGACATAAAGTGCACAGAGGTCACACATTTTGGAAAGCATTTCACTTGGAGGCAGAGGAGGAAAATCAATATTTCTTCTAGAGTTACACACTTGTCCTTCCAGCACTTGTCTTATCATGCCTCCAATTAGGGGTGAGTTATGTTAAATTTAACATAAAGGCTGGATCTCTGTTGAACTTTGCTGTAACTCAGAAATAAAGGTGCCCCAAGCTTTAGCACACTGCAAAATGTGAATAAAGGATAATTTTCAATTTCATAAGTTTTAAGATCCAGATATTAAAATTATTATAGAAATGACTCTGTCCAAATTAAGGTGCAAACAAGACCATATGCCAAAATCAATACTATGGATTTTATTCAACAGTGAAAGCACGTTTCACAAGTCTCCTTCAAACTCAGCAGGACTCTTTTTTCCCATTGCTTTCACACCGTCAGGTGCAAGAAGTCACAACTTCAGGACCTCCATGATATGCAGTGACTTAATCCTGCCACCCTTCCCCAAACAAAACACACAAAAATCCAAGCAATCATGTGCAGGATGACTGGGATTTAATTCAGGTAGTTTTCTGCAGTTGTTGTGTCATGTTTTGCATGCAACTTACATGAGGAAGCTTTGAATCCAAATTTCAATGTATTTATCTATTTTTTCCTTTTTTAAAAAAACTCACCCATGTGATGGCAAAAGGGACATACTTCACAAGAGAAGGTTTCTAAGAGCAGCTTACATTTTGGGAATATTAGCTAGAAGAGCTACAGTGGTACTTAGTAATTTGTCATGATTTAAAAAAAAAAAACAACTTAAAAGTCTTTACAAACCAGCATTCATGAAATATTTTACATTATAATTTTATCTATCTTGGATGAAATACTCAAAATACATTAAGCTATTTGGTTTGTCCTCACTTTGGAAAACAAAGATACTTTCCAAATGATTTTAGAGGCCTTGGAGGGACAGCATGAAGCACAGATTTTCATTTTCCCATTTATGTGGGTCCACATATCTTGCCTCACATCGGTAGACCATTTTGCTCTCAGTAAGAAATTCTTGCCAAACTTTCTCCACTACAAAATGCACAGTTAATTTTTCTACCATTTTTTCTTAATGAGACCTGTGGGTTCACTGCCAGTTTTTTTCATTGTAGATGAATCAGAGGCAGCATTCTCTTAATGCAAAACTCATATGAGGTATCATGACTATGTTAAGCCAAGTAGGAAGGTGGGGTCTGACTCTTATAACTTTGGAAGAAAGATTCAGAACACTGGAATTCTGCTTGATTTACAGTTGGGTAAGGGAGGGAGAGTTCCTGTTGGGCACCTTGGTATGCCTTGGCATGACCCCAAAGCATGAAGATGAGATGCCTTCGACTGGGGTGGCATTGCCTTTGGTCTGACTGCAGTTTGTCAGATTTGCCAGTTTTTCTGTCATGGCTTTTGGGAGTTTGACCATGGAAGACAGCTGAAGTTGTGCCACCTCTTGCCTGGATGCCTGGTGGAGAAGGAGCTGATAGTTCCCTTTTTTCTTTCCAGCAGTGCAGAGCTACAGCAACTCTGTTGAGATGACTTTAGAGCTTCTTTGTTTGTGGAGGCAGGTGATGGTAAAGAACCATTCTGTCTGCCTTTGTTCATTCATTCAGCCTGCCTAGGTAAGTAGAAATGCTGTTTTGGCAAGCATAACTCTGGGCAGATTCATGGTGTAGGCAGTAACCTTAACATTGACCTTCCCTGCCAGACTCCTTTGTGAAAGGGAGCTCATCTGTGTCTTATGAACGGTTGGAGCTTTTTTTTTTACTTTCTAATTTAGATACTGAATTTAGGCAGCACAGCAGAGTGAATGACATTTATGCAAAGTGATATTATTTCTCATATTTTTCCCTAAGCTTGAAAATTCTGGCATTGATTCCTTGCTCACTTCCCACTGCACTAAACTGGTGCTTCTCAGATACTGACAGCCATGCACATAAGGTGAATGAAGATTGAGACAATTGTCAATCTATCTGGTAAAAGTGATGGTGCTTCCAAAGTTTTTTGTGCAGATTCTGTAGCTGGTAAGAATTGTTATTACATCAATTAAACATTTTCCTGACTGGCTGCTTTCACTTTGATTATTTTCTATTTTTGGGAGGGGGGAAATAAAGTAAAAATAATCATAAAGTATATTTTGAAATGAACACAAGCAGCTCTATTTGCATGTGAAAATTTATATACTCAGGGGAGAAATAGGCTGAGGTTTGCATTGACAATCTATTTTGGCACAGATCTCATGAAATCACATGGAAGAAGTTTGTATCTGTAAAAGAAAATTTTATAGGCACATTAAACTCAAGAAATTGAGTTAACTACCCACAGGAGAAATGGAGAAAAAGCTCAGTGAAGGCACAGGCTAACCAGAGCCTTTGAAGGACTCTGCAACTTCCACAACTGGATGAACAGGAGTAGTACAAAGATATCATCAAGACCAACAACACCAGACTTTTGAAATCCTGACTTTGGTCAACATTTCTAAAGTGGTGGGGTCTCATTCACCAATCTGGAACTGCTACAGCACCTCTAAAGAGCCTGAAACATGCTATGCAGATGGATCTGCATGAAGTTAATGCTGAATTGAATTAATTTGCATAGCATTAGTTCTCACAGACTAGTAAGTGTTTTTCCATTCCTTTGTACATTGTATTTCCAGCCAGACACTTTTTTCCTTTTTTTTTTTTTTTCCTTTTTAAGCACAACTTCTCTTCAATACAGCCATGGCTCCATGTTTGACCATTGCTCTGTAATGAACATCAGTATTCACAATTTATATTGAGTCAGAACTCAGAATTAGAGCCCTTGAAAAAATCCAGACTTTTCCATCTTATTTCTACTTCCTTTATCATGTAGGGCACATTGTGATTGCATTACCCTCAGTAAATACCCACCCTCAACTTCAGGTCGATGTCGTTTGAGCAAGTCACAGCTAGAGACCTGAATGAATCTATTCCAGGGGAGACAGAAGAAAAGGGGAAGAAGTGAAAAAAGAGCAAGTGAAACTTTCTGTACAGCCCAGTATCGAGTTACTTCCCCTCCTGCAAAACACTGGAGAAGCCCCAGAGCTGGCTATGCTACACCACCAAAAATTACGAGGAAATAGATTAAAGAGGGACCCAAGCCTCTGAACAGAACTGTCACACTGCTCCTCACATAAAGAATGGACATGGGACAGATAGTTAGGGAAAAGAGATCTCCGAAATGGAACCAGTTTTGAATGGAGACATCAGGTTGGCAGGAGTTGAGGTCTGAAATACAGAGATACTTTGAGGAGGTGAGGATGTCACCCAGGTGTCAGAGAGAAAACCACCTCCTCAAAAGCAAAGTGAGAAAGCTGCTCTAAAGTCATGGAGGTTATAGGAATATATTTTTAAAAAATGCAAAAGAACAGATGCAATTTTTCAAGGGAAATGGCTTTAGTATTTTCAATAATCACCCTGAAAGGCTATAACTTTCCTGATATGTGAGAAGTAGTTATTTTTCCTGTGTGCAGCCATTGTGTTTGTTGGTAGGAGGAAGAACTATTGAGTAAATACCCTGAGGTGTGCATACTGCAGGCTCTGAGGTAGACATGACTTAACAGATCAGAAGGGCTTTAACAATACACTGAGAAATTTGATGCCCCTTACCACAGCTTGACCAACATGTACAGGATAACCTGCCTGTGTGAGAATCAGCATCTGGGGAGCGACCTAACTTCATACTTCCTGAGGACATGCTGCAGTCAAGGATCTATAGTGAATATAAAGATGCAAGACAGGTCAGTGAGAAAGCCTGGCTAGCACGGTCTGTTACCAGAGCTGCAGAGAGCATCGGACAGACGTGGTGATGATCCTTCTCTTCAAGAAAGGCAGCCACTTGAACACCGTCACCCTACCAACCCTAACCACCTCCAGGAAAAAACTGAATTATAAAATGTGGGAAGTCGGGGAAGAAAGTCAAATATAAAAAAGGAGAGAAACAGAAGGTTATGCCAAGTGCCAAAGGGAAGAAAAATACTAAGCTTTAAGCTAAGAAGGGGGAAAGGCCAGGTATGCATTCACAGGGAAGAGAAAGAAAAAGGTTTGAGCACAAAATCAAAGGAAGGAAAAGGACAAGCTGAAAGCCAGAGGGGAAAAGAGGGCAAAAATAAAGTCAGAGAGAAGAAAGAAGTACAGTGTGTTAACAGAGAGCATGCTGAATAAGAAGCAGGATAATTCTCTCAAAAGTTAAAAATTTGATCTCCTTGTGTTTTCAGCTTGTCCAAGTACTTCTGTAGTTAAAAGTGGGAAATGGGCTAGAATGCACAGAACATTTTATAATCTGCTTATCTCAGTACACTTGAAAGCAAAGTAGGCGTTTGTGTCACTTCCATGACATTATTCATACCACTGGGTGTATATCCGCAATCAAATCTTAGCATGTCTTTGATCTCACAGCATGGACATAAAGGGAAAGAAACCTACTTGGACCACAGACACCCAAAAGAGTGAGGAGATATGTTCCTAGAAAAGTGGATCAGTGGCAATGTTCTCGAAGTAAAACAACAATTTGTTGTAGTGAATAAAATAAAATATACAAGACAGTGACAACTTAAATATTTACAGGTGAAACAAGTAATAAAGACAAAGATATTATCAGATCTAAAGACAGACAATGAACCAACAATTTTAAGTGACTAACATAAAATTACAAGAGTAAATATTCTACCTTAGGAGTCTAAAGTCTAAATTAATCTGCAGCAAAGCCAAGAATATGCATGTAGTGCTGATGCTGCTTGTGAGGAGACCATTTATACCTGAGAAGAGAATAAATAAAATTCCTAGATATATGCTTTATAGTGGTAGAAAATAGGACACATAGCTCCACTGGATGTTTCCTTAGAATGCATATTTTGAAATGGTTTGATAAAGATATGCTATTAGCTTCATTTGCTCCTTGCTGTTGAAAACAGTGGAGAAGATGCTGCATTAGAGAGCAGCATACAGTAGCTTCACAAGAAATGTGCCTTTATCTTCAAAGTAGCAGATTTATTGACTTTAATAAGCAGAAAATGGACATTAGACAAACACAGACTCAACACAGACTGAGAAAAAGCTGATAATTGTATTTAACTGACTGTGTTTTTGTTACATGTGTTTGGGAAATTTCCAACAACAGAGTGCCAAAAGGCCTGGTTGAGTCTGACAAAAATCCCAGAACTGAAAAAGATAAATATTATATGGGTTTGTTTTTTTTCAGATACACATTGTATGGCTTTCCATAAGTATAAGGGTATGATTCTCTAACCTTGCTTTGGCAGTGCAAGGTTTACCTTTATGGGTGGTTCTGTTATTACACAGACTGATGTCAATACAACATACACTCTACCTGAACAATTGAGAACATATCCCATCTACAGAGCTGTAACGTTGTTCCATAGGGGCAATGGCCATGGCCTCAATGTCCTGTTTCCCTCACGGTTCTAGCTCTGTGCCTAAAAGCAGACTTGGTAGGATTAGCATGTTATAAAGATCTGTAAGGAGAGATAATGAGGATTTCTGCTCACATTTCCAGTAAGTAATAAGAGTCTAACAAGGTTTATGGAGTGGAAATTTAGAAGCTTTTTCTTTAGTGTGTGACCAGATGGTGGTGAGAAGAAGAGTGGTCGGGCTTCCACGGTGGAAATTGTGACTGACTGGGTGATGAAATAAAAGCATTTGGGAAAGGAGAGTGGGAAGGCACTGGACTGGGATAGCTTGGAGCTGGAGGAGTAAGTCTGGGGTAGAGTCTGAAACACTACAGCAAATTTCAGGAAACTGCTACATGTAGGAGCTCTGTTTCACTGGTGGAACAGCTAAAAAGTACGCACTGCAGAAGGCACAATTCTGAATTGTGGGAAGTGAGGGAGGCATAAGGACACATGCAGATTAAGGGAAAAAAAAAACGTCAAGAGGTTCATCATTAAATAAGCATCCTTCCTCCAATTTAGTAAGTGAGTTGGAAGTCACATGAAAAAAAGGAAAGTGGTCATGTCATTAAATCAGTTCCATAGGATGCTTATATATATATACAAGGGGGTTGAATTCAAAGTTCAAAAGGTGCCTAAATTGTTCCAGTACTTTGTTGATGATCATTCAGTATTTTGAATATTGTGCTTCCTATAAGAGTTACATGAATGCATGTGCACACATGTGTAATTAAGTATAAAGTAAGATCTCCCAGAGATACAGAGAGATTTCTGAGTACTGATCCTATGGCTCAATAGATCTAGTTCAAAACTCAGGGTTGATACTGTTCCTGCAGAAATAAAAGGGAGTGCACACACATACTGGTATAGAGACGCACACTTACTGCTATACTTGTATGTGCCATTATACTGTGGTGTCTCAGTCACTGAGAATGTGGTCAGTACACCAAGACTCCTCAGCTTTTGGGGCAAATCCTGGTATATTTGCTCCAGAACATTTCCGAGACATGAAGGTATGGTAGAAACAGGAGGAGCTTTAAAAAACAGACTCTCAAAGTGGAGGGTCACTCTAATTTTAACTCCTGGCTTTGATAGAGAGAGGAGGCCAGATGGTGATTAAAGGGCAGTTAGTGTCAAGGTCATCCATAATTACCATAATTTTGCATGTCTTGAGCTATTTTAGTTTGTGTTATAATGTTAATGTTATTTAAAGTACATTAATTTGTTTGTTGTTTGTTTTAGAAAATTTTAAATTTAAGAAATGTATCTAAATTGTTGCAGCATTGAAAGGACTCAAGAAAGATCTGCAGCTCTGAGTCAGCCTTTGAGGAGGTAGGGCCAGTAAGACAGGCAGACTTCAAACCAAGCCTTTGGTTTCGCTTTATACCTCCTCTGTTCTTGTTTCTCTCACATAGGCATGAGGGGTGGATAGGATTTTTTCTCTTTCTTTATTTTTTGAACCAGTTGAGTGGAACAACACAAACACTTAAATGCCAGCTAGTTGTTTTCTAGGGCTTGCTCTTTCTACACATTCTCTGTTTTGTACTTTAATGCATGCTAAAATGTGCAACAATTATTTTAAACCTTGACATAAGCACATGCACCTACAATTTGAGCATCTCACATTGCTTGTTATGGAAAATAGGTTTTCAAGCTCTTGTTAGTTAGTCACTGGTAGCTTTTTCTGTCATGACTTTGAGAACTGAGCAATGTTCAGCATCCTTTGTCTGTGTGATCACTGCCTGATGCAGTGGTCTCATCTTTCGCAGGTGTTGGAGAGTGAGACATAATGCTGCAGACTGCAATCCACTGGTCTTAGTCAGGCCAGGAAGCAGGTCTGTGGGTAGAAAGTGGAAATGGTGGTCTTAGTAGCATAAAGGAAGTGTATATGGAAACATGTCATCACCCATAGCCAACTTCAGCAAAACCTCATGCAGCTGAAGGGGGTTTATGGGATTTTTGAAGCATAGTCACCCACCACTGTCATCAGACCAATGTGTATCGGGTTTTTTTAATAGGCTTTGGGGGTTTTTCCCCTCCTTTTTTGACTTGTAGTCATATGCTCTAACCTTCATATATGTGTTTATCTATATGCATAAAGAGAGAGAGAAAACATGCACATTTTGCCCTTGATCCTGTCCATGTTCTGAAATAAGATGTCCCACAAAACAATTTCATCCAAACAAAAATTGAATGAAAAGTCCCTAAAGACATTCCACAAGTGGGAGTCCTCATAAGATCAAATATCTAGGAGGAGCTGAGTCACAGTCATGGTCTGGCTAATAGAAAAATCATGATCTTGGTCCCTTGAAACTGCTCACCTAACCACGGCTGGCATCAGCAGAAATACAATCAAGTGAGATTTCACTTTTACAATCTGGGGCCAAATNTTGTTTTGTTGGTTTTTTTCCCCCGTAGTTTTTATTGAAAATCTTATCCTTGGATGTCTGGATATGGGACGCAGCAACTAAACTGCTCTAGTTAGATTATATGTTTTCAGCTAAGTGTATAGCTAGCCTACTTCAAGTTTCATTTGAAGAACACTGCTCAGATGCTATTTTCAGATAACTATAATCCCACCTTTGATGTATTCCAGTGCAGTAAGCAGAAAGAATGGGTTGTTGACACTTCTTTGAAAAAAATCCATGTTACTCAATGTGTTTTACCCTCTTACTGTATGATTTTTTTTCCTGTGTATTTGCACTCAGTACAGCTTTATTTACATAAGGTACAGCTAAAAATGGATTTTTAAGTCATTCTCTGAGAAACTGTTCATGCTCAGTTTGAATGAGCAAGTAAGTGAATGAATGAAGTTTTTAATTCCAACAGGTTGTTACCTTCAGTGGCTTGTGGCTTGTTAAAAGAACCATGGACTCAAAGCTCGGTGACAAAGAGGACACATAACATGTTTCCATCTGTCCAGAGACCAGGAAAGCTGCCATCCTACAGGGATGCCTAACATATGACAGCAACAGCTAGCAATGGCTAGAACACAAGCCATTCTTTTCTTCCCATCCTTTCCAGGTCCCTCTGTCTGCCACTGCACATGCCCAGACACAATCAAGCTCCTCAGTATTGGGCATGCTGTTTTCAAAATCTTGCTCTGTTCAACATGTTATACTGTGCTACATGGTTTAGGCAATGAGGGAAGGCCACTGCAGTCATCTGTTAAGAAATGGAAATGCATGATGTGCTACAGATGGCAATGGAAACCAAGACTGTGCCTTAAAGATGAATGCAGAGGTGTGCAGTCACCTCAAACTTCACAAATTGTATCTGAAGTCCTTATGATAGGATGCAGTTCAATTGACTCATTGGACTGCATGGGCCAAAAGACACCACTAAAGAAGGCTCCTCTTCATTTATGTGAGGTCACATCAATAAAAGACCAAAACCATCCAAACCTCCCAACAGGTCACATCCCTGAAGTTATCTTAATACAGAACACAAGCGAAGCAAGGGAATGCAGCTTTCAGGCTGAGTCTCCATTCTCCAACACAACAGGCACCATGCACCACAGAATCAAGTTCTGCTCACAGGAATGCATGTGAGCCTGGCCTTTGCCCTTGCTTCTTACTTGCTTCTCCTCCTACAACCCACATACATCCGTGCCAGGCACTACACTTACAATGGATCTGATGATGCAAAAAGAACGGGCAGGTTGAGAGTTTGCAGCTGAGGGGGGTTGGGGAAAAAAATAAGAAGAGGAGAGAGAAAGGTCTTCCAATTGCTTATGATTTTCAGTTTGCCAAACAGTAAACAAAACCCCCAGAGACACCATCTCCTTCAAAATTGCCATTTTTATCTGTGGTGCTCCACCAAGCAACTTGGAGTGGTACCCACAGTACCCTGACACAAAACCACAAGAGGGTGAAGTTCCTGATTCTGCTGGGAGCAGAACAGGGAAGCTATTTATTTTGGGTGCATCTCGGTGCAGTGAGTCATGTTTCGACTGGAAAATTGGCCACAGCTTTCTTGCAGATCTTTGTTGCCAGCAAAGCTGGCAGGCTACCCAATTCCTCCCAGCTCCCTTTCTGCCCCCCCACCCCCCTCCTCAGCTTGGGCTGCCTTTACATTGTTAAAACCCCCATGTAATAATAGTCATTGTGCCATGTTAACCTTGAGAGTCAGGGAGAAAGGACAGTGAAGGGCGTAGCTGTGTGCTATAATGAGCATTTGGTGCTATAGCAGGTGGGAAAGGCTTTGGGGATCTGGGCAGATTAGAAAGAGAGGGGGCTCTAGCAGATGTTGAAGCAGGATGATGTATTGCTGTTCACTCTGGGATTCAGACAATACCAGCACAAAAGTAGAACAGGGAAACAGGGAAAAAAAATTGATCCCTTCTGATACAAACTGGGCTGGAAACCAGACATGCTTGAAAGTGAGCATTTAAAAAAGACAAATATGTTTCCAGGCCCAGCACCTTCTCCTCTCTGTTACTGCCAGATTTCTTTTTTCAAACACAATCTCAGGTTTGATTTATTTTACATTAACTTAAGCCTTGAAGTGTTACATACAACTTCTCCTTCCTTTCCCCTCCTCTCAGGCAGAAACTGAAAATAAATGCATCTGAACTTCGTCCTCTCCAACACACCTCACAGGCAGCCCAGGCAGGACAGCAGCTGTAAATAAGGTCTCACCTACACACCAAAGGTCAGCAACACTTAGAAATTCAAAGTGCTTTTTCTTCAGCTTTTATTGCAATGGTTCCTAAATATTTTTATGGTGTGATTCCTAGTCTTTTTATCCCATATTGCATAGGCAACTTCAAAAATAAATGACACATAATTGCCTATCAGCTAGGTGTGCATATATATATATAAAAATCATGTCAAGAGAAATAAAAAACAGATCTTAAATGATGAAACTTTGTCCTACAGTGGACTAACACCTCAAGAGGCAATAATGCATCTCTGGTAGTAAATATTCTGCAAAAGATGAAAGAAAGTCAGGCTTGGTTTTGACCTTGATTTTCTGAAATGCGAATCAAAGTGAGATACTGGGTGCACAGCAAATTGAAAAGCAAAGTTTTTAAAAACAAATACCTACATATGAATATAGGACCTTAGTTTTGGAATCCCACTAGAGTTGAAAATCTAGGCCTAATTTCTGTTTCTGTTTGCAGAAATGTTGCCAAGAATCTCACATCTTTCTGAAGTTTATTAGATAATTAAAATTGTTCTCTGTGAAGTAGTTTCAGATCAGCAGATCACCCACTTTTGCATTCTTTATATGAGAGTAATACACAAAATCTAGGTTACTTGTTCTTGAATGACACAGATCTATACACTAACTGATGAATGCATTTGAAATTGCTGCTGTAAAGGAGTTTATCTTCAGACTGTCCCACAGAGAGATGTGGATTGCTACAGCAATTTCTGAGAAGCACCTCAGGCCAGTGATTTCCAGCATCCTGGAAATTCTTACACCAACCTTGATTTCTGACTTCAGAAGGCTGCCAAAAACCCCAGCAACAAACCCCTTCCCTATCAGAAAATTGCATGGAATAGCACAGAATATTACTATATTTATTATCTATTATTATATGTATGAATTATTGCATTGGAGCCAGTTGCCCAGAGAAGCTACGTCTGCCCCATCCCTGGAAGTATTGAAGATGAGGCTGGATGAAACTCTGAGCAATCTGGTCTAGCAAAAGCTGTCCCTCTCCATGGCACAGGAGTTGGAATAAAATTATCTTTAAGGTCCCTTCCAACCCATCCATTCTATGATTTTATGATTCTATGACCTTGGGATTGTCTGTCAAGACAGGGAAGTACTTGATTCCTAGAAGCCCCACTTCAATATTCAGATGGCTAAAAAATGGTGTATAACAGGAATATATAGAAATTAAAGGGAAGTGGAACCAGTTGATGACAATTCACTACAGTCTCAACCATCTATGAATCCAAAACTGAGCATGAGTTAGCGAGGACTTTTCTGATAGCCATCAGCCAAAGCCTTCCACCTCCTTCAGAAGCTGTCTGCTATCCTCCTCCTCTGTGCTTGCTGACTGTCAGAGGTTGTGTTGATGGACTGCTTACAGTTTCTTAAGGTGATGGCAGGGTCCTCTTATGAGTTCTCTGCACCCACAGTGCTCTTATATGGGGACAAATGTATGGGAAGATAAGAACAGGCTGCAGGCAACCTAGACCTAGAGAAGTTACAGCTGTGCCCAGCTGTGCCCCTAAACAAGACAGATAAACAACCTTGTGGGAGAAACAAGTGGAGAATGCTGACATGTACGGCTAATTAGAAAATGCATGTGTGAATACTTTGATAACCAATTGTAATGTAAGAAGGAACACCTGTTAAGCATGTAAAAAAAGGTAAAAAAGGTGGTGCACTGGGATAATAAATGGTGGATGCTTGCCACCATCTTGATTGTCAGCCTTGAGTCCACTGTCACAAAGGGATGTGGTGTCACTCTTCAGTGGGGGCAGTGGGTGAAGGTGTGAGTGAGGCTTTCTCCCTTGTGATATAGATAGGTTTAATTAAAATATCTTTTGTGACTTAGCAATAGCAATCCCTTGCCTGAATTAGTGGATTCCAATTAATTTAAAAAAATCAAACAGTTCAGACAACTTCATCACCACATTCACATTGAGTGTACTATTTACCCTCCCTGCACTCTGGCAAGTGCTAAAGCAGGGAAAAATCAAATCTCTTCCTACCTTTCATCCCTTTTGTGGTACAGACTCCCTTCAAATCCACTTGTATTCTCTGATATTATATGTGGGGGTTTTGGTTCATGTCTGGGAAAAATAACTAAGCATGAAAATGAAATAAATTAATAAGACTTAATAATGCTTTATTTATCAATCATGCTTTTATAAGCATTTGCTTTACATGATGAGCAGCACCCAAAGACACAGTCTCCATAAGCCTCTGATTATTCTGTCTGTCCCAGGCTCAAACACACAAGTGCACATTTAGAATACATATGGGGAACTTTGAAATAGCCAACTACTTACAACAAATTTTAATTTTTGTGTTCTTTAAGCATCTAGTGGCCTCAAGTTTGGACTGTGGGTTTTGCTAGTATACAGCAAATATAATCACATCAAAACGAAAAAGATCAGAGTAAAATGGAAATTATGTGGCTTCAGGAACATCACTGCATTTTGTTTTAGGCACTAAAATGGGAATCTACTCTTTTCTGTTATCCTATATCCACTGACCCTCAGCCTCAAGAGAGGCGCCTGAGGTAATGTACCTCCTTCCTTCCGCACAAGATCATAATCTTTACTGGACTCCAGCAGATAGGACACATCACACACAGGCACTCATGAAAATAGGTGAGCAAACAAAACTAGGAATTCTGAAAAAAAATGGCAAGAGGAGAATGATGGACTCCATTGCCACGGCAGATACATGTTACATGGACAGCTTCCTTTGGAGTCAGTGATCTTTGGATATCAGTAGAAGCTACAATTTAAGAAAGGGAAAGGAAAAAGGGAAAAGGTGACTAACGGTACTAAGTAATTAGATCTATGGACACAGCTAAAATACAAGAAAGAAAGACTGAAAATATGGTTTGATTTATTAGTATGCAGGATAAGCTTTGATAAAAATGAAAAAAAAAAAATCTCTGAAATGAAAGGGAAATATGTTTCACAGTGGAAAAAACCACAAAACAATCTAGAAGTGCTGACTGGGAAAAACAACAAAAGCCAGATGGCATAAAATGGCATCTTTAGGGATTATGTGGCATAAGGAGCTGTGCACAAAAGCACGCTCTGAGTCCTTAAAAATCTACCACCACTTACTGGGCATGCTCAGTGTCCTTAAATAGCCACATTAACTTACTTAATGTGCTCTGGCCTTAAAAGCTGGACAATCTCTACCATTTAAGCTCTCTGCCCTTAGTTATCCTCAGCAGTTCATCAAGCTTCCTCTGCTGTGCTGTTATATATTCTTAGCAATCCAGGATGTTTTGCATTATCAGAAACTTGAAAAAGGATCCTTTATCATGGTTAACAATACATATCACCCCGCCCACACCCTGCCATAGGCATAAGACTCCTCCCACTCTCTTGTTCTTTTATTGGGAATGGAAATTAAGCTTTAAGGAGCTCACTTAAGTTTCTTCTAGACAGATCTCCAGTATCACTGAAATGTTTTCCCATCATATGCATACAATGGGCCAGGAAATCTACTTTCATCTACCCACCAAAAATTATGTTCTACTGGTTGTGAGCATGAAATTGACTCATTAGCAAAACACTCATTTAAACAATTCATTAACTTAACCCTGTAACCAATATTGAACTTTGTCAAAACTGAAGTTCTCTGTGCATTTAATTCCAAGACAACCCTGCGTACTCATTTTCATCTTTTCACCAACAAGGAAATACTCTAACTGCAATCAAAACCAAGTGCAGTATCATTTACATTACAATTGTTAAAAGTCCCATCAGTAGTTCGGACATCTAGACCATATTCCATTTTCTTATGGAGATTTACAGAAATCTTCTTAAGAGCAAAGAAGATTTGTCTCCCCCGAGTATCAACTTCTAAACTCAGCCTTTTCTCCTTTCTTTAGTGACAGATTTATGCATATAAAAAGAAATAAATGAATCAGCTTTTTCTAGTTACAGGGTAACCCAATGCTTATTTGGATCAAATCTGTAATAGAAGCGCTGTCCTGCGGAAAACCTCTGCTATAAGCCTGCTGTATTTCCAGACTTTCTCCTTAAACATGAGACAATATATTATATAATAATGAGTCTGTAATACTAATTTCAGGACTCAGCCTTTTATTTCTCTCTTTTGAACAAAAGACAAGTAAATATGATGATCTGGGTCAATACACAACTTTCTTCCAGACAGTTTGGATCCTATTGGACTGTGAACCACAATATTCAGGGATGGATCAGAAGTTCCCGGTATCACTGGATTTCTAGACATGTTGCTGAACCCACTTTTAATTAGAAGTTAAACTGTGCTGGCCTTATTTTGAAAAGCTTAGTTCACTGTGAAACATTACACTACTTTTTATTTTTAAATGGTGTGTGAATTTTGTTACTCATTAAATGTGCCAGATTGACAGTCCTCAACCCTCCTGTACCCACAGAATGGGTGGAACAGTAACATAATCTCCCAAATGTTGTCTGGCATTGATGGGAATAATTTCACTTGGCTTCTAATTTCAATAGAAATAGAGTTACTCCACAGAGCAGGAAATGGAAACTTTCACAAGATAAAACCTCCCAAAATAATACTAAAAGATGTTTATTTTGTTGACTGTGAGACAGGTAGGAAAGGTATCAGGGAGTGAGGGAAAAGGAAAATAAGCACTCATATTCTCTGTAGAAATCTGAAAGGTGTAAAATCACTACATATTTGTCTGAGATTTTCAGTATGTATTTTCTGAGAGTGAGAGAACACCTGATATATAACAGTATATCCTGTTTCTAGTTGTCTCCTATGGATTTTGGAACACAGGATGCATTATGAATAAAAAACAACATAGCTGTTCTCTACTGCTGTCTATGAGTGGAAGATGAGCCTGTAGAGAAACGGTAATTTTGTTCCATTTGCAAAAAGCCCAGAACTCTCCTGTATTGCCTTAGAGTGTCAACCAATTGACCTGGAAATCACCTCTGCTGGAAAATTAGCTGTGAATAAGTCCTTTGCACCTCTTTCTTGAGAATCAGGAGCAACTTGAACATGGAAAATATTTAGATGGGGATTAAGGGATGCTGAGATGTCCTGATTAAGGTGAATGAAAAAGACCAGGGAAATTGTGAGGCAGTTAATAAAAATGCCAGTTAAGAAAAATGCAGTTGAACCTAGGCAAAATATGGTGCTGAGTATTATCTTTGTTTCAGAGATCTTGTCTGACACAGCAGATTTAGCAACAGCCACATATGTCACTATACTCTGAGTCCTTTACCACAAGGATGCCCACTTTAACATTTTGAGGGCAAAATAGTTTTAGTGAATATCCATGAGAACACCATTACCAGAGGGAAATGATTTTAGTATAAGCTAATGGAAACCACATTACGTGAGTAAATTATTTTACTGCAAGCCTATGAAAACCACATTACAATGGTCAAACAATCTCATTTCAAGTCCACTGAGACCACATTAATAAAGCCATTATCAAAGTAAACCAATTTCAAATGAACTCTATGGGAATTCAATTTTAAATGGCAAGAAGATTTCAACGCATGTTGAAAAAGGCCCCTTGAATGCTATTATGGTATAACTTCAAATGTGCAATCAAAGTTACAGGGGGCCTGCTCTGTGTTTATAAAAAAAATGGGCACAGTCTTTTCCAAATTCTCCTAATTTGACTAACAATTTGCTATTAATTACCATTTGTGTTCTAATTGCTTCCTTTCCAATGCGTGACATGAGTTTGTTAGAAAGCAATGCATACAAAACAAATTTTAAAACATTTCAAGAAGCCATTATGGCAACCTAAAAGGCAGTAACCTCATTCAGACACTTGTGACAAATACACATACAATATTTTAGGATGGAAAATCTGCAGTAAGTCCTTATCCTATGTGCCAGGAGCAATGATCATCATGCTCTGAGAAGAACCCAGGGTTTGTGTCTGAATTAATCTGCAAAGGAGACTATGTACAGAAGGAGGAAAATGGAGAACCTGTATACTTCCTGTTGAAACTGGGAAAGCTGTACACGTATCAGACAAGATGATATTTAGGAGTTATATATGTATCTGGAGGCACACACTCTTTCACACATATCAGAAATTACCTCAGGTGATGGTTTCACTTTTATCCTTTGATTTTTCCCTCCAAAATCCTTTGTCCTTACTACTGCAATAGAAAAATAATCTTTAGCCATCAAAAGCTGAAGAAAACATCTCTTAATGTGTTTTAGAGATGGTCTCAGACACTCATCTTTTGTGGAATAATCCAAATGTTTGTGGGTCCTTTTCACTTTATAGACTGATGAGCTATGAAGCTTAGAGTTCAACATACATTTCCATGAGTCTACAATCAATAGATATCAGCTTAGCACCTCAACTCTGCCTAACTAAAGTCAAACTTTCCTGATGCAGTACACAAAATATTTAGGCATGAGAAAAATTCTGGCATAAATCATAGATTCCTGTGGATTTAAAACACATATAGTTTTTGGTAATGGGGTGAAATATTTTCTCTGCAACTTTAGAAATACATTTAACTTCAACTATCAAATACTTTTTGTAGATCTAGCTGCATGTTTTTATGCCCACTATACAGAGAAATGCTTTACAAATTATGAATAATTTCATGTGTATACTTAGATATCCTTCTTAAGTATTGAAACATTCTAAGCATACAATAATAATAGAAGTAGTGCTGTCTCTGCTGGAATAGAAAGCCAACAGCTCAGGTACTGTGTTGATACTGATGAATTAGTAAAGATCTAACTATTGAAAAGCTTTTTTTATTCAGATGAAAAAATAAGTCATGATTTCTAGCATGTCTTAGTCAAGATGTAGACAAAGATCTTGGAAGAAATTACAATAGAAAGTGCTTAAATAGAATAATCAGTTCAAAAATACTGCATTCATAGACTTTATCTGTGGGTCTTTGAGCTGTTCACTACATTTGATTAGGAAGAAGAAGAAAAAAAATGATCACTTGGATACTCCAGGGTGGCGTATTACTGATAGCCAGCACAAGAATTAACCAAATAGGATCAGATAATATATATCATGAAAATAACCCATTCTGACAGTCCTGCCTCAAAGCACCATAGAATTTTAAAATTGTCAGATTTGTTGAAACTAATGTAAATTGTGTTAATCCTTAGAAATATACAAATATTTAAGTTATTCCTAAACTTTTCCAGCCCTCTGTTATGACTTAGGGATATTAGAAAAGGGACAAATAATGTTTTATCAAAAATGTAATTTTCCTGCTGATTTCCCTGCTGTTTCTATAAACCCCTCATACTTACCAACTGGTAAGTCTGAGTGCAGTCCACAGCAGTGACATTATGGGTTTAGATTCTGCTGATCTCACGTACAAAAATCTCTAATAAATAATTTTTGATCAAATATCGACTGGTTTTGGGGTGGTTTGACTTTTTAAAAAGTTTTTCCTAAGTAATCTCAAAACAAGTACACATTGTACGTCTCCTTATGCAAATCCAAATAGCTCTGACAAAGAATTGGCACCTCTGCTTGCATTGCTCCTTTCTATGCTATGGTGACTATTGCTAATGAACCAAAAAATTAATTATTTAATGTTATTTCATTTAAAAGTGGTATTACAGTCTTAAGTTTGAACATGTATTTTCATAGCTTCTTTACTGCAGTACATCAAGCTGAGGTAAGGATTTCAGATGCAAATATAAAATAATAATCACAGCAAAAGGAAAACTACCAAAAGTCAGTTGATTTTTAAAAATTCTTTTATGAAAAAGAAAAAATGAAATAAATACAGCCCACAGTCTTGCCCAAAGTCTAGGTGTATTACAAGACAGAATTTCCATCCTTTTGTAATTTTCATGAAAGTCTTAATCTTAAGTGTGCATATTTCATTACTTCTAAATATTGAAAGAAACAAGTAATCAAGTCCAGTAACAACAGCAAGAACACAGCTATATTAAGTTCAGTAAGACATGAATACTTGTGGTTTTATACTTAGAACCAGTTAATTCTACCCACAGAAAATAAATAACTGTTGATTTGTTGCAGCAAGAAATTCCTCCAAAACAATGTTGACTCACTAAGTTTCTGCAAAAAGAAAAAGAATCCCCTTACTAATACAAATGAAGGAGTGTAGATTTGCTTTTCAGAACCTTGTTCTCTTTTAGTCCTGGGTGCACGTATTGCAGTGTACTAGAAGAAAGCAATCACATTGGTGGGGGTCACTGTTGAAAACTTCTGGTATCCATTCTGTCTTTTTTTGCTTCCCATTGATGCGCAAAAACTGACTCAATTGCTTTGTGGTAGTATGCAAAAATTTCAAGAGATGCTGGAACTTAAAAAAAACTATAAAAACAGCGGAACTTCAGCACAGAAAACCGTTCTGTCTGAACAGGAGAGGAGAACTTTGAGTTAGAAGCATTAGGTGTTGAACTGTCTTATTAGCAGAGGAAACATGGCCACTAACCCAGTAGTACAATAGATTTAGTCTTGAAACAGTTATCAGTGGGGAGCAGTTTGCTAAAGCACTAAGACTATCTGGCAGTATTTGTAGGTCACTGTTCATAGCTGAGCTCTCTATTGGAAGTGAAAATATACAAGCAACTGCTCTGGAATTTAGTATTTCCAAGCCCGCAGTGAACAGAGTAGGCACACAGATTAATTTGTTAAAAGCAGTCTTTAGGCCACTTTGAAGATATATGTTAGCCTTGAAGACTGCAAGACTGCAAAGACTGCTTCAAGCGTGGCTACAGAATCCTCTGAAGCACTTAGGACCCTACACACCCAACCATACTTTCTGAGTTAGTACACTGGGTTAATAGACTCAGTAGTCTGTGAGACAGACAGAAAGGGAGGTGGAAATTATACACACTACGTTTATGGTCAGTCTTAAGGCTGTTTCTGTGAGTGGCTCTGATGCATTTCAAAGGGGAAAAAAGGGGACAGTTTGATAATATTGAGAAGATGGAGGAAAAGTTTGGATTCAATGCAAACTTAGATATAAACCTTGTCTGCATCTCACCAAGCTCTTTATTATCATCAGTTTCAATGAGAAATTGGGATGTATTTACTTATCTTGATTTCAGTCTCTGTACTGATATCCCATTCTTAGGACTGACTGAAAGTCAACAAATCTCTACTCAAGGGAAGGAAATATTTTTAGCACCTTTGATATATTTGCACATTTGCAGGTGCTGTGCAATGATCCCATACCTAGTTGGGTCATAAGCTGTGGCTCTGACAGTTGTCATGAGCCAAACAACCGTAAATCAAAGTGTGGCAGGAGCATAAGTGAATGGCAGTTTATGAGGATAGCAACAAAATACAAAATGTCGTCTTACCCAAGAACCAGTGTTGAATCATTTACTTGGGCCTCATTTCTAAGTGGTTGAATTAAAAAGAAAAAAGGATGAATGAGGTGGAAACAAGAAGAATTTGAGAAAACTTGAGCACAACTGTAACATTTAGTGGCAGTCTAAATCAGCAGTGGTTCACTGGAGATTATCTTTGCTAAGGATGCAGGCAAGGAATCCAGATATAGCTGTTCTTGCATGCAAAGTTCCAATAACGTCTCCTGCAGTCCAATGTACCTGATATACTCACCACAGTATAAAAAAGTGTCGAATTATCCATCAAAGAGATCTGAGAAGAAATACTAATTCTAAAAGATAGGAGTAATTCAGTGTTCATGGTCTTGCCAAGCTCTTGTCTGCATTGACAGACCAAACACATGTCATCAGTTGAAGTGATACAGGTAAATATCAGTATGGTTAAGGCTTTAGAAGCCCATTATAGGCCTATTGGTGCAACATTTTGAGGAAAGATGAATGGAAATTTAAAAGAACGTGTTCGCCAGCTTCTCACTTCTTTGCATGTGGATTAAATGCATAAAATGGGTTCAGCAATGTCAAATTATTTTGCAGTCTACCATACCTCAATCAATTTGCTCTCAAAGAGAGACAAAAATCAAGAATAAGCATACCAGAGAAGTGGTGTATATCTAGTTCTGCTTGAAGGTTCATACCCACTCTTCATTTACTTGTTGCTCTACAAACATTTCACCTGATACTTTAAAGTTTGTGTTCTGTGAATAAGATTAATGCAGTGTGCCCCTATTTTCAGTGATAGATAAAAAGATTTAATTTCTCAACAAATTCTGGTCTTATGGTTTGGGGTTTTTTTCCTAATTTTTAATTTTCCTTTATTTCCCGGTGAGTTACATATTAATAAAGCTACAAAATCTGAAGCATTTGGTCAGACCTAACAGATTTACTTTTTAAATTCTATCACTTACAACAAATTGCAGACTGAACCCTTGTTTTCACTGATATTTCCTTGGATGTATTTTTTCTCTGTATGAATTAAAAAGATTTGCTAGAAAGCTCTCCCTTGTAAAAGTGTCCTTTCAGAGAAACTGAGCTGCTTTCTTCTGAATGTCTCTTGTTCTGCCCCAGCCAGTTGTTCAATGGATTGGTGTTTGAAATTAAATCCTTTGTCTTCTTCCACTCATTTTACAACATATAGCATGTGATGAACTTTGAACTTCAAAGATTTGTCCAAGTAAAATGGAGAGATCAAACTGAAAAAAAAAAGAAAAAGAAAAAAGCAAAGGGAGAAAAAAAATACAAGAAAATCCCCCAGTTTTGTTTAAAAATGGAGGTCTAGCTGGAACACATAAAAATCATGTATTCTGGTTCACCGTACCACCTACACCATTGGTAAGATTCCCACTGCAAAGCACATCATGAATGTCTCTGAATTAAAAATTGAATTTTGCAGATAGGCTCCAGAAATTCTCATATGCTCTGATTGGCTGCTGTATTTGGAGATTTAGAAACATCACATCTGAAAAGTTAAGAGACCATATATAAAATTAATTTACCATTTAAGTGGAGTGTATTTTACAAATGATGATATTTGATGATACAGAATAAAACTGGCATCAAATACATTAGATAATTCCTCATATTTTCTGGAAACAAAGCATTTTAATACTCTGCAACAGTGAGGATAAAAATTATTACTTTCGTTTCTTTAGCAGGCGAAAATATTGTTTTTTGGTAAACACTAGTTATTTTCAAAGAAAACAAACAATATATTTTCCATAAATAGTATCAAATACCTTTGAGTTATGTAGCCATACAAGTAATCCGCAACACCTTCTATCCAAGTGTGGGCAACTTCAGGCAGAGCTGTGATGTAATGTGAAACTGTTTTGAAAATCATTCTCAAACAATCAAGCCAGAGCATGCAATTCACATAACCTGAGAATCATCAAGGTTGGAAAAGCCATATAAGATCACTGAGTCCAATCATTAATACTGCACTCCCTCCATGTCCACTGCTAAATCATGTCCTCAAATGTATTCATGTTTTTTGAACACTTCCAGGGATTGCAGCTCCACCCTTCTCCCACTTCTTTCTTGGAGCAGTGGTTTACTTCAGTATTTCATGCACTAAAATGGCATAAAAACTTAATGTCCAGTGTGTAAACAAATAATGCTTCTTTTCTGGTTTGAGGTCCTCAGCCTGATGCATTTAAGGGCAATAAAATCATTCATTTGCCTCAACAGATTCCCCATCACCCATCTATTTTTTGTTTTACAGCTGCCCAGAGAAGAGTACATAGGTGCAATAGCTTTTCTTGAGATTTGGCTCAACCTTAAATGTGCCCCACTAGGATTTACAATGTTCTTGTCCTCCTGCCTTGGGATACAGACAAGCAAAACACACACTTAGTGTTTCCCCAAATGTGGTTGTTCTTAATTACATTGAATGGATAGAAAATAGAATTTAAGTTGAACCCTTCAACAGATAAGTTTTAGACAACAATTTCAATTTCAGTTAAACAAAGCTGCAGATTATATCAAAACCAAGAGTTTTACCTATGCAGTAGCAAAAAATAAAAAGTGAAAATGAAAAATGTGTTCAATAGTATTGATGTAGGAAAGCATATTCCATATTTATAAATGGTATCCAAGCTTAAATTTAACTTAGATTTAATCTGATCTGCATTTGACTTCAAGGTACCAGGACTACATATTACTGTGTTCAGGTTATTTCAGCTCCTTTCTTACTATGAATTTTATAAGACACCATATGCTACCAAGCTGCCTCTAAACTGAATACAGCAGTAAAATAAACATGATAAAACTCTTACATGTAATTACCTACCTGGGTTAAAGTTTTTAAAACTAATTATCAGAAACAGGTAAAAAGTTTTGCAATTCAAAGCATACATTGTCAGTATTCTGTGTATTTAAATATCTGAGTATTTAGATGCATAACCTAATGAAATTTATAGCTCTTTAACAATCTGACCCATAGATTCAGGTAAATTGCAAGTGGGTCAAAGACTGCAACAACACCTACAAAGTCCACCACTGAAGTATCTTTCCAGTTTGAACTTGTCAACATTTCATAGTCCCACTTTCTGGTTTTTTTATCAGAAATGTTTTTACCTGTTCATCTTAAACCCTCTTTTTCTCTTTTTTAATTAAAAAAAATCCATTTAAAAAATCCGTAAATCCTCTCTGTTTTCCTTTCATGACCACTCCAGCACAGATACTTCTTGGACACAAAATTCTTGTTTCCTTTGTCTTCAATACTTTGTGAATCATAATCCATTTAAAACTATAATGCCTGCAGGTTTTGCCAAGATATTTGTCCCTACATAATGTTTACTTATCCTCTTTGGAAATAGATTACTGATGCTTTTTACTGTAGTCTATGAATTTAAGCTTCTTCCCTAAACAAAGACTAAATCTTTGGATGCTCAGGGCAAGGCATCATCCCACACCAATATCCTGTTTCTCTCTATGTGTGCATGCAGGTGGTATGACAAGTGACATGGTTGTTGCCATTTCTTTTTCACTAGCACAGAAATTCCCCATGCTTCCACTGAGCTTGTTCAAGTTAGTGCACATGAAATACACCCTGTGTTTAAAAATGCACACACAAGAGTTCTTGTCTAAACAAAAAATATGTTCTTTGGATTTTTTTCTTTGAGTGTGTTTATACTTGTGCGTGGAAAGTATATCTTATTCTTAAATAATAGTCATGAATCACACCTATAGAGAGGTTAATTATCTGTTCACTGAACTTCTTCATTAGAAAAGTATATATATCTTCTGACCCAAATATAAAAGAGGAAAAAATGTTATTTTATTTATGCTAAAATTTGGCACGAGAAGGCATTGCAATAAATTCCACCACTGAGACCTTTGATAAAGTATAGGCACTTCTTGTTCAATATTTGCTTGCATTTTTTTATTTAGTTGTATGTGTATCAGGTAAGTCATCTGTAGCTGTTAGTAAGCTGTGTGACATTTATGATTAACATAACTGCATGTGATTTGTGCATTAGAGATTACCTGGAGTTTTGGCAGGATTCTTGTTTTCTTCTTAAAAATCAAATTGTACTCATAATATGGAAAAATAGGAAGAAACAAAAGAATAAAAATGCAAATATTACTGTTCACATCTATACTGTAATTTGTAATCATGTTTCAGCATATACTTAATTATAAGTTATAAATTTCTTGTAGATGAGCACAATAAAAGTGAACTACCACTTATGTATAGCCTTAGAGGAAAGGATTGGTGCTGATTGCTTTTGTTTCCACTATCAGATGCAGAGTCAGAAACATGCTTACTCACAAAGAATCTCTTCTGGAGCCCAGTGTCCTGCTTTTAGCTGCAGACAGAACACAGAAAATTGCTGGATCAGATGGAAAAAAAAAAGAAGCAGCATGTTTTCCAAATAATTCATAACCTCCAAAAAGGCTGGTTCCAGAGATCTGCAAATGAGCACAGGATGAGGTTTGTGAGTTATACCTCAATAAAAACCTTAGAAAGTGTGAATTTATCAGTACAGTATAGATTGCTACCTCTTCACTTCACATAAGCTAAGTGATTATGGAGAACTGATTCTTCAGAAAATGTTTCCTACCTTGCCTTCTCCAATGGAGATAAACAGCTCATTAAGGGACTAAGGTTCCTTCCCACAAGCCAATATTTTCAGAAATGGAACCTGTACAGAGACAGCTTGACAAGCATTGGAAGTTGTTTCCTCTTTTGA
Source organism: Pardalotus punctatus (assembly GCA_013400915.1). Classification (NCBI taxonomy): domain Eukaryota; kingdom Metazoa; phylum Chordata; class Aves; order Passeriformes; family Pardalotidae; genus Pardalotus; species Pardalotus punctatus. The sequence goes on along the minus strand of VZTX01031385.1, from coordinate 232,195 downwards.
TTGAGCACATTTTCTTCACTATATGAGGAAAGAATTTGTTCTTAAGCATTTTTATGTAGTGCAGACGTTGAGATACTCTGTCAGAGATTTCAAGGTTTGGACAGATTGAAACCTTGTTTGAATTGTCTGGTAGGAAGAAAAAGGCAGTTACAAGCACACAGCTATGGAAATGCACAGCCCATCTGAAGACTAGGAATTAAAAGCCTAATTACTTTTACAAAGCTGTACTGGTGTGTCTCTGGTCAAGGCAACTCTTCAGGAAACAACTTGGGATCATAACTCTAGTTTTCACTTCGTCCCAAAAGCATTTTTTGTGGGGGTATTGATCAGAGCAGGTTCTGGACTAGTGCAACCACCTTCATGGTGGACATCAGCAATCAGATGGATCTGAAGATGGGCAAGAAGAGGCTTTCAGTTTAGTCTTCTGTGACTTCAGAAGGGCTGTGTCTTAGTAAAGATGATGCATAAAAATACCCAACTCTTCAGGGTGGAAACTGGAGTGTTGCTTAGCAAGAGGTAGACAACTTTACTCTGATACCAACAAGAGGACATGTAAATACTACATCTCTCTTTTTGACAGTGTCTCTAAGCCTGCCTGTCACCCACTGGCTAACAAAACCTACTTCCCAAACCCACTTCAGATTATTTGATCGCCAATACTTTAGGATTAGGCAAATTTATTTGTGGACACTACAATTTTAAACTCTTTCATATCTACTTCTCAGTGTTACAGCTATTAAGGTAGGAGATGTACGGAGTTAAATTGATACAACAAGAAGCCTGATTTTTATGATGTATTTTAAACTCCATGTTTGTGAATTGTTTTCTTCTGAGTGGGTGACTAGTGATATAAAAAGATACATTATGTTTCAAGGTCTGTCTCAGCTTGGAAAAATATATATTTATTTACTGCACATCAACATTAAAAACAAGCCTTGAAAAGATGGAAAGGGGATAATATTACCACAAAAGATACTTCTCTAGAGGGCAAATTTCAATATTATTGAACTAAATAGTTCATGGACAACAAAAATATGAACCTTTGTTTCATATAAAGCTATTCTTTGTGTCGTGAGATGTTCATATTAATCCCACTGTTTTCTGTATGACATCTGTGTTGGGCACAAGGTACCCTGTCTGAACTGAAGTGGCTGCTAACCAGGCCACTAGCAATCATGTGCTGAATTTAGACTGGCCAGGTTGTGCAAAAAAATATTTTTTTAGTTTTGTGGAGTTATAGAAAAACATTTTCTGTCCTGGGCTATACATAAAACAAAAGGTTTTTTTTCAGTTCAGCAGAAGAAACCTGGATCTCTTCGACTGCTATATGACACCCACTGTCATATTTTCCCTTTAGTAGCTTTTATTTGTGTAGGAGTCATCAAGACTTGTCACTGTCTTTAGAGTAATTTCCAAGATCTGTTGGGCATGTGCTTTTGTCCCAACTTATATGAATGTATATAATGAAAAAAAAATGAAGTGGTGAATAAATCCTGTTCTGCTATGTGATTGAACAGTTTGGTTGGGGATTTTTTCCTCTCTAACATCTAAAAATCCTTGAAAAATCTTAACCCTCAAATACAATCCTTTCACTTCCAAACAAATCTCAAATCTCAAAATTAAAAAGGAAAAACAGAATGAAACAAACTTTGTTAAAAAAAAAAATCCTAGATTTTAAAATGTGAAATGTCAAACATTTTGTTGTTGTACTTAATTAAAATTTATTCTTACATTTTTTTATGGGCAGGCTTGAAATATCACGTACACTGAGAAGAGGGAAAATCAGTTCCAAAAGTCTTTTTTTCCAAAAAAAGCACAATCCCAGTTCCTATTGCTGCTGCAAGATTTGGTCTCTATTTACAAATCTTGCAGACTATCCTCAACTCTGTAATCTGGACACACCCAGGAAATGTTCCTCCTCACAGAATTTCAAATATCTACGCTGCAAAAGCAATGGGTTCAGTTTCCCAAACAATAGCTAGTTACTCCTGCTGAGTTAGAAGGGGAGGGAAAAATTTCAGGAAGCAATTTTTACACAATTTACCTGCAATTTTTGGAGGCTTGGAGGGCTTAAGCAAAAGGGTGAGGATTTTTTCCTTCTTTTTGGCTTCAGTGGTAGACGCTGGTCCCAACCATCTTAAATCTGCAAGTGTAAATAAATCTACACTATTCATCTGACCCTACAACCTGGCCCTTCACTAACATGGTGCTTTATCAGAGTAGTTCAAAGAGACTTATCTGGATCCCGCTGGTGTCACAAAAAGTTTGTATAGATGAGAATTTGGTTTCTTCCACTGCCAGTCTTATTTCCAGTCTGGTGCTTTTCACCTCCTGAATAATCAACCTCAGTTAAAAGAACAAAATAAAACCAAAAACCAAATATCTAAAAATATTATTTCAGTAAGATTTTTTGGCATTGGTAAAATTGCAGTCTCTGACTAATAAATAACATTTTTCTATGTAGGTGTTGAAAGCAGAAATAGAAATTTCCCCACCAGTGTTTTCATTTAAAGTGCAAAATTTTGCACAATTCTAAAGAAAATTGTAAGTTTCCACTGTACAGATCATATTGTGATACTTGCAAAATATGTCTTCTAAATTTTTCTTGACAGTCATAAGTATTTCACATGCTCCTCCAAACGGACTGGATAATACATAAATTGCTGAGATTGTAACAAAGAAAGTGGTGCGCTGAACAGGAGATGAAAGTAATCTTTGGAATGGTGTTATTGGACATTTGGGACATCAGAAATGGCTGTTCCTTACAATCACTCCTTGGCAAGCTTACCTTATCTGCTCCATGAGGTAAGTGCCTGCGCAAGAAAAAGAATGAAGGATCTGCCCTGCTCTGGATGTCAGCTGGGCTGCAGGATTCACTCTCCAGCGCACAGCAGCATATCTTGTTCCTGTCCTGGGCAGTGACCAGGCTATGGCAGGACCACCGCACTCTTCTGTTAAGATCTGTGTATGAGGATATAGTATGTTTTAAAATAAAAAGCACACACACAAGAACTGCTTGTGATGATCAGGCCCCTATCTGTCCTTTCCAGGTGACTTCTGGCCAGACATGGCTGCCACTGTAGACTGTCTCTGCTGAAAAACAGGTCAAGAAATTCTATATTCATCTCCCCCAACAGCAAAACAATGGTATTTAAGTCAGAGGATTTCAGTGTTTATTTTATTGCCATCAAAGTATTTTACTAATTCCCTTTTTTTTTTTTTTTCTTTTAGTTTGTGTTGGAATCACACTTTATAGTAAATATTTAGGAACACAACTGATAACTAATCCACAAGCAGAAAATTTATAAAATCAGTGTGATAAGCTCTGAATATTTTATTGCAAAGTAGCCATAGGCTTTCTGGAGAAGAGAACAGTAGATCAAGACATAAAATGAACAGAACCATAGTCAAAACTGCTCCCTTGAGACAGGAAGATATGGAGCATCAAAATGAAATACAGCCAGTACCAAGTTCTCTAGTTCTGCGAAAATTACCATAAGCTATTATACAGACTGTGGAGCTGATAAACAATTCACAGAACATATACAGTAACATTTAGCGCAGCAAACTACTAATGAAGGGAAAAAAAATAAGAGGAAGAAGAAAGATACAGGCAGATATGAGAAAAGGCAATCTCTACAAATTAGTGAATTTGGATTAAATGAATCTCAGAAGGCCAAGGGAATTAGATATTAGTCATCTGAACTCTGACGGTTTTCAGAAGTCACAGAGAAAAGGGAAATGACAGAAAAGTGGAATTTAAAAGGTATCATTTAATCTACTCTTGAAGACAAAAGTTTTAAGGTGGCTGAATAATATTAAAAGGGAAAAAATTCTTTTAGCAATTGCATGATGAAACAAACAATGCAAACACATATATATACACTGAGGACTGTCTTGAACACACTGCATACTTTGTATGTCATTGTTCAATACTGGCACATTATTCACACATTTTTTCCTCTATTAATATCAAAGTGAGAAAAAAACATATCAGAAACCCACACTGAGGATTCAATTTTATTTGACTAAATGTCAAATGTATCCCAAGTTAATAAGTATGGTTCAAAAGGTATGGTCCAAAAATTGAGCATATTATTAGATCCATCCTGATTCTGCTATAGCTGAATTTTCTAGTGTAAGATGCTGTCATGGTTTGACACAGGCCAAATGCCAGGCACCCATGACAGCTGCCAACTCTCTCTCCCCTGCCACAGCTGGCCAGAGGAGAGAAGAAATAACAAAGGGATCATGAGTTGAGATAAGGATTGGGAGAAAACACTCTGAGGGAAAAACAGGCTCAACTTAGAGGTATAAAGTGAATTTATTACTAACAAAGTCAGAGGATGACAATGAGAGAAAAAATAAGCCCTTAAAACACCCTTTATCTCCCAATCTCTCCCTCCTTCTCACGGACAGTGCAGGGAACAGGGCATGGGAGTTTTGGTCAGCTCATCACCTGAGTTCTTCTTCCACTTCTCAGGGAGAGGAATCTTTCCCCTGATGCACTGTGGGGTCCCTCCCCACAGGAGACAGCTCTCTGTGAACTTCTCCAATGTGGCTCCAATCTCACGAGCAGCTGCCCTCCTCA
>VZTX01031385.1:128375-227428 GCA_013400915.1 Pardalotus punctatus | reverse complement strand
TGGTGGAAACTTCTAGCAGCTTCTCACAAAAGCCATCTTTGTGGCTCCCCCGTTACCAAAAACCAGGCCATGCAAAACCAACACACATGGTGAGGACAAGAATGGGATTATTTGTCATGATCACAGAAATGGTCTTTGAGAGTTGTTTAATTCATGCTAGACACAAAACAGTTAAAGGGTACTACTTACAGGAAAAAAAAAACAAACATTGAGAACAGCAAGAACCTGCCAAAACAAAATACTGTGCTGCAGGACAGTTCTCCCAATAGGTCTGAATGGAAATTTTTAATGACTATTTCACAAAATATGAAAAGGAATAAAAATATCAAACAAACAAACAAAAAACCAAAAAACCTCAAGAAATTAATCCTGGGGTTTAACATATAAATTACATTAGGAAGTTTACATAATAATGCACTAGCAACCTCTCTGTACACTATTTTAATAAAGTTTTAGCAGCAGGTTTAGAATATTAAGTAAATATTCCTGAACTGCATTATGCATGTTGGAATTTTAATTAAAAAAAGACCAACTAAGTTATGTAAAGTTTATGTAGGGATCCCAGCAATACAATGACAGAAGACAATAATTTTATGCAATTGTTATTTGGTGAAACTTTTTGATTTTGCATTAAAAAGGCAGTCACTTTGGTATATTTTTCTGGTGTGAAAACAGAATCTGCAGATCTTCATGAAACTTTCTAATTACCTTTTTAAGTACAGAGTAAAATAATACTTTCCGTTTCATAAACAAAATTGAAGGTTATTTAGTGTTTTTGGAGCTTCTAAAAATAATTACCAAGTAGTATGCAGCTGATACACAGTTGAACATGAAAGAGTGTTAAGGAGAATTAATCAAGTTATTTCTACCTCGCACTATTAAGTACTACTGATTACTTTCTTTCTTTATATGCAGATACGTGGAATAAGAACCTAAAATACTGCTCTTCAGTGTTCACCATACTTGTAAAAATCAGTTACCTCACACATGCATGAGAATCTTTCAGCTGCAAAGAAGCTGACACTGTCTGTTTGAAATACACTGCTTTTTGTATGTGTGGAAAAGGTCTGACATAATAGTTCCTATGTAATAGTATCCTATAGTATTTTAGTAGCTCTGAGAAACAATTAGGGAAAAAAACCAAACAGTTTAGGACCAGGAATGCACTAACAAAATCTCTCCTATCTCATCTTGTACAAGAACCTCAGGCTGTGCTGTTTCCTGTGCAGTTTTAGTATCATAGATAACTTTTGCCGATGGTGGTAATAATTATGGCAGTATGAGATGGTAATAACCTACATTTGCGCTTTCAAGTGGGAACATTTTACTGTGATTCTATTCACTCTCAAAATTATAAGCCTTTCATTATTGACAGACTTTGCAGAAATAGCATTGTTATCCTAAACACAGATCTCCTATTGCATGGAGCAGAATAGATCAAGCATATGCTTTAGACGATCTATTTTTATGCCACCTTTTGTATGTAAATAAGGATTGCAGTTGTGAAAAGTGTTAGAAATAGAGTCCTGGACAGTAAGATTGTTTAATTATTGAGCAGAAATGATGAAAAGAGAAGCTAAAAACTGCTTATCAACCTGTGTCAATTTTAGTGAGGATCGTCTTAATAGATAAGAAAAATTCAGTCCTTGAGGTCATGTAATTCATGGTATTACTATTCAAAAAGTGTTCCTAACTTTTTAGTGTCTATAAAGAAAAAAAATGAACAGCCACTATATACTTAAAATTTAGTCCTTTGCCTTTTTATTGGAGGACTTTTCATTGCTTGATTAAAATCTGAGTTCTCTCAGTATTTCTCCAGTCCCAGTACCTAGAAGTTTGATCACTGTAAAAGAAGAGATTATCTCCAACATGCAGTACACATGGGATGCAATAGCCAAGTCTTTAACATCTTACTTCTGTTCAGTTTCACAAGTTCGAAGTTTTATCACAGTATATAATATCTATGATGTTCATATTCATGATACATTGCCTGTGAAGTTGCTTCTGCAGAATGTTGCAATGATATGATGTCATTTACTCTGCTTTGGTGTTTTTTTCAGAGAGGACCTTCTAAATGAGAAACCAAAGACAAACAGCTTTCCTTCAGTCTTTACTTTACTTGCCTTTTAAGAGATAGTCTCTTTCTTTTACAAGTGTAAAGGAGCTTGATTTCTTTTCTTTAGCACCAGACTTTGGGAGCATCCAGTCTTCAAACCAAACCCCTAGCATACTTAAAAATGCTCCTGGCTTTTATCTCTAGGTCATTTGAAGTGGCTTATGCACTTTTCAGGCCAGAAATACAGTCCATTCCTTTCTCTTCATCTTGAGATTTGCTAGGATTCTAATTATTGATTCCATCTTCAAGAAGAGAAATTTTAGAGATATCTAGCCTAACTTACAGGCTAGGACAATTTTACATAGACTTTTATAGATGCTTGCATATTGTAACACAACTTTGCATTGCCAGCTTTCTTGTGTTTCTTTTTCCTCCATTCTTCCATCTTGTTTATTGTCAAAGGAGTCACTTGCCTTGTCAATGTAGAGAAAAATCTAAACCCACAGTATTCATGTAATTTATTCCATATTCAAAATGCTTTTTATTTACTGGCTGTTTCATAGAAAATTTCAGTAAAGTACAGTAGTCAGAGAGAAGTGATCAGATGATGGCTATGCAGAAACTCAGTGGCAAGAAAAAGCCTGAAAGAAGATTGTTAAATACAGCTCTGCAGTCTTTACACCACACTATATCTCTCACAAAGATTAAAAGAGAAAGTGAAAAATATTGCTGAACTAATAAACATCAAGCTCATATCTCCTAATTTAGACAAGACTTCTAAAAATTTTCTGTAACTCAATCCAGTGAGTCTCTTTACATTTAGGACATTATAGATGGTTTCAGGATACTGGATATGCAAAATTCTACCTTTTCCACTAGGCATCTGCTGAAATAAACTTTGTAGACTAACTTCTGAAAGCCTTTGCTTTTAGATGTTGGGGGAAATTAGAACAAAACATTGGGTCCTACCCAAGCAGCTTTTGTAAAGTACCAGTTCTTTCAAAGAGGGCTGCCGTTGGAAGAGCTCATGGACACCCTCATGGCTGAAACAGATCCTGATATGTCCAGCTTTGCTCTAGATGGCATCTCACTGTGGTCTTTGGTGGTAGAAGATAATGGAGAGACCAAGATGTAGTTTCTCTTCAGACAGAGAGAACATCACAAATACCCTGAAACGCCCCCTTTTCCTGAGGAAAAACTGATAGTAGCAGAAAAACACATGCACCCCTGTCATGTTGTCTGGCTGCAATTCCTCAGATAATATCTGTTGCTTAGTGTAACCCTTTGCCCTCAAAGCAGTCTCTGCAAAGACAAGGAGATCTACTTTGGAACCACAGCTATTATATTTGGACAGATACTGTGTAATTTTTATTACTTTCTCACCCCTGTCATTTCCTCAGCAGCATGGATTGCATGTCTCATATTGAAAGGTTTCAAAATCAAACTGTTTTTCATCCCTTTGGAGTGGCTGGGTTAGTTTTGAGAGGAAAATGTCTTCTGGGGACCATGCCAAATAATCCAAAAACCTCTTTCTTCTAATATCATAATCTCACTGTGGAGTCACTACCACCAAGCACCTCTTTTTCCTCCTCTAAAAAGTTTTATGAATCTCATCAACTTAGAAAGGAAACTGGGGTTTTTTCAGTTTTGGGATTTTTAAATTTAGATCAGCTTCCAAGTTAATCTCCAAACTTTTTCTGATCACCAGTATTATTAAAACAGGTTTTATATTTAACGGTGTCAGCTAATGTAATGTAATCCAGTTAATGCAAGAAATATTCCATTAGTCCTACTTGCTGAGGAGTGGGGGTGCAATTAACTATGAAGAGAGAATGTTGGCTTTCTGAGAGAACAAGAAGTGTCAGGTAAGAAAAAGGAAAAAAAGGAAAAAAAAAATCATATCACGACTTACGGAAGGACACACAGAGAGCATATTGGGAAAAGTAACTATATATTTTCCTCTCTTTTTCTTAATGCATAACTCATAAGAGTAGTTGTTGTTTGCAACAAAGAGGTTATTTTTCCTTTTAGATATGCAATTCATTGCTAGGTTCACATTTATGTTCATATGTTGTGTTTCTAACTTTCCAACCTAGCTTAGTTCCCAGAAGCAAGAAGAAAAAAACATGCTTGGAATTTACATATTGTGCTTATGAATTAAGGTAGCTGTCTTAGAAATGCTCAAGGGAGCTGGAAGTCATGAAGACACAAATACACACATAATGAAGTAAGAATTTTTAACTGACATATCTGTTACTCACTTTTATAGACACATATTCTGCTTTCAGTTAAGACCTGTTATTAAAAAATATTCAAATATGTGAAAGCGAAGATAAAGTCTCACAGACCTTCAACAGGTTGTGGTGCACTCATACAGTACTGTCTATATCACTTTTTAATTAGCAGTCCAAATACAGTGAACAGATTGCACAGCGTACTACATCAGCCTGGCTCCTACATTTTCTAGTTACTCATATTCATGTTTAAAGGACCCTCTTCCCAGTACAATTTTTCTCCTCCCTTTATTCTCCCCAAAACTCCGGCCATCAAGTAAATACCATTTCATTTGCTGGCAGCCACTGGCTTTACCTGGTAGCTGAAAGGATATTAAAATCTACTGTTTAATGCATTTTTCTATACCTGGGATGAGAAACCAAATTGCTGCTAGCAAAAATGCCTTAATCATTAACTGAAAGTAAGTTTTAAAAGCGTTCAATTACACCCCCAGTGGAAAATTTCTGACTTTATTAGTATCTTTTGAATCTGTATTAGAACTACCTAAGTACTAAAATCCTAGCGGACAAAGGGCTTGCCATATTACACGTATTTAACCTGATGATCCTTCCTTGTGTTGAAGTGAACAAAAGAGGGAAAGGAATTTAATTTATAGTCAAGATACTGAGAGTAAATTTTACTTGCTTCTGAATTCAATATTCAAACACACAAAAAAGTCTGTGTAATTGCACATTTCTGAATTAGAAATGAATGGGTTGATCTGTCTGCTTTTGCATAGAACAGAAGAGGGCAAATATTCCTCAAAAGTATAGTCACACTATTTTTTCTTAGTGAGAAGAGGAGGGTTAATAATGCAACTCTTTGCTGCTATCCAGTAAAAATTTCTATTGTATTCAGCAGCCAATTTTTACCCAACAGATTTAGTTTGATTTATGATATACTAGAGCATTTGTAGCTGAGAAGTTCGGAAAATATATCTCGAAAATCTTTTCAGAGGACTACTTTTTAGATAGTAGTAAAAGGTTATGCTTTTTAACTTCATTTTTTAGGGTGATTTAACCTACTTAAATCTTGTAATAATTTTAAAAGAAAAATCAAATTAGATATGTTTAGGGTTAGAAAAATCAGATTGAGTAATTCCATTTCTCTCCCTAATCCTCAACAGATTTTCAGACTTGCAGCATCTCATTAGGTCTGGAAATTGGCTGACTGGAGTTTGAAAATTAGATTATGACTTTAAGATATATTCCTTCATTACCTTCTATGGAACCACATTCCCCAAGAGAAACTCATGAAGCATTTATGAATTATAGGAGTTGTGGTCCCTCTGTATTTCTGATATAAGGGAGAACATTTAGGCTGCTCTGTCTTCTTCAGGGTCCATTGGTTTCAGTGAAAACTGCCTGTTCAAAAGTGGATACAAATGTCACCCATTTCTAGGGCCGAGTTTCATCCTCATTTAAAATTACATCCTTTGGGCGTACTGGTAACAGCATCGTGAATCCAGTTATCCCTAACTAATTAGCTGTTAAACAGCTTTCTCAGTAGGATGGAATTTTGCAAACCCAGTTCCATAAAAACACTTTTTAATAATTTTTTTACATATACTGTATTCCTTTACCCACTTTGGGACAAAAAGAATCAACAGACTCCTTTTATTTTCTGTGAAGGATGCAAATATGTCAAAACACCAGTAAGAGACCAATATCTCACTCTATTATCACTAATTCAGTCAAACATAATAGTAAATCTATACTAGATGCCAGGAACAAAGGGATTTTTGCGAAACAATGTTATGATGTTCTCTTAATTAGAGTCTTTTTAATAAAAGCTGGATAAGCCAATATTTCAGAATTTCATGGTACCTACTAATGTAGATATTTCTATGTCTTCCCTCTTGTTCACCATGGTCCTTACTTTGCAAAGGATGTAGTAGTTGTTCTGTGTTTTCAGGAAGGCATGAACTATATTCAAGACAGCTGACAATGATTATACACATGGCCAACAATGACAAGTACATAATTAAAAAATGCAATTGTCCACCTAACAATTATTATTGTATACTTCCATTCCATGTGTACCCACATTTGATCTTTCAAGTTACATTCCATTGAGTGAGAAAGACCTACGCCATATTACATTTCCGGTGCTTTGTACAGTTAGGTAGATGGAAATGGGGAAAGATTGCTAGGTATTGTGGTGAAAAGGGACTCAAAGTGGCACCAAAAAAAAACCATTGTCCTCTATCCCACAAAAACGCATATAAAATGCTTTGATTCAAAACTGAAAAAGTAGGTCCCCTGGATCTGAGATACATCTAAAAGGTGAGGTTCTCTGAAACTGAGGCCCAGCAACCTGCTGATGCTATGAAGATGCAAAGCAGAGTGCAGTAGTGCTTGCACTTCAGTCCTATAGCAAAGGAAGATAGAAGCAACTGTGCTAGCAGCTCAGCAACTACCCCAATGAGCTATTTGAAAAGGCAGCTGAAAACCGTATAATTCATAAACACAACACTCATTCCCAGATATCTTAAAAGAAATCCCAAATATTGGTGACTGGCAGAAATATCTTAGGAGATAACAGCATTCCACACTAAATGCTATAGAGACAAATTTTTGAATCCCTATTACTTAAGTTAAGATATTGTACAACTGCATCTAAAGAGAAATTTTTGAAAATAGCTCCAGCAGAATTCCAAAACTAAGATCTTTTTGTTAAACTTCTGTAGGAGCCGATTTGCATGCCTAGGCAGGAAGGTTCTTTGTTAGCTGTTGCAATAAGGGCACTGTAGTTGCACTGCACTGTATACACTCACTGGTGAAATCTCTGGGAAATTAACTTCAAATAGAGAGAAGGTATTAAATCTATGCACAGAGAAAATATTAGAATTTTCTCAATCTTCTGATTTGGTAATATATGTGATTAATAATTCCTGAGTTCTGATAAAAAAACATTTAGAACTATGTGTATCAGACAGCAAAGCTACTGCAATAGCACTTAGTGAAAATTTACAAATCAGATGAAACCAAGTGCTGTGTCTCTGAGGCAGGTAAGTCTAAAATCAGAGTGCAGTTGTTTTAGCATATTGAATGAGCAAATTAAAGTTATTGGGCAGGGGGAAATAATTGGGCAATTCCATCAATTGACTTCTGCTATTCTATAAATCCTCTGTGCAATATAGCCATTTAAAAATGTTGTTTAAGCTGAATATTTTTTACAGCTTTGCACAGACATTATATGATCTTCCCACGTTGTCACTACATTAGAAAGCAGGAATTAAATGTATTCCATCAATTGCAGGCAGGTGCTTTGCTTGAATCACAGTGAGCACACTCTCATTGATCATTCACCATGCTAATGTAAAGTCAAATGTAAATAGAAGGTGCAAATCTGGTATTCTTCTTTATAATTCAACTTCTTAAAAGCAAGTGCAGATGATGAAAAGGACCAGCAGGGTAACCTTGCTAAAAGAGTGCTCCAAACCATATAACAAAACCTGAGTGTGGAGAAGCTATTACAGCTTCCTGGGGTGACAGAGTATTCTTGAAGGGACTGTGGGGAAGGACAAGTCCTGCCTGTCCTGCCTCTTGACAGAGGAAATAAATCACCCTGCACACTTGAGGATACCTTTCCAGGCTGCATGCTGGGAACTTCATTACACAAGCTGTGCTATATATTACTATGCATATTGCCACTGATTGGACATAGCCTCAAATCCATAGCCTATTTCTGTCATAGTCTTAGGGGGAAGGAATCTGTTTTCTGCTTAAACAGATAGTGACTTGGAAAGGAAAGGGGAAGGAAAAGATACTGAGCAGCCAAGAGTTCTCAGTGAAAAAGATCCCCTTGACTAATGACATGTCTAATCTACACTAACCCTGCCTCATGGTGCATGAAATACAGTCATATTGTCATGGTTTTCATATCCCCTTTGATCTTAATGCAATTGTTGTCAAAGAGAACAGCTACTCACAGGAATCCTGGCTTCATTAGGAAGATAGAAAGTCCTTCCTCTGAGAGAGCTTTCTAATTTGTCCTTGTTTTCATATTTGTAAATGTTTATAGAGCTTATCCGTGCCTGTCAATAACTACAGTAAAATATTAAAATAAATTTGCAAACAAAGAATTCATTAGTATTATGTGTTCTTCAACATATAATCCTAATGCTAATATAACTTGGGGATGTTGAGTTGGATTTCATAACATACATGGTGGTGAAGCTGAGACAGGAATATATGACTCTGATATACATGTCGAAGCGAGAGAAAGGCTACCAACAAACCAAACAACACAAGGAGATAAAGAGATGTTTCTTCATGATACCTGCCTTTTAAGGCATCAATCCACATGCCACAATGGACTAAACTGAAAAATATGAGGAAGCTTTCAACTGCAGCTGCCGTTGTAACCCTTTTCCTAAAGGGTACTCCCTAGCCAAAACCAAAGTGTCTTATGAAAGGCAGTGCTGACAGGGCAGTACATCTCCCCTTCTGATGTTCCTCCTCACTTAGACGCTAAATATCAGCCAGCACCTCTGCTTGCCTCTTTGCCCACCATCCCACCCTTCTTCTTCCCAACTCAAACTAGACGTGATTTTATTAATGGATAATTTTTACCTCTTATTAAGTGTCCAACAATTTTGGTCCAATTTGTTAATAAAAAGAACTGCAAATGGTTGACACTTATCAATGGGTTGGAATCACAGTGGCTACTATATTGTCATCTGTATAGCCAGAAGGTAAAAATAATGAATTAAAGGAAACAAAATTAATGAAGCAGGCATCCTGTGGACTGAACAAAAATATATTAGATGTGAGATTTCACTAATTCAAGATACATTAGGAAGAGAATGAGAAAAAATGTAAATGGCAAATAAACCATGACATTTCTTTCATTATAAAAGTAAAGCATGCTTTTTTTCTATAATAAAAGTACTTTTACTGAAAAGGCTCTTATTACCTCCATAAAAGTCATGCCAGTGTGACAGGTGTTAAATATATGTATATGTATATGTATGTAACATGTATGTTGTATATGTATATGTACATGTATATTTATATATTGTACATGTGTATGTATATGCATATGTAAATGTATATATTACAGTGTGTAATATATGTACACATATTTTTAAAGATTCTTTGCCATTGAAACTCCTTTTCACAAAAAACCCCACTCTACAGCTAATTTATGGAAAATAGGATTCTGTTATACACAAACCCAGAAGTAATATGTACTCTGTCTTGCAGAAGAGTAAGAATTTAGATAAATACTGTTAATGTTTCCATTTACTGCACAACAAAATAATCTTAAATTATTTTAAGTTTTGCGTGGGACTCCTGCAAATAAAGAAAATGGCACAGATATGTAAAATACAGCATAATTGTTTTTTCCTCCTAAGAAGGTTACAATAATTGTGCCCAAGATGGCTTTGATGAAGCTTTTGGTAAATATCAGACAAATCTGCAATGTAGTGGGAGGCTTTCAGGATATTAACATGATATCCTAGCTCATATTGGGAACCCTTTTCATTAAAATAGTTTGTCTGTCAATAGCTATAAAAAAATCAAATCTAGAAAAATTAATTATATCATTAATACAAGTTTGACTCATAAATCATGTTCATTTGCAAAGGAATTGCTACAACCTTGCCTACTAGAGAAAGAGTGGAGCTCTAAGTGTCATTAACTATAAAATGTAAAAGCTTCCTCTTTACTAAGTCACCACAGACTAATAGTAGGTAAAAACACATAAATTGATTTGCATCCTCTGCTTGAGAGGAAGGATTAATTAGACTACCCTTATTTGAATTTGTTAAACAGAATGGTTTGTAGGCAGTAATGTTACATTTATTCTTGTTTCCTTAAATAGGAATATCTGTCCTAAGATAATTCTCTATTTCTAATGAGTATGGCATATTTAGAGCATCTGAATATCCCAGGTGCTATTACAAAGTTCTGCCCAAAGTGTTCATCATTTCACTGATGTCTGCGAATGTATTTCACTAGACTAAAAAAGACCTAGATTCTGCTGTATGCTCTTTCCTCATTAACATCAAAAGATAGATGTTCTAAGAAGTCTATTCTGTGTCACACGATATTCCACTCATTGCTGTCTGCCTCTCAAGCAGATAGACAGCCATCCTCTTTTGATATGAATTAAGTAAGAAAAACAGCTGAGCACAGGTAAATCCTCCAGTCTATAAAGGCATGTTAAGTGCTAGAAAAGGTGATTTCTCTTAACTTCCTCTGTCTGCCACAAAATGGAAAATCTTTAGATTCAAAAGGTGACATTTGTTTCACTGGCTTGTCATAATTCCCAGCCACATGTTTATCCATAGAACAGAGATGCAGACTCATGTCTTTAGCCTAACTAACTTCTGAATAAGAGATTCTGAATGAGCATTTATTGATGCAAATTGATTAACTGCAAACATGCTCCAATTGTGATTGCTCATTCTAAATCTGTAAGTAGACAGTAGCTCACACAGGTACAGTTTTCTGCATGCACCAGCTCTTCAAATGTGACCCCTGTGCAAGTCCTTAAGTTCCATGCTTCTATTCTACCTGTATGTTCACTGAAATAGCACTGAAGTAATAACACATTAAAATTAAAAATAAGTTGTGCAAGAGACTAATAGAAGAATAAAAGCTATAGAAAAGCTGTAAACAAAATAAAAATTGAAAGAAAAATTCCTGCTCTACAGCAATGAATCATGATGTGTTTTCACCAAAAATGACACAGTGTGGTTTAATGTGTTGATCTCTCATGACTCAGCCGTGAAATTGTGACAGTAACAGAGTTGATCATGAACCCTGAATCACACAAGAGCAAATAACAATGAAAACTTTATGCAAGAATCCAACTACAAAGAGAATTTAAGAAAAATATCTTGCACTCTAGAAAATAAGTATTTGCGAATCAATTCCACATGTAGATGCAAACAATTCTCTGTCAGCCTTAAATTTAAGATTGACCTTAATTGATTCTAAAGTCCTAAGAATATATTCTCTTCCTGAAACTTCTGCAGAAGTGTTATGATTCTTTTGAGTGGCACTGACCACTATATACTCAAACTTATTGTGCAACATTTATTTGTCATAGTAGAAAATAACAAACACCAAGATATCTGCAATTTCAAAGTGATTCTTGCATGAACTATTGTAACTGTAGTATAAGTAAAACAGAGCAAATAGCATAATCTTAGTCAATTTGGTGTATCATGAATCTCTCCTCTTAGTGCATTGGAGAAAAACTGCAGACTGATTTTTTTCTTTTAGAAATGTATCATGTCACAGTTTGTAAAAGCAAGTATTTTCTTCAGTCCTGGCACACCTTAATTAATACTAATTTGTTAAAGAAGGAAATATTTTCAGCTTTACACTGAGGTAACAAAGAAGGCAAGGAAAACAATCATGAAGAGCTTTGTAATAACATGTGAGTAGGAGGGGCGTAATACACTACAAATGCCATTGCAGATAATATTTTGCAGATGGTAAACAAATTTTTGGTTTTTTGTGTGTTTGTTTTGCTGAAAAATAACAATACTTTTATGAACCAGAAGTTAAATATATATGATTCAGCTAGAATAAACATAGTTTTAGAACTGTCCTTTCTTCATAGTGATATTGATGGGATGCTGTTTCAATTGTAAGGTAGTTTTGAAAGTCTGTGCTCCAATCCAATCCAATATTTGCTGAAGGTAACATAAGTAGTAGATCAGCTTAGCTGTGAATTTCCCTAGTTAAGTCTTGAAAATTTACAAGGGCAAAGATTCCTTAGGCTCTCTGGGTCACACTGTCAATACTCCACTACTTCCCTGTGAAGAAGTTCTTAATGATGCCCAATATGAATATCTCAGACGACAATTTGTGGTTAGTCTTGTACTACATAGCTGAGCTGAAAATATCTTTGAAACAGAATTTTGCATGAATAGTTTTCTGGGGCTATTAGAGCATCCCTGTGCATTCTTTCCCCCAGACTAAACAAGCCCAGCTCAGAATCCCACCAAGCAATCTTTCCATGAATTGGGGAAGGGACCTCTGGTTTTCGGCTCACCATGCCTCCTAATTCTGTATGGTCTACAAACCTACTGAGGGTGCACTCTGTCATCTTATCGACTGCTACTAATCATTCTTAAGAAGACCTCTTGGGCAGTCTCTTTTCTCTGTCTGCTGGCTGGATATTTGTCCATTGCTACAATTCACACCTGACAGTCTAGCAAAATTTCAATTCACCTGGGTTTTCTTATCCATTTTCCTTTTACAGAGACATGTTTTGGGAGGTTATGTACAGGTAGAGATCATCAAGTACTTTCCACCTTGTTCATGCAGCTACTTGATTGCAGAAGGCAATCAAATTGAATTAGCACAATTTATCTTTGGTAAATGCATGCTGACTATGTTTGATTACTTTTCTTTTATATAACATTCTTGGAAACTAACTTTAAGAGGACATTCTTTCTCTCACAGTTCTGAGGTGAGGCTCTCTTTCTCTCCTCTATTTCCAGAGACAGAAGTTAGTTCTATGTCACTGAGGACTTCTTTTAACCACTATGGTGAATCCAGTTTGCCCCATGGATATCAAAGTGTGCAACTTTGGTGTAAGCAGCTCCTAAACCTTTATTGCCCTACTGCTGCCTGTCCCTTTCCTTCTTAACTGTGATGCTGTGTGCAAAGGTGGACGAGATGGTGTTTACTGCAAAGGCAGAAAAAGTGGAAAACTACCATGGGCCTTGAAAGGTGAAAGGAAGAACATAGTCTCCAAGCTAAAAAGCTTACAGCTTGTTTACTCTTTTTATTACAATGGGTTTGACTTTACATTTGTAATGACCAACAGCAAATTTCTAAATATTCCATTGGAAAAATTTGGTCTGGTTTCTTTCACAAATTTACACACACCAAAGATGAAGCATTCTATGCATATGTTTCAAATTGTTTTACTCACCTACGAATGACCGCTCAGGAAAGCCTAATGAGTTATCTTTGAAGGCCGCTCAAAGAGCCCTTCCTTGCATTTTCCAGTACATTTAGATGTATTGACTCCCTTCTGTTTGTAACTGAAAGCACTTGCTCTCTCATGAGTACTAAGCACTCGATATTAACAAAAAAAGGGAAAGGGAATTAAATTAATGGTGTATTGTATGACTGTTTTTTGGTGAAAAACAGGATTGATTTAATTTTGTCAGCATGACACAATGTATTGTCATTGCCTAAGACATAACTTTCACAGTTTTGCCTAATAAAGAAAGTTTTCTGGTGACATTTTTTCTATAACTAAAAGGTGGTGTGACTGAACTTCCACAAAATACTGGAAAATACTGACATTTACAAAATCTTTTGAAAAATATTGTTCAAATATTCCATTGAGATTGCATATTTCATAAAACATTACAGGAATATTTCATTTATACCTGTAAGATGCAAAAAAGTCGTTCTCTTTGCACAGTTTGAGCACTGAACTACTTGAAGGAGAAGTGCTAAATTTTGTCTTGATTCTGCTGAAAACCTATTTCTCTACTTTCATAAGCTGTTGAAACTCATGGACAAAAGCTTCTGTCCATGAAAGAGAGAGGTCCCTAGGACAAAAAATTGCAACCCTAAAAAAACAATAAACCCCCCACCACCCCCCATGGATAAAGCATAAACCACCTTAAGTCCCCTTAAGTCTAACCAACAAAAAACACAACAGAGTAAAATACTTGGTCATTAAAATAAATTAGGCTTCATAGTTGGAATACATACCAAATGCATTCTTCCTCTGCAACTGCAAAAAAAAGAATAAAAGGTCTGAGATACATTTCATACATTCACTTTTGGTCTACACAGTAACAGTCCCATGCCTTTACCTTAGTGGTGCAAAGGAAACACATTTCTCCTAGTACAACAAATCTTGCAACACTCATCCAGGGCATGGACTGGAATTTCTCTGAGAAATTGGCATGTCTAGAGAGGTTGTTCCACTTTACTAGATCTGATGATCTGATTTCAGCTGTGATTGTGCCCATTGTTGGCACTCTCTATTGACCTTCTTTCTTCTAATACACATCCAGTGGTCTCAGTATTTGTCAGTGTGGAACCCTTGTATAATCCTCACTAATGCCCAGATTGAGATACAAAACTAGAGTTTATTCATTCAGAGAAATTTCCATCTAATCCACTCCCACTCCCTCCTTTTTAATTTACTTCAAAACAACAAAAATAAAGGTTGTTAGCAGGATGGTTTTTACTTCCAAATTTGCCAAAAAATGACATGGACCAAGGGGAAATCAAGATTTCCTTGCAAGTTTAAGAAACTATTTTCCTGCCCCTTGAGACAAGATGGAACAGTTCAGACTTGGTGTTTTTAAAGAATTCTGGGTTATTTGGTTCATTTAGTGCATCTGCTGCAACTAAAAAACATGCTATAAGAAAGGCACACCACCTCTCAGGACATCAACACACCAGGCATCAGAACCAATAGCACAAGAAAATATTGTACTTTAATTCTAAGCTGAACAGTTTGACACCTGTTCAGCTCCTGTGCTCTTCCTAGATAGTCCAGAAAGGGAAAAGAAAGGATCATACCAACTGAATGTTTTTGCTACTGCATGCAGACTGCTTGGAGATGTACAAAGGTATCCATGCCAGCAAATCCCACACTTGGTGTTGACTTGAAAAATAGTGGGTGAATTACAATAGCCACCCTCTTTGCAGCACGTTCTGTTTTACACTGAAATTGTTCTAGTTCAGGCACACCACACCCCCCCAAAAAATGTGACAAAACAACTTTAAGAGTAAATATATGACTGATGCTTAAAAAACTGATGCTGGTGCTGATGCTTAAAACTTTTGCTTTTTATATATCTGCAGCTTTGTAGATTTTGATATATAGCTGTATAGTTTCTAAGACTATGTCACTTTAGCATAGTAGTTGCACTTTCTCACATGTTATGCTACCTTCTTGGAATTTTTTTTAGTCTTGCTTTTTAGGCTAGCAAGCACACTTTGTTTTTTACCATATATTGGAGACATAATAAAATGTAGGGCTAAAAGACCAGGTGGGGCAGGGGGGGCTCTAATGGGGCAGAACCTGGGGAAAATTACTTAATCAACTTCTTCTAATTTACAAATCTGATTCCACGTGTGCCCATAGCCATGGGGGCACCTGGAAACTTCCATTAAAGACCTGCTTTTATATTATCTACATTAATATTTTCTGGAAAGTGTTTTTGCTTTTTCAATTCAGGCAACAGTGCCTTCCTGAGTTAAATTATTACTTACAATATATAATATAATAATTAACAAATAATTACTATTCAGAAACTTGTGATAATATTTCTGCACATCATAGCAGGGCCTGATAGTAAATAAATTTATTTCATTTTTCAACTCAGCAATTAATGCTGCTCCAATTCCTTCCTAAACAGAGTAGTAGCCTGTACAGATTTAATCACTTTCATTTGCTGTGACTGATCCCATAATTAAGCAGGAGGTGACCAAATTTTAAATGTAAGTTAATAACTAAAAGTTACTATTATAAAAAAAAAAAAGGCTGTCATCACATATGCACAAACAATTTTGATTTTTATAAAAAAGAATATCTTCTGGATCTGACTTTCAATAGTGATTTTCATGTAGGACTGCAAGGTGACAAAAAAATGATTCATCGTTTCTGACAGCTGACTGTAAAAGACCTAGAAGATTAGGAAGAGTTTAAACTACCATACCAATTAAAAGGCATTTGTTTACATTCTTGGATAGTCAGGCTACAGTGACTGTGGAGTACTTTGCATCCATATTCTTTGTTTCTATTTGCATTATCCTTGGTATCAAAAACAAAGCACCAAAAGGCAGCTTTTTGGTAGACACATGCAGCCACAAATGCATTTTTTTTCTCAGAAAGGCAGAAAGCTTCAGTAAGTCCAGCTACAGTGAGCCAGTCATTTTATTTCATTGTAAATTAACCTTCCAGTATAGACTATCACTCTTCAAAGTTGCTCAAAAGTGACTTCTAGCTAGAGCAAATATATTTTAGGGAGAGTTACTTTCCCAAAAGTGGTAAGTATGACTTCAGAAAGAACATTATACACCAACAAAAGACAAGCTAATCTGTTGATTCCTAAATTGCTGCAGGGATCCACGAAACCAGAACCTAAGAAAGTGCTGCAAGAATTGATGAATCAGTCGGTACTCAGTAATGTTTTCCTGCCTTAAGGCCTCTTTGGACATCAGATAACTGGAAAATTCTTTTAAATAACATTGGATAGTTCCTCATCATAGATGCTTTCCAAATTTATGTCAGGTAAATATTGACACTTGGGTTAAACCGCTATGGTAGGTTAGAATAAAGCATGGAATTGCACACTTGTTACTGCAAGTGTAGCACTTACTTCAATGTTGTTTTTTTAAAAATCTATCAACAGGTACCTCTACTGACAATTTTTTGTCCATAAAACTGAGTGTTTCTTCACAACCAAAGTTAAAGAACTCATTTCTTCACAGTTCTACTCAGTAATAGTGCTCATACTTTACTATCAGATCAAAATTACCAGTCATTCAGTGTATATTACCTGAAACCTTCCAGGCAAAATGAAAAAAATAAAGAAATTCACAGGCAATCACCACAATAGTCTTGTGAAAGTAACAAGACTAATTACCATATCAACATTTAACCAAAGAGTTTGGTAGCAGAAATGGATATTATTGCAACATTTTTTTTAAGATGTCAGTTCCTCCACAAAAGTATTCTTGTTTGCTGTATGTGAGCCTCATTCATCAGAGCTGAGCAGGCTTTCAGCTTTTGAACTGTTGCTATGATCAGAGAATGGCCCCTAAAGCACTTTGGCAATGGCAAAACAAAATGTCCGCATGCTGCTTCCATGTTCCTCAAGGATATTCTTCAGGATCTCCTTTTACAGCTGAAAGTCTGTCCAACATTTTACAACTAATGGGTTGGAAATTGTAGCTTGGATGAAGCTCCAGAATTTATTAGCCAGTGGTGGATCATCAGTACTGAGCTCCAGAGAAGAGCTTTGGAGACCTGCAAGCTTAAGTGAAAGGGGTCCCAAAATCCCTTGACCCTAACATGGGATGGAAATTGGACCTCCATCAGATTGCATTCCCAGAACTTGCTGCTGCAGTCTCTGCCCATGATGTTCAGAACAGGCTGTTTGAGGATCACACAACACACTCGAGCCAGCACAGTGCTGGAAAGCTTTTTACCTGTTAGAATATAAAGTACTTCCAGACTTAATTTTGGGGGAACATGCTAAAATCCAACTTGGGATTCTTTTGCTTAAGGAAAATAACTGTTACATGGGATGAACTCTTCTAAGTAAAGCAGGAAGCTGAAGGGACCCATCTGTCTGTTGACAGAGAAAGAGTTTCTTTTTATTTCCATGTTTTTATTCTTATCCTTGAAATGGGTTGGATTTTTTTCCTCCTAATATATAAAAAACATTTGAAAGTTTTACAGTGCTGTGTGAAGAGTAACTGCTTTGTGCTGAAGCATGCTGGAATCTGTTAACTTTCTAGGACCAATTATCTTTCTGCACAGAACTGCGTAAAAGCACTAAAATGACCATTTCATAAGTGGATGGGTATATTATTTACTTTAAATAAGTAATAAAGACATTTCCTCAAAATTTCCTCAGGTACTTATTTGCTCAAGTGTACTTAAAATGGTCAGCAACAGAATTACTTCCTCTGATCTTGTAGCAAAACAACTCGATGTGGACTTTACAAATCAAGGCATAAAATACTGAAGAAGGGATTTGATTTATTTGATTTGATTTGATTTGATTTGATTTGATTTGATTTGATTTGATTTGATTTGATAAGATAGCTCCCACTGTGATATGTAATCTGGGATTTTAAAATGTCACCTGGATATATTCTAAGAAGAAACACAGATAAAGTGTTTGGTGAAAATCTAAAATCCAATGTGAAACAATCTACAGTGTTGATGACCAGATGATTTTTTTCGTTACAACCCGGAGAAAAAGGAGAGATTAACAAAATGAAGAAAGGGAACATAATTTCCTGAGTCAAACTCCCAGAGCACTAGTTAGCAAATATGACTTTGTCTCCAAAACACTCAGTCTGTAATCTCACAGCCTTTGCAGACTTCTTTGCCAAGCTTTATGAGTTTGTCTGCAGGAAGCAGCATATAGATCCAAGCACTTTAGAACTTTTAAGAAGATGTAAAAATGTTCTCATAACTGGATGCCCAGTTTGCAATTTGGCAATGATTTATTTCTGTCTCACATCTTCTTGGATCATAAAATCTTCCAGGTCATTACTCTGAAAAGCATGGTGGAGTCCTTTGCCAAATGGATAATAACTTGGTCAACAGAAAGCACGAGGAAGTTAAGCATTCCTACAGCTTTAGAAACGGACAAGTTTAACTCTTAAATAATGCCTAAAATGGTGGGGCTGACATTACGGTTTTCCTAAAGACCATACTGCTCTATTATTTTTGCCCTTTTATTTACTGGTATCCAATCCAACTGTGGAAATATTGCTGATACTGTAGGTATGGGCTTGACTCAACTGGATCAAAACTCTTTTTTTCATACATTTGGCTTGTATTTATCTGGATTTATAGTCTTACAGTTCACTGTCCCTAGCTGTGTCATCCGGTTTTCCTATCTCATGCTCATATGTAAGGGCAGGCCTGCAAGGAGAAATAAATCATTCAGAAACCAGCTTACAAAAATGCTTTGCTTTGGAAATGAGATGCACAGTGTAGATGTGAGTATGTTAGGAGCTATAACACGTGGAACAGCTTACATTTAGGTAAAATATCATTGAAAGAAGCCTGGAAAATGCATGTAGAAGATGAACTTGGGATTGTAAATAGAAGTTTCAAGAGAATTTAGAAAATCTGCTCTATAATTTATATGACAGAATTCAGAGAATCCACAAAATAGTAAATAAATACTAAGATTTCTGCTAGTAATTCATATGTTATGTTTCACACAAACACATTTTCTGGATATCACTGATCAAGTGAACCAACAGAAATGTCCTTAAGGCATTTGAGGTCCCTATTCAGAGACAGAAACTTGACAGCCTCTTCCCTCGTTAGCTGGAATTATTCCAAATGTCCTCTAGAGATGTCCTCAAAGACTATACACCCACTGAAAGACATTCCTCAGGGTTCCTGGAGAACTGTGCCATGTGTTCAATAGCTTCAAGAAAGTAGCAATAAATGGGAATTTTTCCCTGGCAAAACTATTTTCGCACACCACAGTGGCTTGGGCAGTAACAAAATAATCTAAGAGACCACAAATTTGTGCTGATAAGAAATGTAACTGATTTTTCCCAGCTACCAGCATGGATACACATTTCTTTCACATGGTAGGCAAATTACATTTGAGCAGTCTTAAGTCATACTCCTAAAGATTTCATATTGTCAAAACATTAGTAATAGTAGAGGTTATATACTATAAAATATCTGTGAGTTACAAAAGGATGCATTTCTTGCAGCACAAATACTGGTGGATGTAGTACTCTCTCACAAAATTTGATATGAGATTATTATGGTCTATCTCTGCCAGATTATCATAAATGGAACCGTCACTCTCAGTTAACTGAAAAACTCTTCCTATAATTTTTAACCTCTGCTTATTTTTTTTGTCCTGCCTGCTTCTGATGGATTACTTAAGCATTATAATAATTTTTCCCACTATCTGTGAATCTAGGGGGTAACAGTCATTGATAAAAGACAGAGTTTACCTTCAAGCACAGGCATGAGTGAAAACCAAGGCACAAAGGGTTATATCCAAAAGCAGACATTAAAAGTGGTGTAACTCATATCCCTTATTCACAGGTCTTTCCTTGAAGATTCTGTATTTCTCTGGGCCAATGCTTTGCTGAGCTTTTTTTTCACATTAGGTGTTCACAACATCAATTATTTCCCTCTCTCCTTCACAAAAATACAGGGTGCTTTAGAGTCCAACCCCAAAGCAGTGTAGGAGCATGCAATTGATAATTTTCTGTGAGTTCCAAGAGATAAGGACTACAGCAGAAACTGAATTGATACTTGTTTAAATTTAACAGAAACATTGGAGAGTTTTATGATTATTTTATTTTTTAAAAAGTGGCCTCGGCAGTTAAATGTGAAGTTAAATGCTTTATTACTGTAGAACATGCATTCTTGCATAGAAAGTACTATTTTCTTTGTTTCTGTAGCAGTCCTTAATGAAGCTCTAAATGACACATCATAGACATGGTGTCACATGGTTTTCTTGTCATTAACAGTATCTCCTTACTTGCAAAACAGCAGGGCAATAACGGGCTGGACCACATCAGGCAGCAGAGTGCAAGCAGGTTGATGAAGGTGGTCCTTCCCACCTGTTCAGCACTTGTGAAGCATGTCTTTGGTTCTGTGTCCAGTGCTGGACTCACCAGTACAAGAAAGATGTGGAGAGAGTCCAATTCAGAGCCATCAAAAAAAATGGACAATCTTTTCTTGGTGTCCTCTGACAGGATGAGAGCCAATGGTCGCACATTGAAACCTAAGGAATTGCACTTTAGCATAAGAAAAACTTTTTTCCTCTGAGTGAGGTGAAACACTGGCATGGGTTGGGGTTCTGGAGTCCCTTCTCTTTGGAGGGGTATATTCTCTAACTGAATATAGTCATGGACAACGAGCTCCACTGAGTTCCACTGAAACAAAGGAATTGGACGGCATGATCTCCAGAGGTCCCTTCCAGTCTCAATTATTCTGAGGGATCAGCAGGACCTCAAAGCCCTGCCTAGACACCCCAGACACCAGGCATCTGTTTCCCTCCATCAGGAAAGAAAAACAACCCTCCTTTTAATCCTCTAATGTAAAAACTGTTCATATCAATCTCCTGCCTCAGACCTTGTTGGTAATAGCTCATTTTATCAATCTCAGAGGATTAATGTGTTGGTACCTATTCATCTGCCATCCCAACTTCAACATTTCAGAGTATTTCTTTGGGGTTAGGAAGTACTTCTCTTTCAGAGAGGCTGAGAGGCCGAAGCATTCTGCACCATTTTTTTCTGCTGCTTTGCTACTCATTAGGAAACACAGCTCTCCAAAATCCTGTCAGAAGCAGACTCTGCTAAGCACAGACTCTAAAACCTTGTGGCTTAATTTGCTGTAGAAATAAATCTAATTGGCCAACTCTACATCCTGCTAATGACCATTAACACCTTAACACCAACTGCTTAGGCTGGAAAAATAATGTTAAGAGGCTTTTTTTTATTAAGTGAAAAGCACAGTGTGAATAACATCCAAGGGAGAACACTCTTCATTTTATTTATTTGTACATTTTCAAACGTTATTATTTTCTAGTGTTGTGCTGTCTGATGGATATCCTTCTAAAAAGAAACTGCTTTCTAATTGCAAGTTTCATGTACTCTGCTAAAACACATTATTTCCAACTCAAGAAAATCAACGAAGGACTCAGCCTCAAATGTGATAACCTAGGAAATTTTCCTAGACCATATCTAAGGGAATTCACATATTACAGAAGATTTTCTCATTTTTGCTCTAAAAGTTTGCATGATACAAAAGCTTCGTCACCGCATATTTACACAAAGTGCTCCATTTTGGGGCTCAAACACTGAAAAATTTATCATTTGAACTGTACCCACATAGAAAAATATTTAAACTTGGCTCAAATCCCTCAATTGCCAGACTTTGGGTTCTGAGTATGCATACTGCACTCTAAGAGTAATGAATTCAGACCAAAACCAGCATCTAGGCTGATTTTCCCCCATAAATGAAGCACATGGAAAGATGTTTCTACATGTTTTTTTTGCAAAGGAGAAACATATTTAGAACCGTCTTGACATAAAAGCATTGGAAATATAGACTTTTCTCAAACTGAGAAAATTCCGCTCTGCCTTCTTCATTGTCAGATGATGATATAACTTTAACAACAAACATTTAGAATGGTCTACATGAGAAAAAGAAAACAAACCAAAAACTCAAAAACCAACCAAACAACAACAAAACAAATTACTCCCCCAAAAACTCAAAAAACCCCCAAAGAAATGAAAAAAACAACAAAACTCCACCAAATGACAAACAAACAAACAAACAAACAAACACAACAAACAAAAAAAAAATAACCCCAAAACCAATCAAACAAAAAAACCCCCACCAAAACCACAGAACCATAATCCCCAACATTTAAACTCTCTCCTGTTCTACTGGGGAAAATTTTGCAGCTGAGAATTCAAGAGTGATGGTACCAGAATAATGGGAGGAAATATAGCTTTATGTCTTCCCAGATGGAATGTTCATACAAGAGACAAAGGTTTATCTGTGCTTTTCCTTATGTGTTTTCCTTTTCATCAGGTGGGCTTTTGAGTTCATTTTTCACAGCTACCCAGCTCTTCACCCAGATGGCAGAGGAAAACTAAAACAAACTTTAAAAAGTTGCTTTGAAAAACAGCTTTCTGAACATTGTACCCACCAGGTCACAGCCATCCCAAGCTAGACATAAAACGTCATCAGGGTTTCTCCCCAAATTCTGGTGACCAGAAAAGGGACATATTGGCAGTCTTGTCTTCAGAGGAACAAATGCACTATTTTCCCAGGCCTCCACAGAAAACATAAAGCATCACAGTTGGGATTTGCCTACTCCTTTGCAGGGAGCTTGGTGTATTCCCCTGCTCCATTACTGAGCAAGCACCAGAAAACAAGGAAGATACACAAAAGGCAGTGACAATATGTCTGAAAAACACTGATGAATTTTCCTGGAAGCATTCTCCCCCTTGATAAAGTAGTGTTTTCTCTTGTGCTTCTTTTTGCAAATACCTTGTACATGACAGTCAAGCCTAAATTATTAAATACCTTGTAAAAAGAAAAAAAAATTGATATTCAGTACTCCCACTGAAATACTGTATGACCTTGGATAAGTAATTTGATACGTCTGTGCCATAAATATTTTTTTGTAATATGAAGGTAATACTACAAATCCAGACATTTTAAAGTTATGTGGCAGTGATAAGCACTATATAATGACTTCCTAAACAGAAATAATACTGGTATGAGTAATTGCCTTTAGTAGCCTAAGTGGAAATATGAAATCTTGTTACTCATACATAAAAAAATCAAGAGGTATGGTCACATTTTTCTAGAGAACAAGTTGTTGAATCTCATTTTCATTACAATTCTTTTAAAGCTCATTCAAAAGATGTTAAGTTTTCTGAGCAGAAACATGCTCATCCCTCACTCACAATGTTATTATGTGAAATTCTGTAAAGCTAAGGAATGAGTACTTTATCTATTCCCTCCTCAGCCTTGCCAGTGGGTAGATCAGGCCTCCTGAGCTCAAATGGTGTACAAACAAAACACTAATTAAAGCAGCCTTTGGTCCTCTTTAATTTAATGTAGAGGGTGGAAAATCCAAATTATTGATAGTACAAGGCTTTTTGTATCTGTCTCTGACCCAAACACAGAAGTACTTGTGTCTCAGGCTTAAACAATAAGAGATTTTCTTTTAGAAGGTAAGTTCTCAGCAGCAGCAGTCTTTCCAAGCTAGAGAGTTACAAAAGACCATAAGGCAGGTGCAAAAGGTATTGCTCAAGGCTTACTTATAATAGACTTGCACCCTGAACAAAGGTAGGCATAAGACCACTTCTAGTTGTTATTCACTTCTTTCTCCCACACACTTGCACTGACAAACAGTTTGTCCTTGTTCCTGCTCAGCCAATTGATTTAGTTGTCTTTATTGTCCCAATAAGGCTGTCAGAAAAACATTCTTGCTCCTAGTAATTTTACTTTTTGAATACCAAGTTGGCAATTTTTGAATTTAAAAAAAGATATATTTAAAGAGAAAAAAAGGGTTAGGTTCTTTGTTGTTCTGTTTGTATGTTTGTATGTTTATTTTGGGTTTTGTTGTTGTTGTTTCTTGTTTGTATATGTTTTATGGAGTTTTTTGTTGTTTGTTGCTTTTTCTTTTTCTGAATAAAATGGTCATATACATGGTTTTGCACTGAAACAGTTTCACCAAAGTGTTTTTACCAGCTCTGTTCTAGCCAGACGTCCTTCTCTGAAGTGTTACCACCTCTGAGGCTGTTGTACTTGTGAAACCCGAGTCGTAAATGGTGCACTGACCACCATGGAGAGAATCAGTTTCTTTCAAAAAGAGCAGATAAGTCAGAAAGAAGAATAAACTTGTTGGTAAATTACAATAGTCATGTCCTGCTTTTCCCACTTACTGCTGATCTCCTTGTATGCTCACTGCGTTCCCGTCTGACAGTACATTCAACAAGAAACATGCTTCATGAGACTTCCTAGAGTGATGAAAACATTGAGGTGCTTGATATATTGATAAATTTATCCCCTAATAAAACCAGTCTATCCAAAAGGGTTGTGTTGGCAGATAATTTGAATGCTCCTGTTAAGACAGAAGCTGTGAAATAGCTTACCCGGATTACCTCGTTGCCTAGGAATTCACTCCTGGATTGCCATCCCGGTGCTAGGTGCTGTACCAACAAAGAACTTAATGGAGACCAAAGGCAACACCAAGTCAGAACAGGAAATGCGGTATGGATCAAGCACAATGGAGACTAGATCCCACAATCCCTGGGGTCCTTTGGGAAAGAATGTATTTCCAGTAAAAAAGGAAATACCAATTTTAGGCAATGGACCTAATGGGTAACTGGAGGGCAATCTGAATATAGACTTACAATAACTTAGAAGAAATTTGGAAAAGTTGATTAATTTGTACCTGCCCTCTAAAATGGAAATCAATTTGTATCTTCAAACAATAAATTCTTTCATTTGCAGGTGAAAACTTAAAGCAGAATTTAATTACTTGAAAATTCGTAACCAGTGCCTGCTATCAATCAATGAAAAATCTGCATGTCTATTTTTAAACATATTTTTGGCTCACATTTCTAAATCACATATTGTTTGTGTTTACATATTTCTTCTCTAAAGAATATTTTCAATAATCTGGAGCTTTATTTAATCATTGTCTTGTTTTTTTCCATTTGTTTCAAAGTGAGAACACACAGCAGGAGAATTATTATTTTTGTCTCTCTAAAATGCTCTACTTTTTAAATTTTTTTTTTTAATTTTTTTTTTCTTTTCAGACTAAGGAAGTGCATGGTTCAAATAAAATCAATATTTTCTCTTTCAAATGCTCTCTGTAGGATTATGTGCTGTGTGTTTCTGGCTGTAGCCTTTCTTGCTAAAAGGTAACAGATAGGTGTAAATTATATTCACACATCTTAATTGCAGTCATTGACAGTTCTGTGGGTTATTTTCCAGCTTAAGACCTTGGGTTTCCTAAAAAACAACTAGAATGAGACTCAGGAGTCTCTGCAAACTTTTGCTTATATAGAAATATCAGTTAAGATTGTGATTTTTGTGTTTATTTTCTCCTCGCAAGATTTCTTTTCTGTCAACATTTCCACCATAGACAAGATTTTATATGCAAGAATGTGCTTTTATTGATACAAGCAAGACCATCACTAATGCTTTTCTCCTTGTAAGTTCTGTATCTATTGGGAGATTTCCAGGTGCAGCTACATGACCTGCAGGCAGGAGTTTTTGTTCCTTTCTTCCGTGATGCAAATACTTAGAAGTTTTTTGCTGGTTTTTTTTTTTTTTTTTTCCTTTTTAGTATTGCACAGAACATTTTGAGAGTAAGGAGAAAAAAAATAAGTTATTTACCTTGATTTCAGAACAGACACAGAACTGCTGGAAGCACTATTCTCTCAACGGTTTGATAAAATACACTAACAATTCGTGCAAAATTCAGGTACAAGCCAATTATAGTTTATTAATGAAATTGAATGAATTTTCACTACTTAACTGCATCAAAATGTCCTTCCATGGACTCTTAAAAAGCATGTAACATCTCTGCACGCTTTTCTTGTATTATTCCATGATTGTAACACTCCAAAATCAAGTCTGGTTTCACAATTTGCACTAACACGCATTCCTGTTGTGTTCACAGGTACAAAAGCAGCAAATACCAGGCTCAGTTGTTGTCTCTAAACTCCAGTCTAGGCAGAAGAGATTACTACAACCACAACAAAAATCACAATCATTTTTTCAATCTACAGATAAGTAGGAAGCTTGCTGATGAACCCACACTGTCATTTGCTGCATTAATTCAGAGTGTAAGGTTAGTTTGAACCCATGAAATCACCTAATAATCTCATGAAATAATAATAATAATAACAATTGAAAACCAATATACCAACAGTCAGGAAAGACAACATGTAAAGTTGGCATGCATGTCTGTTGTATTGCTTAGAGTGACCATAAAAACTCTTTAGATCTCTTCTAAATCTGGACAAACTTAAATACGAAATAAAATCGGCCTAGAGTGGGTGTCATCTAAAGTGAAAACAGGTTCTCTGTATTTAGAAATAAAATTAAGAATTATTTCTATAAAGCTAGAGACTGGTCATCACAAAATATGTAGGGCTGGGTTTGCAAATGAGGTAGACTCAAATGTTGGAAACCTCAAAGTCTTGCAAACTTGTTACCTCATAGATTTCACAAGAGCCATCTGGGATCCTAGATGCCCTAAAAGATGCATAAAGCAGAGTTCAAAAATAAGACAACCAGCTTATCATTCTTAGCTGTAAATAATCTTAGATCATTGTAGGGAAGTGCTGAGCAAGGACCCCAGCATAACTTTGTTTGACAGAGGGTCTGAAGTATAATTCTGGGTTACAACTTTGATAACAGTTCATCAGTGCCATTGATCTCCAACTTCAAGCTAACTTCCTCTTCTCCATTAAAAATAGTATAAAAGGAAGTTATGGTACAATCCTCCCTCCACTCTATGAATAAAAAAACCCTCAAAGAAAAAATTCCCCAGTAAATATCTTGTAATTTACAAATTTACAGGATATTTAGATGAAAGATTTTCTATTGTTCTCTCTGACCCCTTTGATATTAAAAATATAGCTATAAATGGGAGAAGGAACTTGAATACAGGCTTTTAAAGTGAATGCCCCAATCCTTTTGAGCTTTCAATCTAGTTTGATACACAATTTAAAGTTGAGCCTCAATTAACTCCAAAACCACAATCATATCCGTCATCTCAGATTTTGTTGGATTCCTTTTTATTTTGGTACACTAGAATTTAAAAAGGTTTTCTCTTTTTCCTTTCTTTTTTCTTTTTTTTGTTTGTGTTTGTGTATTTGTTTGTTTTTCAATCTGAAAACATACTGTGCTCTGAAGACCTTTGGAGCTATACAGCTAAATAAACCTTTCAATGACATTTTAAAAATTGCTTTGCATTTTTATATCCTTGCTGTAATTCTGTGTTCCAAAATTCACCATACAATCACTTATTAATTATTAAACTGCGTTTCTTATAAAATCCATTCAGATGTAGAACTCATACATGTTCAATATTTTTTTACTCTTCCTCCCTGCAGTCCACAGAACAGGCAAAAAGGTAAAGCCAAGATGTCCTGGGAAAAGGAGGCTGAGGCAATGCAAGGAGAATCAGTGCTTCAGGAAATGTTTTCAAATATAGCTAACCTATGCTTCAAAATTATAATTTTCTATTTTTTGGTTTAAAGATACATGAATTTAAATGGTAAGAACACTAATACACAGTGATGATCATACATCAGTACATATCTAATACCACAGTACTACAAGACAAATGGAAAAATTAAGAAAGAAATGCAACAAAACACCTTAGTTTGTTAAAAACATGCATGTCACATTTATTTCCCTGTTCTGTTCCAGTTGGTTTTCCACATTACTGGCTACAACTCGCTTAAATACACAAGAAATTAGTTCCTGTTATCGCAAAGTTGTTGTGTAAATGCTAAATTTTACTTCTTACTGTCTATTTTTACTTTCCTATATAAAAATAAACTATGTATGAAGATATTTTTGCACTTGATTTAGACAATTTCAGCAATGTTCAGCTCACAATAGTAAGCTATCTTTCTAAATGCAAGAGCTATTTTTCCTATGATTTTGTTGTCTCCTATGAATTTTTTTAAAGTCTATTTACTCATGAGAAGAAGTACATAAAATCACTGGTCTTCCAGTGGAGTTAAATTGTTGACATGAACTACATCTTTCCTGATCTTGCATAGCAGTTTTAGGGGTTGCATGCCATAATTGGTCTAAATACAAGTATACTTGTCAATCAGATAGTTTCCTGGAACTTTGGAACACCAACAGTGTGCCTGGTTTTATTCTCTATTGCAAGTCTCAATTGCAACTCATCAAAAAATAACATGCCAGCAGAACCTGTAAGACCTTTCATGCCATTCTCTTCTACACAAATTAAAATGAGGTTCTTTGCTGAAGCCAAAATCTTCCAATATGCTTGTCATGAGCTGGTGAATTTACTGTTCACATCTTTCTTTTACAATACAGATTAAGTATGGATCCAGAGCTCAGCTTCAAAGGGGCCCTCCAAATGCCATATTTTCATCATAGCATGCATTCACGATGCAAATATAATATCCATCTGGGCCTTTCATAGGCTTAATTTATCCCTGCTTATTTATCATAATTAAGTGCACTGTGTGATAAGAATCCATGTGGTATCTCTACTGATCTGAAGTAGGGAAGACATTACCAACCCCACTTATGAAATCTAGCAATTAAATTACAAGATATCACTCATCATAAAAAACAAATCCTCAGCTAATGACATAAATGTGTTGGGCTAACCAGCTCTGTTCTAACACATATGTAAAATAATAGTGCAAGGGGAATGACAGAACATCAAACATGATCTCTTATCAAAGATGAGAGAGCCCTGTAGAAGCCCCAAGGAAAGTCCCAAACCACTGAATTTGAATGTATGGTACACCACAGATAAGTTTTGCAGCAATAGAGATGTAACTAGGAACGAGCTGTGTCAAGAACCCCAGGTCAGGAGGTTTGGAGAAGCTCTTTTGAAATCAAAATTGCATCATTCCAGGGAAGTTGTTTTAAAACACTGCAAGGGCAGTCTGATTTTAGGCTGACCCACCTTCCCATCTCTTCCCTCAAAACCAGTAAGCGCATATATATATAAATGCCTGTTTTTACAAAGTGTATACTTTTTTAATAAATACCTTTCACAACCTCATAAAACAATATAAAATTAAAATATTTCAGGCAATCAGTCATATATAATGTCACTCAAGCTCTCATGTAGTCTGTATTCAGAGTCCAGAATTTGGTTCAGCACAAAACACTGAGCTAATGTACAACAGTGACAAAACACTGTGCAGATAAACTAAGTAATCTCTAACTCCAAATACGCAGCAGTGCTGTCACAGCAAGATAGGGACTGCTGCAGATCCTAGACTGCAGCTGGACAGTCCTGTATCACCCTCCCTTATAGCCATAACCTTTGATATTTCAAGCTGGATTTGTTCAAACAACCCAGAAATAAGTTTCTGTACTGAAGGAGATCTTTAATAGTTGCAAAGTCTCTTACTCCCTTTGAAACTGGTATGAAATCTTTGCATATTAAGGGGATGTCACAGGACCCAGACAAAGAAAAAAGGTGAAGAATACCCATATTTGTCTAGAAGAGCTGAACCTCAATGGTTCTTCCAAGACCCAGCAGCTAGATAATGCCACCTCCTCAGACCAGACTCTGCCTGTAAAAACCTTGTATGTGAAAAAGGCACAGTAACATCATCCTCTTTTCCCTCTTCTGATGGGCTCAGATCACCAGTCCCTGCACTGTACATGGAAGACCTTGAGGTACTCTCATTGCACATTGTCTACATAGGAGAAGACAAAATAAAAGTCATAATTAGAAAGGTCAGGTCTGTCTTTTGGTCTGTTTTCCTCTCTCTCATGCTCTTCAGTGCTTTTGATCCAAAGAGTCCTGACTGCAAAATAGTCATAATCTGCCTAAGCAGACTCTTCAGCCCCTCAGAAGGCAGGTAGGTCTGGATAGCTGCTAAATCTGGGGTGATCTACTGATGTATCAACACAGAAATTTTGGGCCTGAAAGAATTTTCAGTTTAAACAGGGAAGCTCATTGTAGCATTAAGCACCTAGGAGCCCATTGAAATTTAGACCTTAGGAGTCACTGATTTTCAGTAAAACTTACAGAAATGAACTTGCAAGTTTTAATGAGTAGTAATGCAATTTTGGAGTCATCTTGTCTGGAAGCAAAGCTGGTCTGTAAATCATTAGACCATTAATAGATGTTCCTTTGCCTTTCATTCCTAAGTATGGTAGTAATTATCTGTTTTGCAAAGCATTATAAAATATATGTCATCATATTCAGAATATTCATGTAGTGACAATTCTAAAGTTATCAGAGATGATATATAGACAGAAGTGGGTTCATAGTGAACCAGATTTCTAAGACAGCTTAGCTCCAAGCCCAGAATCATAAACTTTGATTGGGGAAACCACAGTGGCCTGCAAAATACCGGAAATGAAAGGGATAGATTTCTCCAGTGCTGGAAAAATTCTAGATCCTTAATGAATTGTTGATCCTTAAAACTTAAGATGATTTCAAATTCTTGACCAATGCTATTTCTATGTGCTCAGTTCAAAAATGTTTTCATTGTTGAAGTTGAATATGCTTGAGAATTAAGGTTCTTGCAATATTTGAAGATAAAAACTGCAAAAAACCATAAGAATTATTTTAGGTGAGCTGTAGTTACCTGCTGTTGGTAATAAATTTGTGACTCTTATTGCCGCAGGAGACTGACCCTACAGAGGCAGAGGCTTAGGGCGACTGCTGCTTCCTAGGCAGCAGCAGGGTAAGATACATGCAGGCCTACTGCTTCCCTCCAGCTCTGTGCTCCCTCACTCACACAGAAAAATAGCTCTGGGTAAGGTCTTGATACAACTGCTCTGCTTACTCTCCCTCTGTCTCCCTGTGTGACTCACCACCTCCCACATTTCCCCTTGTGGCTCTTCAAACATGCAGTGATGGTTTTATTCCAGTCTGTGTCCCTGCTGTTTTATGTCATCCTAAATTCTATCTCCATCTTTGTGCTAGTTGAATAGCAGAGCAAACTCAAACCATAGACTTGTCATTTGGTCTTACTAGAGAATTTTTTTTAGAGTTTGAATAGTAAAATATTAACGAAACTCTTATGGTTTGAAAACTACATTTGGGATTAAAGTTTCCTGATAGAGGAAGAAAGATCACAGCAGAGATGGTTTTCATCCTTAACTGTGAACATCCTTTGACACCAGGAATTGGTCAAGTTAGATTGTGTTCTCCACCAAAATTACATGGAGTTGAATTGTGTAGTAAAGGGGCTACTTAGGAAGTTGCAGGAAAACTGCAAGGGAAGTTAGAGGCACTAGAGGTATAAGCAATCTTCAAGATGGTGCAGGCTTTTCAGAAAGGTGAGGTAAAACCTCTGTACTTCTCTAGCACAACCAGAAGGTAAGCATTGTAACATGTTTCAAAAATAAAAAGAAAAAACCAAAACAACAGAAAAAACCCCAAAACCATCAACACCAAGAAATCCCAAAACGAAACTCGCCCAAATCCTAAATTAAGCACAAACCTGAAAATTTTCTTTTGCCATAACAATGTCATGATAAGCAAATTCATCAAGCTTTTCAGACTGAATGAATAATGTTCAGAAAAGAACAGTTTTCCTGCCAACAGTTACAGAAGTGATTTTCTATCTGTTCTGGGATCTGCTGAACAAATGCCAGCTAGGAATGTAAGAGGCTGGGGCAATGCAAGTACTCTATAGCTTAATATGTGTAAGGAGTTAGTGTTTGTAAACCTGTCATCCAGTACACTTCACTGAGAAATGGCCTCATAGTGGTGGTAAAAACTACAAAAATCTCAGGTTCTTTCATAGATCCAAGAACCAGAACAAAGCTGTGCAATGCCTGTGTAAACTGTGTCCTGCTCCAGCGCTGTGCTTGACTAATTGAACACACTTTGTGTGATTCAGGACTCCGTGGTACCTCACTTCTGTTCATTTACTAGGTTCTTGATTGATTAATTAAAATTATCTGTGAGTTTCTTCTTTAAAGTGAAGGTAGGTATGAAGGTGAACAAGTTGTTAAGTTTTTTGTTTAGAACTGCTAAACTGCATTTAAGTATGTACCTTGTTTTTGTGAATTGCCTAGAGCATTCCCTTTTTTTCCCCAAAATTTACTTCAGAATGTGTTTCAGATATTTGTAAGAGACAATAACACCTCTTTCTCACCAAGACATGGAAATCTGAGCTGGGGTACATTTTGCATTTCCTCTTAATTTTAAACCCATGAAAATAAGCTTGCAGGAAGACTGAATATGCTCAGTGAATACAGAAGAATATTAAGTCATCGAAAATGTGGGTTTGCAATCATACTGAAAGGACAGGATGGCTTTCAACAGTAAATCTGGCAGGGCTGAAAAGATTAAACTAGTGCTGCCTGGGTTAATTCTTAGCTAATCTTGAGAAAGTCTGAGCTTAAAACAGTAATTTTGGTCCCCGCTTTTATCTGAAAACAAGTATTTTTTTTTAAATTTCAGAAATTTTCTTATGTGTGTATGAAAGCAATGGTCATAAAATCTTTTCATTCTTCCATTTTTATCCACCAAATTTTTCTTTTTCATTCATACCTGCTTTTATACTGCATGGGCTTTCTTCAGAAATCTTCCAGTGCATAGGACTGAAATCATAGACTTATTAATAGGTTTATGGTTACAACAAGACAGACAAACATATGTGACTAGGGAAACTAAAAATCCACTTCACCTGTTGAACTGATTGTGGTGAACAGTAAAGCCTTGTTATTGGGATTTTTATCAAAGAAGGTCATTTCGTGCTTGTCCCTTCAAACAAAATGACTGCACAAGGATATTTATTAACCTGTAATTCAGCATCTCTGAAAATACTGTTTAACTGGAATCCTACTCCTAGCCTGCTCCTCCCAAGCCTGTGAGAGAGCTTGCCCATCTCCCAGTGGTTTGTACCTCCAAAAATAAGTTGGGTGAGCCCTGCTCACATGCAGGCTGTTAGTGCTGTCCTCCAGAGCAGCCCTTCCAAATTGTAACAAAAAAAATCACAGAAACACAAAATTATTTGGGTTGGAAGAAACCTTAAAGCTCATCCAGTTCCAACACAGGCAGGGGCACCTTTCCACCAGACCCATCCAACGCAGCCTTGGAGATTTTCTGGGATGAGGCAGCCACAGCTTCTCTACATAACCTGTGCCTCACCGGCCTCACCCTAAAGAATTCTTTCCTAATTTCCAAACGTGATGAAGCTGAAACCTATCTTGATAATGGACCTTTGTACAGGTAACTGTAAACGTGTATTGTTGTCCATCAAATTCTGAGATTTACAGTTCAACCAACACGTTTAGGAGTCCCAGCGAATCTCATTCTCCCATATACAGATATACTGTGGACCTGAGGAATGGTAAAATCCCTCTTTTCTGGGGATTTTGATTTTGTCCCTTGGAAATGTGGAATACTATGGGGTATCAGAGAGAAATTTCTCTCTGTCTTCATCTTGAATATGTTTAGGGCTCAGCTTATTTCTCTAAAGACATTGCAGCAGACTTTCTATGTCACATAAAATCCAAAAAGGTTAGGATGGCTCCAAAAGGGATAAGAATAACAATTAAATTAGCATCATTACACAGAATATGAGCCAGCTGCTTTCCAAATTATGGGATCTGATTTTTCTAAGACAAAGGAAGTAACAGAGCATTAGAAAACTGGAGAAGCAGTAAGTCGCCTTCCACAGAACTGACTTTCAAGAGCTTTGGTTAGTTGAGGGAGATTACTGTAGTCTAACCATCAGCTGCTGATTATTGTGAAGAATTCTGGAATTCATTCATTTTCAGATCTACTTTTTCTGCAGACAGGAATAATTAGCTACTTTTTCATTCTGTTTATGCTTCCTCTCTGCTCTGTATTCTATCCTTCTTTTTGCAGCAGAATCTCTCTGAAAGCAGTGTTGAATGATTCCTATCAGCCTGCTCCCTGTTATCTTTCCCTGAAAAGAAAATTATGAGACTTAACAAGGGCAAGGAAAACTGGCACCCCAGGATTAACCTGTGGACAGAGAGCTCATCTGGATCACTAGGTCTGCACAGCAGTCTTTGTTTCGAGAGCCAACAGATTTTGATCAAGGCACTGGGAATAGAAAGGATGTAAAGAAAGGAGATTGTATCTAAGAAACCATCATTAATTAAACCCTACTTAATTCAATAAAAGTTTGAAAACTGAGTTTGTTCTACAGTATTTATAATTTACCTTTAAATTTATAATTTACCTTATAATTTAACATTTACAACTGCATAACTGGCTGAGTGATTTTTCCATAACTATTATTAAAAGATAGGAAAACTTCTCCCTAAAGCATTAAGATCAGTATTTTATCCCCCATAAATTAATAAAATTGCGTCATGACTTTGCCTTCTGCTGCTTAGCTTGATCTTGTTTGTTTTCCTAAACAGGCACAGGAATGCGTCTTTTAATAGAAGAAGGCCAAGGGATAGGAAAACTTTTATTTCAAAGTTCTAATCCCCTGAATACAGTCATGATGGATGTGTTAAGTATGTTGACAGAAGACCCTCTACATTAAGTCTCAAAGCTAATAGAATTGCCAAGAGCTGAGAATTTCACAAGATTTAGTTCATCTGCTTTCAAGTAGTGGCTGTGTGAGTTGAGACTTGGTTTCCTTCTGTTTGTTTTTTTTTCAGAAGCAACCAAAAAAAAAATCACTCTTTCCCTCCCCCACATGCAAATGCTACAATGCTACATATTGAAAAACCCAGTAGCCTCAAAGGAGGACACTGCAAAGATAAGTAGACAAAGAGGCGCAGGTGCCTGAGCCTGAATGATATACATCACACACAAAGAAGTGGTACTGGGAAGGGACAGTACAACGTGAAAAAAACTCTTTCTGGTGTTTCAGCTCCTTACATGAGGATCCAGTGATGTTTGTGAATCTGACATATTGAATATTCTCTGATTTCAATACTGAATATCTATCATGAGTCATCTTACTTTTCTTTCAAAAGATTTAAGCCCTTTATTCAACCATCCAGTGGTTAAAAGACCTTTCTCAACAAAGGGGAGTTATCAGGGTCATTTTCTCCAGCCCTAAACATCTTCACTGGTGACTGTGGAAAACCGGGGGAGTCAGTCCACTCTGAGAGGGACGTGTCCTACCTGGTCTGTCGCCACTGTTACCATGACAGAAAATTGTTAGAAAACATCCTGTATGGGAGAAAGTGAGAGTGGGAGTCCCTCTCCTGATTGCCAAAGTTATGTATTTTCCATGTTAGCTTGTTGCTGGCAGTGTGTACAATGTTATGAAAATGGCATTTTTTTTTTTTCCTTCTTCCTACTAATCTAATGAATAAATAAAGAAAACTGGAAAATCTCCTAAAGGTCATATGTCTTGGCATTTAAACTTGTGTTCAGCACATGATTTTTGCAAAAATTTTAGCTTCTCTTGTCTCTGGATTCCCATGCTGTATTTTCTATTGTTGCAGGGAAAGCAGGTGTAAAAGAAAAGAAACCTTAGAAAGAATCCTAGATCAGTCAACTTTCTCCTCATTTCTGCATTTCCAGGGAAGGAGATTCTTTACTCCTAGGACAGTCTGTTTTCCAACACGTACCAATGGCTGATTGATTGATTGATTGACGATGTGGCTGAGAAAGAAAGTTTATGATACAAATGGGTCAAATTCTGCTGACAGAATTGTAGCAAGTTAAATACTCTGTGAATGCTCTTTGGATATGTTCATAATTTCAGAAGTGGAATTGTAAGGTGAACAGACACAAATAAAAATCAAACACCAAGACCAGAGCCAAAAAAGACAGTTCTACCTTTTATCTGAAACCTCTCCCAAGTGACAGTTTGTAAGCACAAGGTATTAAAAAGTTCACCATTTCAAAATTGTCAATAATAAATTCATGCAGTCAGTAACATAAAATTTTCTGCTCTGGTACCACAGCTGTTTCCCATGTTATATACCCAACTCGTCAGATAAGAAAAATAAACGGCACCTAAAAGTAAGTATGGCTAGCAAAATCACTGGTTATCCCATAACTCTACTGAGTAACTCAAAAATTAGAAAAAAACAAGTAAAAAACCAAAAACTATTGAGAATATAAAATTTTAGGCATTATTTTGATCTATAAAATTGGACCATAACAAGGAATACCTTACACTTGTGGGTTTTTTCAATAATTTCAATCCAAACTCTCATTTGATTTGCACACTTGAAACTATACAAATGAACCATCATAAGAGCCCTGTTGACCTTCATTGAGATGCAGATGAAATCCAAAGGACCATACACTAAAAACAGGCTACAGGATCACAACCTATCACATAATTTGTGAATTACCAACTGTTAATAAACAATTATCTAGCAAAGGAAAATGGATGCCTTTATAGGTGAACAATCATGTGTTAGCAGACTCAGAAAAGCAAAAAGGCACCAACTGTTTTATTGTCTTCTAAAACAAAGCCAGTGTTTATTTAACAGTTATTGGTGCACCAAAAAGAGAACAGAGCAAGACAATAGAAAAATCCCATGCAAATTGTAACTGAAAAGAAATGAAAAAGACAGACGGCTGTTTAATCACATCACTGATTTTCAGAAACAGTGGAGAGATGCAATGGCTGCCAGATTTTCACAAACCAGCTAAGCCTCTTGGGCATACAATGGGCCTAATGTGCTTTGAAAACCTGGCCAGTGGTTTCATTATGGAAACTGCCCAGTTATAAGCACATTTGTAAATATGGTCCTTATTTAACAAAGTGCAGATTGCTGTTCATAATTAAGTTTCACTTTGGGCTGCCAAGAACTTAAAATTCTCAATACAGGACCTTTTTGACATAATGGTAAAATATCAGAATGGGCCAATTTAGAGCCCACCATCAAGACCACAATTATTTCAGCTCAAAGCTGCACAGTTTTTTGGCAGTGTTTATCACATCAGTCTGAGGAAGAGCTGGACCATTTTTCCTGAATGATTTCTCCCTTCTGATTCCATCCTAAGGTCTCAGGGGCACTTTCCTGTCCTATGACCCAATAATGCAGTCTTACCATGGTTTGACAGACCTTGCTAATTTTTTTGTGGGGTTGAAATTCATTTGCATTTTGTTTACACCACATCCATACAAAAGAATGAAGAACTCAACACTCAAAGTTTCCTGGGAACAATAAAAAATTACAAGAACAAAGCTGTTATAAATACTTAAAATTTTGAAGGCATTGTCTACAGTGTTTGCTACGACAAGCACAGTTGTACTTGTGCTCCCTCTCTTCTTGTTTGTACCTGAGTATTGTCCCACTTGAAGACACACTCAAGTAGGTAAAAGTGATAATCATGTTTAAAATGCCACACATAGCCCTGTTACTTCAACAAGTGTTCCACATATCAGCAACAAATCCTTTGACAGCTCCTTCAAAATCATTCAATGCAGGTTCCACCTTGAAAGATGACACATTTTTCATCAAGGTTCTTTATAGTTTATGTATTTCTACTACTTTTGATATGTGAAAAGAGATTACAT
Source organism: Pardalotus punctatus (assembly GCA_013400915.1). NCBI lineage: Eukaryota > Metazoa > Chordata > Aves > Passeriformes > Pardalotidae > Pardalotus > Pardalotus punctatus. Next base: position 189,703 of record VZTX01031385.1, on the reverse strand, counting down.
CTTCCTTGTATAAGATAATGATATTATTCTCTCAGAATTCATAAAAATGCTGCAAAATTATTCAATGAAAACCTCAAATTAAAATAACAAGATTTCATTCTAAAAATTTATGAGAAATTCCAAGGAATATTGGATCACTACACTTAGCAAATCTACCACTGGTTGCATAATAAAAACTGCTTATAGGGCATAAGGATCATGGTTTAGCTAAAGGCATGAGAAGGGAATCTAGATGACAAAATGCAATCATGGTCAGAAAAATAAAGCAAAACCCTAAAATACTAATTGAAAAGGTAAAAGAAGTTGGCTTCCAGAAAAAGGACTAAGATTTTTATTACATGGATTTACCACATCCATTTCCACATCTGGCCTCTTAAAGGCCAGAGTGAGTTCTTTAGTGACTCTCTGAGCCATTATGTTAATCATCAAGGCACACACACACACGTGCACACACAGATTATTAAATCTGAATGTGTTAACCTCAAAGGGAAATGATAACTGAAAGCTAAGCTGGAAGACAAGGCAGATCTACTACTTCTTTGGCTGAATCTGTGTTTTAGATAATTCAATATTCAATACTATGCCCATGAAACTGTCCACAAACAATTAACATTGGCTTCACCTGTAATCGTTTTGAGTCACTGTCTGAAAGACCAGTGTCAGCAAAGGAAGAAAAACTAGTAGGCTAAACCTGCAGAGTTATTTAGTCACTATTACCAATTCAGTGCAGTGGTGTGCTGCCTGGCAGGCTTCTCTTGTGCTTGTGACATCATGTTGTCACTTCAGCAACATAACTTCTTAAGAACAAACCAAAATAAAAGAAAAACCCAGTGTTTTCTATCAAAACATTTTTTTAAATATAATTGATGGCACTCTGGAGATATACTTGCAAAACATGCTCTGGCAATATTTGTGCTGAGGCATGGGAAGATATTTAACAAAGATTTTCATGACTGGCACCAAAAGGTGTTTTGGAATCCGATTTTCTTTCTTTTGCCTTTTTTTCTGATCAAACCTCATAATACCAATAGAGTTGCCACAGAACTTTGCTATTGCCAGTGGCAGGTGTGGAGGATGGTTTCTAGAAATGAACCCAAATACATCTTACAGCGCACCATACTTCGTGTCTCCCTTCTGCCCATTACATTAATTCCTTCTCCTTAAAACAGATCACAGTGGGAGGTGGGAGAGAGACAACACAATCCAATGCATTATTTTAACAGTCATCTAAGATTATTCAAAAATAAGAAAAATCTGTCTAAAAATTTTACTAATTTGAATGTTCTTTTTGTTTCAAAAGGAAGTTGGGTTTTTTTCCAAACATTCTAAAAACACACAAAAACCAAACTTAGAACATATAAATCAAATAAATAGTAAATCATCAAAGTTTTTCCTCCAACAAAAAAACCCAACATGTTTAACCACTTTCCAATCAGATTCCTTATTGCTTTGGCAGAATCTTTGCAGAATTCTTTGTTAGTAATTTTATTTCATTATTTGCTCCATATATATTTCTATGGAGACTTCCTAACATGACTAAAATCCTGTTTTTTGGTCTAAAATCAGGTCTTACTACAGTCAGTTTCTAGGTCTTCATAACTGAAAATATTACATCTCTTTCCAGGCTGACTTTAATACAAGGAGGGTTACTAAGCTAACCCTATTAAAGTGAGCAGATCTGCAAGTTGAAATGACTGTTACTGCTGCCCATGAGTGCTGGGATCAAGAATGATGGATTGCAGTCCATAGCACTGATAATCCATCTAAGAAGAAGCAGGATCCCATCCTGGATTATCTTGAATTGGCCCTCTTAAAGGTTTTGTGACGTAAATTGGAGGCTCTGGGCGCAGTAACAACCTGCAGAATATATGACATTGTTCTGTCTAGTAGTGCCTGGAAGGCTCTCAACTGTGATGTTCCAGCCTCATTAATCAGCCCTGTGTTGTACATCTCTGTCTGATATGAAGCTGCCATGCCTTGTCACCAATTACAGGCTCTGCAAAACCCATCTCATTATAATACTTATATGGCTTGTTCCTGAAGGTGATACTTGGTGTGCCACATACTCAGCTTGCCAGTAGGAAAATTGCCCTTGAAGTGAAGACACATCATTCACGAGGCACAAAAAAGCAGCAAAAAAATTTTATGAAATGCTGCCTGGAATATTAGTCACAACACTCTGTAAAACTGGGTACATAAAATTGAAACACGGGAAGAGAAGTTTCTGAGCAATCCAATCAAACTTGTTATCTCCTTGACAGATCCAGGGCTGGGCAAAGTTTTGGTGGGGCACCAGTCAGAATAGGAATGTTGTTATTTACTTTGGTGTGGTTTCATAATTAAAGAAAAAGCCCCAAATGCTGCTCCCCCACCCACCTCTTCTGCATCCATCAGAATTCAGAAAAAACGCAACATCACTCCTGCAGGCATTGTACATGTGTGTCCTCATTTGTGTCACTAATTGCAAAACCAATGCCAGTCAGAAACATCTGTGGTAAATTCAAAGCGCTGCAGTGATGTGACAATACAGAGAGTGTGATGTGCTTTCTCATTACATTCATACCTTCCATGTGAAATTTTATCTCCCAAGTGACATGAGTAAACCCAAAATTTTGACATGTCCAATAAATATAAAAACCTTGAATTTATTCTTTTACAATATACTATAATTTATGCTGTTGGTGCATTTTTGCCATTACTACTGCTTTCTCTCAGCCTACCAGAAGGTTTAATTTGATAGTCCTGATCTGTAGGTATGACCTCCTCTGGCTGCGTAGGCTCTCTCCAGCAGTGTAAAACCCATAGATATGAATGATGTATAAGGACAGGTCAAAATCTGCAAATTTCATGGAAAGCATTGTTATCTCCCTCCCTTTTCTTCACTACATAAAATACGGTAAAAACACAAGGATGATTATCATGATTGAGAGAGACATTTAAACACCTTAACTTCAAAGATAATATGGTAAAATATATAAGCTTTTAAGAAAAGAGAAATTCACATTTTTTGGCTACAGTCTGTCCTGATGGAAGTTGAGTACAGAGCTCAGGTGAGGGGAAAAAGTTTTCTCTGCATGCTATTCTTTTACCATTTTGAAAGCAGAAGTATTTGTTCTTAAGCAGAGAATATGCCCTGATGTAATTTTTCAGAAGTTATTTCAATAAAAATAGATAAGATGAAGAAAGAGCTATCAATGTCAATTAAGGGGGAAAAAAAGCCACACACGTCCTAAAGTCCTTGATTGTTTTTCTCTTTTCAGTACCTGTACACACATTTACAGGAAATGAAAGAGAAAACAATAATGTACCTTCATAAAGAAAGGAAAACAATACCATTAAGTCACAAAAACCATAAAAGACTTAATAGCAACATAAATCTCTCTGTCTAGATGGCAATTTCCAACCCACAGTATTGTGAAACAGGAAATACAAGTTCATCTTCTGGAAAGAACAGCAGACTGCATTATCTTATAAATCTTGTACAAAAACTGCCTTTTATCATGATTTTTAAGCAGTTTCAGAACTAAAGACTATTACATCTCAAAGCCAAAATTCTGTATCAAAATGTTTCCAAACAAGCCAAAACTTTACCTTCCATTTAAAGGATAAACGCCGAAAAAAAAAAATCAAAAAACAACCCAAAAAACCCAAACAAATAAGCAAAATGTCCAAACTAAACAAAACAAAACCTCAAGGAAAAAAAGAAAACAAAACAACAAAACCAAAAAACCCACAAAAAAACAACAAACTAACCAAAAACCACCAAAAAACCCCAAAAACCCCCCCAATCAACCAACTAATCAACCAACCACCCAACCAAAAACAAGCACCCAAAAAACCAACCAAACAAAAACAAAAAAGCAAGCAAGCACACTAAAAAAAAAAATACAACCAAAAAAACCCCAAAACCCCAAAAAACCCTCCAAACCTCCAAAAACCCCAAAACCGTTACTTCACAATATAATATTGTGCAGCAATAAGGAATAACAAATCATCTTTTTCTGTAGGTAACAAAGTGGAAACTGCAGCACAGAGAATTTCATCAGACTTTCCAAGTGTTTAAGGTATGGCATTCTATTGCATTGTCCTGCAAAATAAGTCTTCACATAACTGACAGATCATCTGAGGGTACATATTATACACATATTGCTGTGACATTTTAATACCTTTCCAAAGAAATACAGCAAGACTATCAAGCTCTCTGGTTTTCCCCAACCACATGTTCCTTTCCTTCTCATATTGATAAAGAAAGAGCACCAGGAAATTGCAGAATTCTGAAGAAATGAAGATGAGAAGAGTTTGTATATTGAAAAAAACCATGAGACATTGAAGAAACCATGAGCAAGGATCTTGAAGCACTGGTAAATATATACCAGAGAGATACTGAATGAGACATTTTTCTCACTTTCCTGTTTGATTCAGGGTACCAGAATATCCAGAAGTCAGTTTAAACATTTCTATGCACTAAATGCATGTACATAATGTGCAGTCTTCTTCTACAGAGAGCTTTTTTGTATTTTATAACATATATGTAACAGTCTACTTGCATGAATACGTGTTTCACCTAATCAATATGCCAAACACCACAAGCTAAAAGTAAGTGGTAGGGAAAATACTGAACGCTAGGAAACTGTTGAGATAAATCACTACTGAATGTATCTTTTCATTCAGCTTTTTCTACTATCAGAAAAACAACCTTGGGGTTATCATTTTGAATCAAAAGTGAGAAGCATTCAGCATCTAAGGACTAAACCAATAGTTGCAGTTCAAAGAGCTGAAAAGTCAGTGGAGTGTTAGTGCTGCTACTTTATGAATAAATCAATATTTTCAAAACCTTTTGAGTCTAAAAGTATGGCAAGTACAGCACTAAGCAAAATTTTGCTGAAAGACAAGTGGTGCAAAAGCAGCATAATTTAAGCCTCTTTCTTTAAATCCAAAGGCATAACCTTTGCTCCCAGATGAGAAGCCAAGTCAGGACAGAGCTGCTCCCTTGGGAATGTCCAACAGGAAGAGGAAAGATGACAGTGGGAGAACCCGTTCTGCCACTTCTGAGATAACTGATAGCATGGAAGAGAAAGTATGGCAATGAAAAAGTTTCTCATCAAGAAGTGACAGATGAAACCAAGTCAATGTTCTACATCAGGGATATAGCCATTTTTTGGTTTCTTAGAGATTTCCTGACCTGTGCAGCTTCATTCTTCATCCGTGCCTACTGCTGACATTGACCATGTCATCTGACCAGTGCTTTGAATGGGTGCAAAACATCATCTACATCATTCTCCTGTGTGCCCTTGGTGCCAGAAATTACTCTTAATCTCATTAGCCTAACTAACCTCTAAGTAACCAAGATTTCTAGGACCTTTCACAAACACTTATTTTTAAAAAGTACTTGGGGTGAATTATGATTTTTTGGTGTTTTTTAACATTTCATTGTGACTTTCATTGCTTCAGCACACATTAAACATTTTATTAAAATGCATGCTAAACAAAATCAGTTTGAAATAAAAAATCAAAATGTTCAGCTGTGTTACTGCCAAAGTAGAGCAATTATTTACCACAATTCTGTCTTTCATTTTTCTTTTGTTCTAAATATAATTTAAATTGACACTTTTAGAAATGTTTCAACACAGAGAAAACAACATCTGTCACCAAGAAAATAATCAAGAAAATAATTATTAGAAAAAATTATGATCAGTTGTACTCTGACCTATGAGCATTATTAGGAGATGCTGAAGAAGACTCAGTGACTGAAGGTTGTCAGATAGCTCTTCTAAGATCTTCAAAGCATAATTTAAAGACTCAAGCTTGGACTAAACCATTTGAAAAGCTGGATTTTCAGATAAACAAGGAACCAATGGATTCATAAAATCTACCACCATCTTTCCCATTCATTTCCGATATGCACACTGCAGCTAAAAATTTGGTCTAGACCTAGTATGAGCAAACATTAACATCAAAAGAGCTACAAAGCTAGTTTCTTAACTCATTGTTCATTTGTTAGGCTAGACACTGAAATCACTGATATACATAATTCTTAGCAAAAACAGGTGGTCTTGCAAAAAAAACCACATTGATTAATTTAGGAATAGAGCGTAATCCTTCCATGTTGTCTTCAGAAAAGGAAAACTTCCATCAGCTCAGGCTTGGGGCATTTTGGTGGAGTTTCTTTTAATCTCTTAATTTCAGATTAATTGAATAGCACGAGACTAGAGCTTTTACCAAGAACAAAAGAGTGCACACAAAAGGGGAAACACAGAAACATCAAAAGCCACATGGTGATAAATGAGCTGACTTATTTCTTCTTCATTATGCATGAGCAGCAAATTAGAAATATTTGGTAGCTTTGGCCATTGAAAGTTGCAGTCTTTTTTCTCCCACTCACCAGTTTTCAGGGAGGCAGCCAAGGTGTTCATTTACTGCTGCAGCCCAACAATCCTGGGACACAGTCTGTACTTGTTATGCTTTCTTGTCACAGACACAGACAGAGAGTTTTCTAAAAGTGCTCATAGTTGGAACTCACCGATTTTCATCTGCCATCGTCATAGGTGAAGGGATAAAAGAGCATCATAATGGTATTTAGGGTATTCTCTGCCTTTTATTACTGCTTAGGCCTTTTCTGCATCAAGGAAGTGACTACTTCATGATCGAATGCAGTGGCCATGCTCAGATTAAGAGCCTAAAGAATGTAGCATGGCAAGCAAATACTCGGTGACCTAAAAAAGCATCTTCAGGTAAATGACAATTGTAAACAATCCAGTACAAATCTCATGGAAATTCTGTGTCCAACAAACATTTAAGAATGCATTTCACTCCAAAAGATCAGTTTCACTGACATCAGTGGGAGTGGTCCGACTTTTGCTTTTTTGGGGCAAAGGTTTAAGGTTCCAATCAAGGCTCATAAATGTAAAGTAGGGCATTGTCTATACAACACAAACAAATAATAAACACTTCCAGACACTAACCACAATCACAATTTTCGTACTCAAAATATACTTCTTATTACTTTACAAATAATACACAATAATCAGCAGCACTGTGATCACAGGTATTTTGGGCTGCAGTGGAGCTGTTCTGCAGCTATGACTGCTTATCTTCATTGATTACTTGAATATATTCCCAGGAATTTGTGGGCATAAAGATATGGCATATCCACCCAACATCAAGTAATCCTGAAAAATGCTGCTTGTCGAATTTAGGAATACTGTGATGAGAGGAAAAGGCATAACTGAACACAGTAAGATTAATGGAAGAGTTTTGGTGTGCTCTTCCATTTAAGAACAGTATTTTCAGAGCACTACATGAAAGAATGAAGCGTTGAGGACAAGGGAAGAAAATTATGGAAAAGTTCTTTCCACTAGTGTCTCTCATGCAGAGGCTTTAAAAGAATGAAAAACACTTTATAGAAAGTAATAGGAATTTAGGTAGGTTATTGTTAAGGCTCTTCCAGTATTTTCAATATTGCTAGGTTTGTAATTGCACCTGAAACATCCCCTCTGGTCTTGACTGGCAAACTAAAGTACCTCACCTTTGGAAAAGTTCCTCCTCTGAAAGCTCAAAAAGAATGTGTAGAGGTGGGGTTTTTTTTGTCATAAATGTGGTAAATTTTTATTTTTACACCACTTCATTGATATTTTGTTACTCAGTTGAATTTATTTATTTTTTGTGTTAAAAAATTGAGAGATTATGGCATCTTAGAAATCTTAAATTAATGGCAAGAAACTCTAGGTGATATTATGACTAAATAAATAAGATATATTCTGCTGTCTGACTCATATTCTTGCCAGTACGGGATATCCAGAAAATATCTAATTTTAGTACAGGGGTTAGAAATTCTTTCACAGCATATCACTGATACAACTGATGATTTAATATTTTCAGAGAAAAGTCCAAGATACACAATTGTCACATCAATTTTCCCAGGAAGCAACTAATTTAGTACATCACAACTTTACAAATACCAGGATATATATTGCTGAAAATGAATGCAAAATTCCCATTGGCTACATACAAGCAGAGGGGCTTTATGGAATTTTTTCCAAACCCACATTTCAAACTCGAGTTCACCTCTCCTTTCCACATCTTACACCTTATTTCCAACTGAAGTAAACTAAAACACATAGACTGAGAAGGATGGCAATGCTCTTTATCACGTCCCCAGGTTTGTGTGATTCTTACTGTTTGTGCACAGAGAGGTTGTAGTTGCATTGTTTTAGGATTTTCCTTTCTCTCTCACAGAGAATATAGATAAACTGTACTTTCTTAATCGCTGTGTTTTGTGTTAGAGGTGTACAAGCCATAACCAATAGGTCTTTTGGGGTGGATTGTCTTTGGCCAATAGACACTTATTTATTACTGTGTATAAAAAGAAGTTCCTGTAAATAAAACCTTCTTCTTCACCATCTTGAAGCCTGTCTGCCTGACCTCTCTACCTGCTTCCACAAATCCCACGAACAACAGAAAAGCAAACCATAAGAGGTCATGACAATGAAAATTTTGGAGCAGCTAAATTTTTCCCTTTTTGAGGGAGTATTTTGTAAAATCTGTGTTTTTCACGTTTACTTGGAATTCAGACTTCAAGCCCTACCAAATTCCACCTGACTGCATGTAGCCTTTAAAAAAAAAACACTATCAAACTGAAAATTTTCATCAAGTTCTTTAACTGTGCAGTGGGATTTTCTTCCTGTGATGGAGGAGGTAACATCTATAGAACACCCTCTACCAGCAGCTGTCAGAATCCTGTAGACTCATCCGCACTGTTGGCATGTAAGCAGAGCAACTTGGAAATGTGACAGCATCATTGCAGGAAAATGCTGATTTGGAGAAACTGAGATAGCTTTTTAAATACAGGGCAGCAAGGTTGAATTCATCAGAGTTCATCAAGTCTGTCCCCTGCCCCATTAAATGTTAGAACCAGGGTGCTGAAACATCGGAGGAGGTTGCTTAACTCCTCTGTGTGTAAATCAAAGTTTATTTCAGAGCTTTACTGCTCTGATAGTTACATACTTTCTGCCACAAACATTAATTAATTATACATTTGCACTTATCTGCAGGTGTACTAAATATTTTTTTGGTTTCAGTAGATCTACTCAGCCTCCTGACCTTACTGCACTCAAATCTATGGAGATTACTCACATCCTGCTCACAGATTCCGTACCAATGCATTGACCTTGCTTCTTGGTGATACACTTAGTGGAATTACGTAATTCTAAAAGTTAGTAGATTCTGGACTCCTTTCAACCCACAAAACCCTTGGCCCTAAACACTGATAACTTTTACGCACTTCCAAACAGCCTGCCTGAAAGGGAGCTCTGAAGTTCTGGCTCCTCAGTCCCAAGGACATTCACCAAATTTCTAGTGCCTCCCAGATCCCAGGCTTTTCAGGGCCCTGTCAGGTCAGCCTGTGGGAAAACACAGAGGTCAGCAATACTAAGAAATATATTTCTATTCAAAATCACTATAATGCTTAATACAGATGGAAAATCCAGCTTGGATCACCCCCATCTCCTAGAGAAATTAATTCCATGTTGGAATTCAATGCTTTTGTACTAGGACTTTCAAGCTGTTTATCTTGAAGAAACTAGACACCCAACCTCCTAATCGCTATGCCTTTTGGTGGTTCCAAAACCAGCAGAGAGTCAGCCAAGAAAGGTTAGTCAGACCCTGAAGGAAGCACATATATATTTTTAGCACTTAGACATGTGATTCTTTCACTGATCATCCAAATACATAGGAGGGCAGATTGCTTGTAGCTTGCACCTTCTGATTCTTCTTCAGCACTACTGATACCCTCAGCAACTGCTCCTTGCTGCGTGTTGCCTACTTTACACGCTCGTTTGTCATCAGAGACATCCAACAGCATCTGCAAGCATAAAATGTTCTTCAAGAGTTAAACATAAGACTTTAGCGTGGCTGATCCCAATTTGTTTGCCTGAGGTTTTCCTGACAAAAACCCTATGGTCCAAAATGCATATTTCAGAGCACAAGATTTCTGAGGATTGGCTGAGGCAGCTGATGTTGTTTAGCCTGGAGAAATGGAATCTCTGGGGAGACCTAATCCATCTCTACATCTAAGTGAAAGGAGGTTGTAATTAGGTAGAGGTCAGTCTCTTCTCTCAGGGAACAAGTGACAGAACAAGAGAAGAAGGCATCAAGTGTTGCCAGCAAAACTTTAGATTGGATATCAGAAAAAACTTTTTCACTGAAAGGGTGGTCAGGCATTGGAATAGGCTGCCCAGGGAAGTGGTAAAGTCACTATCCCCAGAAGCATTCAACAGTTGTGTGAATGTGGCACTTGGTGAATATGGTTTAGTGATAAGCACCATGGTGCTGGGTTAATGGTTGAACTCAATGATTTTTAAGGTTTTTTGCAACTTTAATGATTCTGTGTTTCTGTGGTCTAACATCAGTACCCAGGGCTGACCCTCAGTGATTTTGCACCCTGAGGTATCCTAAGACTCTAGGGCTGTTTTTATGAACATATCAACAGCTTTGTGGGAGTGGGTTTCTCAGCCTTACTTTAACAGAAAAAAAAAAAAATATAGAGACCTAACAAGTAATGAGATTCAAACATATATGTATCCATAGATTCTAGACCAATAAATTGGCTTCAGCTTTCCCCCAACAGCAGTGTTAGGAGAGGAAGAAGGAGTGTAGAGACTATTTCTACTGCTGTTCAAACACTCAGCACAATCCTAACACTGACTAGATCCCAGTGCCCTCAAAAAAACTACTGGAAAAAAAGCCCCAGTGTGGCTTGATTAGCCAAGAAATTCTGAACTACTATTTTGTAAAGAAGAGAAATGCAAATATGATAGTCTTTCCATCTGCCCTTTTTTATCCATAGGCTGATCCAAAAGAAAAAACACCATGATATACTTAACAGCAGGGGCTAGTGTCCATTCTAGGTAGGGTATTCTTCTTTCCATACACTTCCACCTAAGCTAGGTACAATGTCCTAGCATTGGACATGCAGAACACCACTTCAGTATCCTTTTAATAAAACAAGATAAGCAAGAGCTTGGTCCTTCCATGTACTCACATACATATATGCATATTCACATCTACAGACACATACCTCTCAGTCCTCACAGATTTGAGAAGAGTGCACTGAAGAAAGGAAATGGTGGTTGAATGGCAAATGCTTACAAACTTGAAGCTGTATTTCACAATGATGAGACTGATGCAGATGTCATGACATTTGAAAATGCTTCTCCCTCTCCATTTCAGGTAGCAGGTTTGTTCCACCTGTCATTGTTTCCAGAGATATCTGTACTGCTACATAATTTAATCATTCCAGCTGATATGTCAAGCAGCTAAAGGTATTATTAGTTTAACATGGTTAGGACAGTTTATATTGAAAGAGAAGATTTAGGTTTAGGTTTTTAATTATTACACACAGGAAAAAAAATGAAAATGGTTGTTCAGTTTAAATAGTCACATTTCCTTATCTGCTGCCCTAATTCTTTTCAGAAAGATGTTCAAGTGTCCACCAGCTTATTTGTAATGCTCGCAACATGTATCTGAAATCTGAGAAATGTACATTGCATAACGGCAAATGGAAAAATGTGTAACTCCATATTTCTGTTGAAGTCTTATTTGAAGCCTAGATGACAAATTCAAATATAAATGGCAGGGTCCAAAACAGCCACAGAGGACTTTTCAATTAATTAATCAAATTCAGTAGTACAAAGAAAACAATTTTAGGAGTGAGCTAAGGCAAATATTAGTGCTATACAGGAGTTTCAGACTTGTTCTATGTAAACATTACATGAAGTTCCTTAAGAAAGAGACTCTGAGAGTGGTGCCTAGTCATTAAATGATTTAAAGTAATAGGAGTCATGTGGCTAAATCACTAGGCACCAATCTGAAAATGTACCCTTAAGATCTTGCTTGCCTGATCTCCTCCAAGGCTAAATCCACCCTAATCCAGCTGTTTCTGATACCAAATACAAGATTAAAAACTTTTCTAAACTGTGATGGGATTCCTGCTGTGCTATCAAATCACATCAACCTCTTCACTGAGACTAATATTTAATTCTTTAAATTTTTGTTTGTTAAACTTTTTGTTTTCATCATCTAACAGTTTTCTCAGCCATGCATTTTTCTAATAAATCACCCCACTTTGGGACTTGAGAAGTTGCATGAAGTGGATGCATACTGGATTAATCATAGAACAAATCTCAAGGAGCTAAATATGCTGTTATTGATAGCTTTCGCTCAGGACACCTCTGAGTCTTGAACTAGCAAAAGTGAACCAGCGCACACTTTCCGTTTTCCTTTGCAGTATTTAGTATTTGGTACCAAATTTGTCTTTGGTAAGTTGCAACCATCCACAGGACCAAGCCTATGTGAGATACTCAGAGTATACCTAACAAATATCTCACAGTGCGTAACAGCTTCCGTAGAAGACTCTGATGCTTATGGTGGAGAGGCTCTGCTGATAGAAATAACATGTCTACCCAGCCACCAAAAGCAGTCAGGCACCTAAAAAGCTGCAGAAGAAATTGCCTTGATAACAAAAACCAAAGTGTACCATCCACTAAAGTTATTGTGGAAATACAGAAATATCTGTATCAATGGATGTCTGATAAAGCAGAATCACTTTTCACTCTGTAAAGTCACACACCCTGATCTGTACACAAAATATGATTTGTGTATATAGCAATTGTGGGATGAAACCTTTAATAATTATTGACTTTCATCAAAATATCAAAATAAGATGATGAATTTGGGAGGCAGATGCAGGTCTCATCAGCTTAAATTTGCAGCTAATGAGTGTGACATACCAAACTGTATGAGAAACACCGCAACATAGTTTCTTTTCCATAGTCTACTTGTTTATCCTGTCTCTGAGAAAAATGTGTTACATTGGTCCTCCATAGAGTGGTGTCTCTACAAAAAAACAACAGAAAAATTCTGAGGAAGCAGAAATTGTATGATAGCAACCAGACTAGCTCTTGTCCCTGCTGATAGGTGTGTAACCCATCCATAGATGACACCTGCACACTCAGCAGTTTAATGGAAACCAGGATATGGTTTCCATCTGATATGTTGCAAACTAAGAAACTCTTAGTTTGCAACATATCAGATGGATATTCAGGCTATGGAGGAACCAGAAATTTGATTGCCCCCAAAAAGGGCACAAGAAAAAGTGCACTTATGGGTATGATTATGAGACCAGACTGGACTGTGTGAGCTTCTCGTCGTTCCAAGGGCTCCATTAGATTATATGCTGACTTCCTGGGCAAGGCTGGGTAGAAAGTTCCCTTTCATTACCCCTCCAGAAAAGAGGACATCTTTAACCCTAGTCATTCTAGAGATCAAGTTTACAAAAAAGAGACATAAAAAATTGTATTGGCAGAGTTAAGTTAGGCAGGAGCAAAGAGCATGGCTATTGTTGTGTCTTCTCTGCTGCTGCCAGCAGAATGGGCTACACCAGTCTATCACAGCTCTTCTAATCCTTTGCCATCAAATTCTCACTTGACTTCATCCTTAGAATAAGCTATGCAATAAAGATATTAGAATGATATCCAATCAGGTTTCATTTACGGAATATGCAAACCAATTCAGCAAAAAATGGAAGGTTGAGCTTGTGTGTTTATAAGAACACCCATTGCATCTGACATACAGAGCCATCACTTCTCACAGAAGTAGGCCCCAGGGATAGAAATGGAGTAAAGACTGAAAAAATAAGTCAAAACAAGTGTGAATATGCTTTCTTTTCCCTGACAATAAGCATACCAGAGGTTTCTTATCTGCTCCCAAGCACCTAGAGGTCTCCTGTCTTGGTCAGGTGCTAAGCAATGGGGGTCTATAGTGCTCAGCAGGAGCTAACCCTGACGGGAACCCTGCTGGCCTGGAGCAGGGAGATAAATGTTGATTGAATAAGGCATGGTTCATAAGACTTTTGTCTTCACTCTTCATTGTGGGATGGTTGGTTTTGTTATAAAACTAATTAGCATACATGTGGAAATACTTTGTGGAAGCAGCTTAATCCCAAGCAAATGTGAAAATAAGCCTGTATTGTTTCTAGGCACCGATTTACATTAATTATCTTCTACTTTAAAAACCCTCGCAGACTCTTTTTTTTTTAATCGTTTCTTTGTGGAAAAATGAAGAACAGAACAAGTCTGTAAAACACTGTACATACAAATTTCTAGCATTTCCAGCAAGGATGTATTCTCCAAAGGCAGAAAGCCTTGGGTTTAAGTAAAAAATGCTACTTTACAACCAGCTAAACCCAGAGACCTCAGCTTACATCTAGCTAGCCAAATTACTAGCTTCATTCTCAAAAATTATGACCTTCTGAGAACCAGGCTTAATGTTAGGAACCTATATATGGATTTAAGTGTCTAAACTTAGCCACACTGTGTTACTTTTTTTCTTTTTTTTTTTTACTTAGTTAACTACAACATTGCTTATTTGCCCACATAAAAGATTCAGGACAGTTTGTGATCTCAGAAAAAAATGATTCACTAAAATTTAATCAGCAACAATGTAGCAATAATGAAAGCATATGGATTTTCAAGGTGTATGTGTGTGTTTAACTTCTGCTTTGGGTGTGGCCTTTTGTCAGATCCCAGTTCTTTACTCATCCTGTGAGGGATGGAATGCACCCTTGCTGTCTTCTGAGGTGTGCACTGGAGCTTTTTCACACAGTAACTTGAACCAGTGAAGGGGACAACCTGTGTTTCAGCCTGACATGGAGCAGGGGCTCAGCTGCAGAGCACAGCTGGACCTGGGCATCTGCACTTAGTCCCAGTTGTAGAGATCCACTTGTACACAACCAGGATCCACTGTATCCCTCATGCTTTTAAAGAAAGTCTCTCATCCCTCCTGAATAAACTTTTTTTAAAAAAAGCTGAATTATCCACCTAAGTCAATATTAACTCATGGTATAAGTTCCCACAAACTGATCATTGAGTAAACATTCCAGATTGTTCCACTTTGAAGTATTTCAGGTACTGCCTGGCAACAGCATGATATAACAAATTCATGAACCTGCCTGATACACCTGCTTCAATCTCTGCTGTGAAGATGTAGGAGTGTCCTACAGGACTTCTCTGCCTGTGTCCCTCTGCCTCAAACAGCAAGGGACAGGCAAAGGGAGAGGAAAGGCATCTAAGCATTTTCTGCCCTTCCTAATGTGAAGGGACAGAGATCCTAGACTTCTTTCCCTCAGGTAGCTCTGATCAGAGTGTGTATCTGGCTCCTTCACGTTGGGGGGAAAAAGCTCCTTTTGTTTCATGAATGTTGCCTGTCTCTCTCTTGAGTTGGAGATCATGGGTTAAGGAGGAAGGTGTACATTGGCAGGCTTGCCTTGCAAGAAAAGACGTGAAAGAAATGAGATGTGAAGCAAATGGATTATTCTGGTGAGGAAGATGGGCTTAGTCTTAAAAGTCCATGACAATGTGCCCCTGGATATCTAGGGATCATCACTGCTGTCTGCACTTCCAGGTCCCAGTAGGGACAATGCTAGCTTCTCTGTAGTCTCATAGCCACAGCAGCCTGGTTTGGCAACTGCTAGTCATAAAAAACTGAAGTCATGCACCTCTTTTGTTTTTAACAAATTCCTAAACTGAACTGTGGAAGGAGGTCAGATTGAAACACAATAAAGAAACTAAGCTTTCAGGTCTTTAAAGTAAAAAATCCCAGACCTAAAACAAGAACTATTTGCCTCTATCCAGATACTGTAGGAAGATTTGCTATAGCACAAAACATCCTGATTTTTCCAGGACATATCCTTGTTGGCAGTCTAATGGATTTCCCTGTGACACACATTTTACAGCAAGACAGTGTTGGGCTAGCCTCAGTGAGTCTGTAAATTCACTGTGCTGGAGAAAGTGAGTTTCGCACAGAGATGATGTTACTTCTGCTAGAAAAAAAAATAAACCAAAACAAAACCCAACACAGGCCACAGGGAATAAAAAAGAATAAGACTTTTCTCTCAAAAAGGGAATATTCTGTAATATCTTTTCTTTCCCTCCCCTGGGCTACTTTTACTCAAATATAAAATCCAGTTCTGCCTTTGACTTTATTGTCTTAAATACTCTATTTAAAACCAGAACATAGTGTCTGTCCCTATAATTTCCATTAAAGAAATATCTACATTTTCCTCACTCGTATTTTACCAGTCCTGAGTACAGAACCAACACTCTTACCCATTTCTATCAAAACCTCAGATGTTAATGGGTTTTTGTATATATTTCATTTAAAGCACTACTGTGTTTAAACACTTTGAGTACTGAATGTAAAAATAGCTGGCAATCTCAGAAGTGAACATTTTATTTGTAATATGGGTGATTTTATCATGCATCATAACATTTTTTTCCTCATAATTTATTAATGTTTTATATAGCTCATCAAAAATGAAGGTTGAGGTCAATAATTGCTGACACATGAAAGAACAAGGAAAAGGACAAGTAAGGGCATTATCTAGAGGACTGTGGACTAGCAAAACCACTCTGATTTTCTTTGCACACCTTGAAATATAGCAATCACTTAAAGGACCAAGTCAAGGAAAAAGAAAGCAATCTTTTCTTTTTTTAAACAATCGGCATGGTTTCCAGTTTCATGTATACTCATATGTGCTTCAGAAAGCATCTGGATTTTTATTGGCATCCGTTTTTACTGATCAGTTTCATTCTATAGCCTCTATCTTTGCTTTGGTGTAGGGGAGCCTCATCTCCTCTGAGCAGACTGTTTTCCACTTGGCTCACAGCTGCACACTACGCATTGTTGACATGACTGTGTTTAATAATAATTCCTGCTGATTCTGTTGTGGAAAAACTTACTCTTCATAAGCTGACTAGCTTGTGGTGCCAGTGCATGTGTGTATATTTTTTTTTTCTCTTTTTAACGGTCTTGGGCCCTGGTTTAGAAAAGACTCTTTGAGCATGTGTTAAAAGCTAAACACACTAGTTCCCACCTTTATTTACCAAAGCACCTAAGTATGTATTGAGTCTAGCCAGCCTCAAAGGGACTTATGTGCATGCTGAAGTACTTGTTGATTCAGAGCCTCTGCTCTCAGGAGAAAATTCTAGCTCAGATACTGTCTCAAACCTACCTACCATGCCCTCCCTAACAGCAGGATTTATGCCTTTCACTACAATAGACTTATCAATTTACAAGTTATCACATTTCCACTGGTCAAATATGTTGTGTATTTCAAAAAACTATACTAAAGATATGATCAGAACGACATCTCCAGAGCAGTCAATGATTCACTTATTCTACATTTCTGCACCACTTCATAATAAAGCAGGGTGAAGAAAGAAAACCTATTAAATGTGTCTATAATTGTTATGCAAAGGATGCCAATGGTTCCATTTCAGTTACATCACAGTTTTCCTCTAATAGATACATTCTCCCTAAATAACAAAGGTGTTTCCACCTTCAATAAAAATTAAGGCACAAGAACTATGCTTCTGTATGCTGTGGCATTTAACATGTGTCTTTTTAAGTAACTGTGGTACTGAAATATTAAAATACAATTCCCACCACAAATTCTTTAAAATTTGCATCAGGTCTTTATAAAAATAAACAAATATAAAACCTGATGGGGTCTAGAAGGAGGAGACAGAAGTGGGAATTGGGTCAATTCAATCACAAGGATTACTTAGGAGCGTAGTCAAACTTGAACTGCAACAAATGTTTTCAAATGATATGCTTCCTCTGTCTCCAGAAGAAGGACTTATTTCAAGCAAACAACAAAAGTGGACTGTAGTACATTTCCTTAGTTAATAAGCTCTTAGTATCATTTCAGAGTGCCAGCCTATTAGGAAGGATTTTCAAAATCTGTTCTCATTAGAGCTGGAGCTGTCAGGGCATGCAGTGAAAATGTACAATTATTTTACTCTAGGGAATATGATTCTCTAAAGAACAACAGGTAGTAAAGCAGCAAAACTATCTAATAATTCCTTTTTCGAAAAGTGCTGATTTACATGCACACACCTTATCAAACTCTTTGTCTTTGATGTTTACATCTGTTTAGTCAAAGATACTTGCAAATACCAGGTACATGGATTTGTGATTGGAACACCTGAGCAAGTAATGCTGCAGTCTCAGAGCATTCCCCAGATACTACATGTGCAGGTATCAAATACAGCCTTAAATTCACAAAAGGACACCAAGTAACTTGCAATCATGGCAAAATCTATAGCTCCATAAAAGTTTCTAGATTCTCTATAAAATGTATGAGAATAAAAAGGGCAGGTTGCAATTTCAATGAGACAGTAGCAACTATCTTTCTTTCCATCTCTCTCTCTCTCTCTCTGTTGAAAAAAGAAAAAAAAAGGAAAAGGGGAAGAAAACGTAGCTTAAATCCTGTTCCCTTTTTTGTGTTCTAACCCATCTTCCTAAGCTTGCTGTTTGGCTGCTCGCCTAGGATGGCTGGAAATATTACTGTGAGCCTGGGCATCCTGCTTGCTGAGCAAGACACTAACAGCTACCACACAGCACACAGGAATCTTCCCTACCACCATCACTGTATTCACTCTGTTTGGTAAACGTGTTGGTGCTTTGCAAAAAGAGACAACCTGAAGGTAGCCTGATTCAAATCCATGTTTATACATGCTGTACGATATGCAAAATAGTTGTTGCCTTCTTTTAGAGCACTTCAGTCTATCCATGGAAGTTCAGAAATTCAACCCTGGTTTTCAGATTTCCTTTAGGAAACAAACCACCTACAAATAAGCCATTAGTTTGTACAACCATCGGACACTTCACAACTTGACTGATTCCAGCCCAAGATCTTCACAGAGGATGGATGGCACTGTATTAGCACCAATGTCCATCTGCCTCACTGATGTCTGGGCTAGCAAAACCTGACTGACTGCATTATTTCATCAGCTCCCTACAAAATTCTAGCACTCGTTAAAAAGGTAGATCAGTGAGAAAAACTTCACTGGTGTAGAGATAGAGGAAGAAATAAATACAGCAGTGATAGTTCTTCATGCACATGTGCATTTAGGTGCATGCAGTTAATAATATGATGGTCCTGCCACTATATAGCTATCTGTAAAACATTTACATATACCAAACTGATTAATTATTAATTTACTTCCAAACTATTTTCCTGAAATGATCATTTACTTCCCTTCCCCATTAATAGAAGTGACCTAATTGAAAGATAAGCTTGTGGCCCTGTGCTTTCTAGGTTTAGAAACAAACCTCCCTTCCCCCTGCTAAATCAAACATCACAATGTCAAATGCTCTGCAGACGTTTCCCTCAGGAATCTGAAAGGCTAATTAGGGTGAGCTTCACCATAAAGAATACAGTTGTTAAAACAGCTTTTGTACACACTGGAGTAATGATCATTCTCTTACACACACAGTGATTTGTTGCTGCAATTTGCAGCCATATATCTCTCAGGAGTTAATTCGGATGTTGTTATTTATTGCACGTATGATTATTAATGATATCTGAGCAACTGCTGGAAGTGACTTGTTTCACCTCAGGAAGTAAAGTATTTTAGCTCAATGTTTACAGATCCAAGCAGGCATCAATTTCTGTAGAAAATCAGTTCTCTATTTGACCTCCCCCACCTCTAACTGTAAGGTCTGTACCATCATTGCTTACAGATATTTTCTCATACTGTAAAAATATTTGTCATTATGAAATAAGAAAAAAAACCCTGTCAGTTCATTTTCTTTATATTGAAAACAGTTTTTCATTAAGAAAAAAAAAGAAAAGAAGAGGGTTTTTTAAATGCCTCTGAAAAGGAGAGAAGTAGTATTTCATACAAATGTATTTACATAAATAAATAATTACCTGTGTAGAATAAAGGACCAATTTCTCAGATCATTTGTAAGTTTTGGTAGAAAAAGAACAAAATGAAAGTACTTGTTTTTCAATTAAAAACGCTGCCAACCTGCAGAAGCACTTGCAGAAATGAAAACTTTGCAAGATCATTTACATATTTCACAGCACCCTTACTTCCAGTTGCTTATGCTTTCGTGTTTTATGCATCAAAACCCAGCAGTTTTCTATTCCATGATATTTTATCAAGTTGTTTATGAACCTACATTTAAACTGAGATCTTCTCTCTTGGTGTCTGAGGAAAAAAATTAGTGCAATCAAGAGAACCAGATGAACTCATTCTGACTAATCTCTATCCCATTTGAACACTGGGTTTCAAAGCATGGCTATAGCAAAGCCTTTATGGGAGATGTGTTCCCTTTAGAAGAGATTGTGAAAAATTCATGGGAGTTCAGGTGACTCCTAATAAAGCAAAGAACAGTGAGTAGATCATTCTCTTTAGTACTTGCCTGAAGTTATCTTGCTTGCAGGGCAGTCTGGTCCAGGAATTTGCTCTGTGTGGGTAGTGGGAATTCCTCTGAAGGACAGCAAACATGAGTTCTGAACATGAGCTTCTTGTAAATTTACTGAGAGTAAACTGATAAAACAAGAACAGGAATGATAATGGTAGATTTTTTAAGGGAGAGAAAAAGTCAAAGAATTTTGCAGACTACACAAAACACACCCTTTTGCAACCATAGGTGTTAAAAGTATAATTAAAACATTATGTTTTACAATTATCTAATAACTAACAGTAAACATCAAATAATTACATATCAGTATATCTAAAACATATAGCATAATAAAATTCAAAATTATCCTTATTGTTTTAGTAAACCTTTCATGATCAATGTCAAATAGCAATACTAAAACAAAGAGAAAAAAGAAATCCAGTGTTCAGTGTGCAGAGCTATGTTACTTTCATCTGTACATTAATATATTACTGAAAAATACGGTGATCTCTTGTTAGCGTATTACATAATTTCCTTACAATATGTAGCAGCAGCTTACATTCTTCTTTTCTTTAAGGATGAGTGTATATGAGTAATTTAATCTTATCCTACCAGGGCGTTATAGTTATTTGCTGTAACAAAATATCTAAAAATACTAAAAACACAGTCCTATTGATTATTTCATTTGGTCTATAAATATTATCAACCAACTAACTGACCTGAGTTACATTAGTCTAAACTGACAGTAAAGATACCAGGGACTATAGAATCTGGTTGAGTGTCTATGATGGCTTAGATCTCGAAGTACTTGATTTATTTTAATTAAAAAGAAAAATAATTTGGTTTTATATTATTATGAAACTTATTTTGTTTGCATGCTTGTGGATTTTTAAGGATTTGCATGAATGATGGAAGCTAGCTCACAAATGCATATTTGCATAAATGTGCAGGCAGAAAACATCACAGAAACTCACATGTATTTATGCCTGCATCATACATATGTTGACAAATTGCTTATCAACCCATCCTCTCACTCTGCAGAAAGGTGCAATACTTTGTGGTCAATTATGGTGGTGGCAGTGAATAAGGAAATTGTAAATATTAGCAATTTTCACAAATAATACTCAAAGGATTCATGGGGTGATGCTTCTCCTCTGTAGACATCACGGGGGAACAATTTTCAGTAACAAATGAGAAAAAAGCAAAATCTCTTCACAGATACATCTCAAGCATAAAAGGCAGCAGATTTGTTAAAACATTTGTTGTGAACTGTTTATCTGAATGTGATGCTTCATAGTTTACTTCTTCAATGTAATTTGAGAATCATTTGAGAAGAATTAGCCAAAATCTCAAAGATTTTACTTGTTAGCATTCTGATATTTGTGTACATATATATTGTGCTTAGGCATACATTTCTGTCTTGCTATTTTGCAGAGTACATAGACCTGTATACTAGTGGGAAAAACCGGCAAAATGCTCAAATACACTATAGTGGCAGGAGGGTAAAAAGGATATCTGATGCATGAGATGACAGAAAAAAAGACTTGCTGGAGTTTTTAATGTTTTGAAAGGGTCATTTTTGACAATTAATGCCACAGGACACAACACCCCACCTTGATCCAACTGCTTACATTGCAAAGGAACATTTTACCTTTCCTCCTACTTCGCCATTATGCCATTACATTGTCAGATTTATGTAGCAAAACAGAATTTTATAGCTTTTGTCCTTAGACCTCCACAGAGGACAAGGTTAGTATATAATATACAGGGGTTTTGTTGTTGTTTTGTTGTGTGTTTTGGTTTGGGTTTTTGGTTTGTTTGTTTTTTAAGGAAAAATACTACAATATTTAATTACCTGAGTACCTAAACACATAGTTCCCAAGAGGCTGTGGAAAGATTGTGGGGCTGAGTAACAAGAAAGCCTTCAAGACTGACTGTCCCAGTATGACTGAGCAGACAAGGCTTGAAGGAAAGAATGAGACTGCATATCTAGACTTTGAAAACAGAATAAGATAAAACAAGTGACTATCGGGACTGAAAAGACTCTAGGAGTTTGCAGACAGATGTCAAAAAACATACCAGAAAATGTCAAGAAAAGTATAACAAGCACTGGTTGCAGAGATTAGGGTGATAAATATGTGTATGATCAGCACTGAGTTAGGACTTGCTGTCCTGGGAGCTGCTTTGCAAACAACAGTTTAAAAAACCACCTCAAACCCTCACTACCACAAGCAAAAAATAATAAAAAATCAGTGATAAATGTCTGCAGAAAATCTTAGAATCAGAATGTAAACAGAGGACAGTAGGCAAATAAAACCATGGCTGAAACATGCCTCTGGAAAGTCTCCGTCATTGCTGTTTTATTAGAGCCTGAGCCAGTTATTCTGCTCTTTAAAAAGGAGAACAAATAGGGAACAATTTTCAAGAGAGCATAATGGAGAATTTGAAGAAAATAATTAAGGTAAGCATTTGGAAATGCTTTCCTGGAAGTATGAATAAGAAAGGGCTCTAGGATGTGCAGGTTCTTATGTGCAGGTAGTAGCAAGTTTGTGTGTTTGGCACTTACATAGCAGCAAGCCATGCTGTGTCAGGAGTGGTACTGGCTCTGAAATATTGACTGATGCTAATGCTCTCCAGCAGAAAACCTGCATGGTGTTGGGGGAGCACTGCCAACCTGAGGGGTTCACCATTTCCCTGGAGTCACTGAAATGAGCAGGAAGAGCACACGGCCAGGAGATCCTGAGATGGAAACCCATTAAAAACTTAGAGCAGCAGAGAGAAAATGAGCAAATCTTTACAGTGGTGTAGATGGCTTCTCATCAGAGTGTCTGTGGCAGCTATTAGTTATGGGGTATCCTGGACAGTCATAAACATTAACATTGCATGCTTTGCCCTTTTTTCACAGATTCAATACTAAGTTCTTCCTTGCAGACCATGGAAGCAAAAGTTGCAGTAGTGTGTAAAAACATCCTTCCTGGTCTCTACCACTTGTGCTGGAATGCAGCTGTGTGGGAGCCATGTGGGACTGTGCAGGAATGTAAATTTGGAGTGATGAATGCACCCTGCCTTTCTCATAAAACTCTTGCAGGGGCTGGCTTTTGCAGGGGCTCACCCTTAAAAAACCAGCTTGATGCAGAGGTCTTTCAGTTTCATATTTTCCACTTAATTTGTAGTGACTTATTCTGTTTGCTTATGGCCACTGATGTGTGTTTTGGTAATACAAAACCATATCTCTTGAGGAGAAGGCTGGCTCATGCTTCATTTCAAAACTGCCATGTAATGGTCAGTCTCAGCACGCAATTTTTGTTTAACTAGTGTACTTGGCACTGCGATCACCACATGGAAACTTTGATTCCCAGTCATCCATGTCATGTAGTGCACCATTATACAGGCTAGCCATACAATAATTACAGGCTTCTTGTTCAGCAGTGCACACTCCTTATTAAGTATCTGATTATGTATTTCGCTGATTTGCAAAACAACACAAGCATGAGATGTAAACACATATATGCATAGCCTTTGTTTAAAGAGATTATTTCTGAAAGTGGATGAACATCAAGACAGCACCATATTTGGTGCTACATTATGAAGTTTTCTAGCACAAGCAGCAGCTGTAGATTTGATCCAACGAATATTTTTTGTCACCAAGTAGTTAATGTTTTTGTAGCTAGTCCTACTGAATTCAGAGATGGCTGTGGAGAAGCCCAAATAAATGTCAAGTGTGGCTGATTGGGTGAGTAAGCAAAACTGATTCATTTTGCATTGCCATGGGTTATAATGACCATCACAGGTCAGCTGCTCCTAAGTTGCTAAATGCTGACTGGTTTTATGCCTTTTAACATAAAACAGTGTATATCAAAGCAAATGCAATTTACATCTGTCCAAGCCTTTCAGCCTTTGGATGAGTTCCTGATGCAATTACTTGTCTTGCCTTTCAGGAAACTTACAGGAGAAAAACTCCCTGAGTCTTAGCTGGAAATCTTAGGTTTGGGAGGCACATGCAGGAGGTTGGTACTCCTGCTGCTGTATCTATGAATAGAGCAGTCATCCTTCCTTCTTCCTAAAGGAGAAGGAATGGTAGAGACCTAACACTGCATGGCACACCAAATTTGCCACAGCAGTTGTACTAAGAAGAGGGAGACTTATTTTCTGCTGACATACATAAAAACCCACAGTTAATTCTTCCAATGAAAACAGTAGAAATGTAGGGGTAGGAGGGTTTGAGATGAATGATGCAGCCTAACCACCACCTAATTTGCACCACCCAGCTTACTGAAATTTAATTTTCTTTCCTCCAGTTGTCTAACATGCTTAACAAAGTAGGTCTAAATTCAGAGACCCAGCAGAAGAAAGCATGATCAAAAAAAATCCTCAAACGACAGAACTTGGACGCAGTAAGAAATAATAAGTTAAAGAAGGTCTCTGCATTATTTCCAAGGATAACTCCTTTCATCCCTTTCATCTCTTTGGTGTGCAAGTTATGCAAACATAGATTCCCCAAGAGATCAGCAAATAACCTGAAAGAATACAGTGGATGGTAAGGAAGATTTTGTTTGATCTCCTTATGCACCATTCCTGATTTGGCCTTGATAACTTCAGAGAGACTATATATTAATTTTACTTCCACAACAGGGTCTTGCATAAGGTATGGTCTGTCTCATTCTGACGGTTTATTTTCCATAGCCTATTAAATTTCTTAGTGGAAACATTGATGAAAGCTGTGAAGCAATCTAATGGTTGTAAGAGTTGGTCCATATTTTCTCTACTTCCATGAACATTAAAAAAAAAAAAAGGAGTCAGAAAAACATACCCGACCATAATTCATCAAAAATAATGCAACCAAATAATTATAATCTGGGGATTTTTTACCCAGTAAAGACAGAAAGAATGAACCCAATAAAAATGAAACTGTCTTTTATTGAGAAATGACACTATTTCTAGATAAGTAGTAAATGCTGGCAAAAAGAAAGACAAGGCTTGTTAATGATGCAATGCTTGGAATCAAAGAACATTAAGTCTAACACAGAGTTAAACACACAAAGAATTGCTGTAAGAATTGAGAAGCTCTGAAAGAAATTGAACAGTTTGAAACCTCATCTTTCTAGCCAGGGAGTGGTTAGAGGTCTCAAAAAAATCTAAAATAAAATCCAAAAAGCTATAAAAACAAGAGAATGGAAACCACATGCAACATAATGGAGTCTCAAAGCACCAAAGAACTTCAGTCCAATATAGATAGATTACATGGATGTATATAGATTACTTTTAGCTTGGATGAGTTTTCAACATTTATATACCGAAAGCTTTTTTTTTTTTTTTCATCAAATGATGCAGAATGAGCATATTTGTGACACATCTGGTGAACAACTACTTTTGCTGGCTACTTTTTTTGACTGCCCCCCCCTCAAAATTTAAACTATCATGTAGCAGAAGATACTTCTTTCCCATACTTTTTATTTCTGTTTTTGATTTGCTCTGTACTTCTCACTTTATGCATTATATGCATTGCTAAAGATGAATAGAGCTTGAGCAGTCATATGCAGATATCTGACACAGGAAGGTATTCTGTGCTTTATTATTCTGGTGGTTTAGTGAGTGTGACAGAAGATGAAATTTAGTTCTAATTTTGTCATTTCATAACTCACAAAAACATTATCAGTGCAGTAATTAAGGTGAATACTAGCAAGACACAACATTAAGTATCTTTTGAGTTGTAACTAACAACACAGCTCAAGTGTTAGGAAAGGCGGCAAAATTCAAAAGATAATGGATGAGACTCCACTCTAACAGTTCTATTACCTAAGGTTTTTTTCTTCTCTTTTACATTTGGCTTTTATTTAATGCATATTTTTATTTTGTAGGAAAAGCATACTGTCAATGGGCACAAAATTAATAGCACCCTACACCAAAGTCACATGTATAGCCCCTTTTTCAAAGACATGCCAGGAATGCCTCTTTCCTTCCCCAGGCATTCTCAGGATGTTTTAGCCTCCTTTCAGGAGAAAATCACTTAAGGACTGGAGAGTAATTCACATTTTATCTCAGCTGTCTTGTTTAGATGTCAGCCAGCGTGCCTCATTTTAAGACCATATTAGAATAACAATACCTGTACTCATCCACTGAGGAGCAGACTGACCTCTCTAGCCAATTTTGTGTGTATTGAAGCACCAAATGGTAACAGATGTCACTTGATACCAGAGTAAGCCAGTGTTGTGGGTTGATGTTGGCTGTATGTCAGGCACCCATGAAAGCTGCTCGCTCACTCCCCTGCTGCTGCTGGACAGAAGAGAGAATATTTAGTGAAGGGTTAATTAGGCCTACATAAGGACCAGGAGAGATTGCTCACTAGATACCATTAAGGGCAACACAGGCTCAACTTAGAAATATAAAGTGAATTTATTGCTAACAAAATCAGGATAATGAGAAGTAAACTGAGACCCTAGAAACATCTTCTCCCCACCCCTCCCTCCTTCCCAGCTCTACCTCCTACCCCAGAGGTGCAAGGAGACAGGGAATGAGGGCTATGGTCAGTTCATCACCAGTTGTTTCTTCTGTTGTTCATGGAGAGGAGTCCTTCCCCTGCTGCACTGTGGGGTTCCTCCACAGGAGACATTTTTCCATGACCTTCTCTAACAAGGCCATATCTCATAACCAACAGCCCCCTGTGAAATGCTGCAATGTGAGTCCAACCCATAAGCAACAGTCCCCCTCAAACTGCAGCAGCGTGGGTCACTCATCCACGGGGTGCAGTCCTCCAAGGACAGGCTGCTCCAGCCTGGAAGCAGGGACCCTCTCTCTCCCCTGGGCCTCCCACTNGCCCCTCTCTCCACCGGCTCTCCCACTGGAATGCAGCCTCCTCCAGGCATCCACCCGCTCTGACGTGGGTACCTCCCCCACGTGGTGCGAGTGGATCTCTGCATCCCCTGTGAACCCCCACGGGCTGCAGGGGCACAGCTGCTTCACCGTGGTCATCACCATGGCCTGCAGAGGAATCTCAGCTCCAGCAGCTGGCACACCTCCTCCCCCACCTTCTCCACTGACCTTAGTGTCACCATGTTGTTTCCCTCACGTGTTCTCACCTCCTCCTCTTGTCTAGCTGGAATTAAAACTACCACCACCTTTGTTTTGATTTCTTTTTGAATATGTTATCACAGAGGTGTTACCACCATCCCTAATTTGCCCAGGTTTGGCCAGCAGCATGTCCATCATCTTCAGTGCCATCAAGGATTGGCTCTGCTGGACAGGGGGGAAGCTTCCAGCACCTTCTCACAGAAGCCATCTGTGGCCCCCCCGCTGTTAAAACCAGGTTGTGTAAAACTAATACATCTAGTTCTCCAAAGAAAGACAATTTAAACCATCCAGTCCCTTTACTCAAATTTTATTCACCCTATATTTTTCAATATTGTTGAATAATGAAAAGCCTTCGCTGTATCACAGTGGCAGAGATTAGTTGCTTGTTGTTATTGTATATTCCCACAAATTTCAGAAAATAATTGATGGCAGTGCAGGAGCCTTGCATTTCAGATTTCCAAAACTTCCTCCCTGTCACATATGAAGAGTGTTATTCATAGGAGGAAGTACCTTCATGTTTTAGTTATGAGTAGAAATGGGCCATAGATCATGTCATGTTTTCTGTAACCTAGTTAGATTTTGACAGCAGATGGCTTCTAAAATCATAGGTTCACATTAAAAACCTTTAAAAACTCATTAGCTCCTGATAATTATTCTAATATCTAAAGCACTAAAAATCAGAAAGCTCATATCTGCTTCAGAACCAACTCTGGATACATTCAGAAAAAGCTTTGCCTTTTCATTTCTCAGCAGTGAAAGAAATAGCTGCTCTGAATATGAACATTTGGGGATGGTGCAGAAAAAAGTGCATGAAGAATGAATTAAATTCATTTTGTAACCAAGATAAAAAACTTAAAACTAAGCTTTAACTCATTGCTGTTTTAAGACATCATCTTTTCCAGGCCATCTCCTCCTAACATTTGACATCTCTCTGCCAAATACAGAAAACTCTGTCTTTCTCTAAACTACATTTGTTTGAAAACCTTAACTGTTTCTATTTCTTTGCAGTCGTAGTAGAAAAGGTTTCTGTGAGGTTTTACATGTTGAAAACCTTATAAACAATGCACTCTTATGGACACCTTGGCACTTTTATGGTCAGGACTATCCTCTGATTCTCTAACATGGCTGAGTCCCAGTCTTTATTTTAATTTGAATCATACAAGGTCCCAGCCAACATACTTGTATGTGTTTTGAGTCACAAACAAAGTGACTCAAAAATACATTTTCCCACTAGATATTAAATGAAGGAAGGACCATTCTTTAAGCTTATTTAGCAGTAGGTGTCCATTAAAAGCCCTGAATGGGATGACTGGACAATATTTCATTCTAGGCTGGAGCACTATTTTATAGGTACAACTATTTGATCTTACTGTAAGTCACAACAGAACCAAATTTTACTCAGCCTCATCTCTGACAGATTTAAGACAAGTCTGGCCAAATTTGTTTCTACACTTAATTTTGATAGCAATATAATTTAATTTCATAACAGCAATTCTATAAAAATATATTGTTTCTTATTTGGTTCCGTACTATCTCCTGAATAGGATTAGAAGTGGACAAAAGCCTGCCAGAACATAAAACTCAGCAAAATAAAGCAATAAACTTCCCTTTAAAAAGTCAGAAATTTATTTAAAATTTGTGTAAAGAAAATCAGGTTATTCATAGCCTTGCTATTGCACCTCACTTCTCATCAAACTTGATTTCCCTGAAAATGTGTTTTCTGTGATTTTTGGAACATTGTGCTCCTCTTTTTAATAGAGACCATGAATTGCCTTTGGCTGCTGCATGGAACTAGCACAGGACACTTGCAATCAAGATTGGTTTTTCCCAATGAGATCTCCAGTGTAAAACAAATAATAATCATAAAATTAATCATTGTGATATTGTTTATATGCACTGCACTTAGTGGGACCTTCAGAGCTAAAAGGAACATGTTGACCTAAGGAAGCAGAGACTGTCACCATGGTTACAAAGGACATGTTTACCTGTGTGGGTTAACTACAGAGGTAGACACACAAAAGACACTTACTGACAATATTTCCTGCCCAATAATGTAGAGTTTGTTCCCTAAAGAATCAGTAATTGCCTTACCAGCAATGCATTGAGCACCTTTATTACAAAGTTTATTAAAGTGCCACTTACATTTGAAGAAACAATCACTAAGGACATTAGCTTCTGTGCAACAGAAATTTCTTAAGCTACTAGCTCTGCAAACAATTCCAGCACTTGAAAAAATATCTAGTTCTGTTTTTTTAGTGGCTTACATGGTTTACATCACAACTTGCAATAAATGTGACAGGATCAGAAAGGAGCTGACCATATTTTGATCTTTCCTAGGGAAAAGTAGGAATATCTCTGTGCTCTGGTGATGCACCAGTTTCACCAGAATTTTTGACATGACATGTAGCCCCATGCTGGGGAGCTACATGACTATTTTTCCCCTCATGAGTCCCCTCAGTCACTTCACTGAATTTTGCCGAAAGTGTTGGCATCAGCTTCTTTTCAGGGTGACCAAGCTGGGATGTTCCTGGGATGTATCTAGTTTTCAAACTGGAAACATCTCCTGTTGTCCACCTAAAATCACAGGATACCTATCCAGACTTGAAAATATTTGTTTATACAGGACAGCATCAAAGATACTCTCCACATCAGTAAAAGTAAACTTGGAAGCATAGTCAGGGACAGCTTCAAACAGATCAGGTTACTCAAAATCCCATCCATCTTGGCCTTGAACACCTCCAGAGATGGGCATCCACAACTTCCCTGGGCAACTTGTGCAGGTGCCTCACTACCCTCACAGTAAAACATGTTTTCTAATCTAAACCCACTAAAATGCACAATAATACTGGACATAACAGGGGCTACTTGGTCAATAATATGCAAGTGAAAATGTCTAAAAAGTCTTTTTATACCTTCAATACATGTCATGTAAAACTCTCATTGTGGAACAATGTTAAGTCTAAAAACTCTGTCTTGAGGAGAAAAATTCTTTTCCCTACCTTTGACTGCATGGGCGTCCTTAATTTTATCCATTAGCCCTGTGAAAGCCTTCGTTTTGTAGCACTTGATGTGAGCTTGGGAAAACCACACAGGTGGTGCTGTGTCGGCAGGAAACCCACTCCTTGCTGAGGGACAGTCAATTATTTGCAGGGAAACTAAAACAGAGGAATAAATATTACATGGTGATAGATATTTGTCAGAAAAGATAGGAGTAGTTTCAACATAGCTTGTCAGACACAATACGTTCAGCACATCTACATTTTCTATGGCAAAGGGAATAGAGATCTCCAGCTGCTCCCCTGGCAAGACTAAAGTTTTGTCTCATAAATTTAAATTATAGATGACATAATGGTGGAATGGAAATGGATTGCACCTAAAAGATAAATCCAGAAAAAAACCCTGGAAGAAAGAAATGAAAAGTTTCTGACATGCCGCAGATCTTCCGTTTGTTGTGATATTCTCTCCAACTCAACACTTTGTAAAGCAATTTGTTTCTTTTTTAATTTCCCTCCACCTCCATGGAAAGTGATGAACATTTTTGTGAAGCTCGCAGAGAGTGCTAGGTTGCAAATAATGCAAAGAGCTTGCCAATGCCTGGGAGTCCTAACTGACAATATTTTCAGTTGTGTCAGTATTTAAGTATTATTGTAGTGTTATCATATCATGGCATAAAAAAATAACATGGAAGAAGCTGTGCCAAAAGCTTAATGTTTGACTGAAAGCACACAAAAAATATCCATAGGTACATTTGGGTTCTTTGCCAAAACATCATTTTGATATGAACCATTCACTGGTTCTTCCACTCACTCTTGAGAAAATCTACATTTTAATTTAAACCAATAAGAAAAAAAGCACTGGTAGGTTTTCTGCATCTGATACTGATGAGGAATAAAGAGAAAATTGTTTGATAAACTGCAGTACCTTGGGATGATTTGACAGCCTTGGAAAGGAGATGGCCTCTGGTCTGGAGCCTGGTGAAGATTCTGCTTTTTTTTCCCACATACTCATCTCATCACTTTTGTAAAATGTGCAGAATTCCACAAGTTTATCACCCTGTGTCAATGACAAAGCAAAGCCTTGTAAGTGGAGAGAGAGGAAAAAGAAGAGTGAGAGAGGGAGAATTTTGCTCAGGAATGGGTAAAATATTCCGTGTCATTTTTTTAATTCAATGAAAATAATATCTGAATGATCAATACGGACAATTAGAGAAGTGCTATTTTTTACTGTATCATTGGATATTAATCATTTGAAGGCATATCAAGATTGACAGGCTAGTGTAAACACAATCTGAAGTTGAACAAAATGAAAAATACACATGCTTCAGACTAAACTCAGAACCACATGACTGTCTTACCATCCAAATATACTAGGTGTGAAGAATAGGAATTTATTTTTATGACTGTTATTAGGTAGAGCTTTTCTTTTGGATAATCCAGAGTAAATTCATTCAGCTGCACTCTGGCAAACATCAGCTCTTGAGTGAAGGTAGAAGTAGAATTTGGCATTACTCAGAACTCTTTGATCTTTTGCAACCTCTGTATTTTACTATACTGCAGAGTTTGCTAGAAATTTCTATAATGTTCTTAGTGGCAGCTCAGGACCAAGTGGCAGCACCAAGTGAGACCAAGAATCTGGCTCAATGACTTAAACTGCAGAAACAGACACTGAAAGAAAATTCACTGGAAACAAACAAATTTTTGTCTCTTTACATCTAGGTCTGGACTACAAGGGCATACTGAAAGATATCTCAAAACAAAAGACTTGAATATAAGTGCTATGCACTAATAATGTCATATATATTTACAACAAAGATGGCAACAGAAATTTGTCTTTTGAAAAACTTTCCCTCCTCCCCATGTTTTCTGCCTGTCTTTACCCAGAGTGACCGTCATGTCTTGTCAATAGTGGCTGCAGCCTCCCAGAAGTAACATGGGGAATTCAAACCCTTTTCACTCTTTAAATGGAACTAATCCAACTTAGAAAATCATGAAACCCGAGGGTTTGGGTTTGATTTGGTTTTGGAAGGGACCTTAAAAATTATCTAGTTCCAACCCCCTTGCCATGGATAGGGATTCTATCCACTAGATCTGGTTGCTACCGTAGTGATCTGCTCCATGATCTTCCCAGGGACAGAGGTGAGGCTCATTAATCTGTAACATGATATAGATGCAGCAAAGAGATATCCCAGTGATCCCTAAAGACTCTGCTATGCTGTTTGTTAGGTTGTTTATAAGTAGTTGAACCTTCAAAGTAGATCAAGTTTAAATAAAGATTACCTAGTATATTTCATGTTCCTAAATAGACAGGACCTTTCTTACAGCAAGGTTCTTGATGAATACAAAACATGCTTTCACAAACATTTTTAATTCTCACTTAGATTTTTTCTCCTTCTACAAATATTTCTGCAGCCAAACTTATTTGCTAGGATGTATGTGAAAAGCAGAGAAAAAGTGTAAACACATTAAACATGAATTAACTTAGAATTTAATAATTAAAAGAAATGCTCAGAAATTTTGTACTGCTCTTGCCTGGCAATGACTGTTAGAACATCCAAATGATGATGACATACAGATGAGAGTAATGTATCTAACACCTGTCCTTTCAAGATAAGCATTGCAAAAAGTAGAGTGAGGATCATAAAGGACTAAATTTTTAAAATGTTACAGGAGCTGCTGTTGGAATTAGGCACATGGACTTGGGACTTTGGGGGAATTTTGCACATGTCTATCTGAATGGATTGAGATGAATTCCACTTGCCTCAGGCACAAGACAGCTCCAGTCTGGGATGCCATATAACTGCAACAACAGCTCTGCCAGACACTTGCTTTTTACACACTGAAATGTTCGCTTGTTCATCCAGTTTCCAAACCTAAAATTATTTGCATGCCACCACCAAAAACTCCATTGCCAACAGAAAATATACCTCTGTAGGACCGCAAATCCCTGCAAGCCAAGTGTGAATCTGAAAATTATCTTCTTATCACCTAGGTAAATACTGCACGCTGAACCGCCACAATTGTGTTTTGAAAAGACTAACTCCTGTGCATTTTTTGGGAGAAATTCACATCTGACTGCAGTGGTGAATCCCAAAACAGAAACGAGACACACTCTAGTGTAAGACTATTATCTCTCTATTGTGTCAAACCAACATGACAATAGGGCACTTCATGTTCTCAAAAAAAAATTATAGTTATTGAAAGAGCAACTGCTGTCACAATTTTTTATTGAATATATGTCCACCTGACATATTCATGCAACAGCTTCAACTGGTTCAGCCTGTTGTGTCTCCCCATTGGTTTCTGCGGAGTTAGGCTGAAATGTGATGGCTGAAGGAAGAATATGTTACCCTGCTAAACAGAAGGGTAGTAAAGCTCCAAAAGCAGGTGGCAAGGCTTGTTCATAGCTTCATTCTTCTCCAGACTTTTTCTCCAAAACCAGAAAACTCACAGCAGTTCCTGACAAGCTGCCACAACAGCAGCCTCAGAAACACACTGCGCTCTAGCTAAAGGCCCCCAAACACACCCCTAAATCAGCATGGTGCTGCCAAAATGAGAAATAAGTCACTGGGCCCTCCAGAATGAGAAAACATGCTTCAAGCTTCTTAGAAAACCACAAGTCAGAGAGGGAAAATGTACTGCTGCCCTACATGAGAAGTCATTTGCACCTGGCAGAGGCAGAAGACCTAAAGAGCCATTAAAACCTGATGTATAGAAGCAGTTTTTGTCTTGCTAATGGGAGTAAGGATGGAAGTTTTGCCAGCTTTGCCATAAAGGTGTGAATCACAGGTTGCTTGTGTGTGCAGCTGTGCCGGGCCACTTCTCAGCAGCAGTGTCTGCACCAGCATATGCTGCTCTTTGCCTGGCTAGGTTGCTGAAGGTGATTAAAACTAGTTTTAACATCTCTCCTGTTTTCCCCCTTTTCTACCATCTTCCCATGGCTGCATCCTCTCTAGTATTAAATATCTAGTTTAAGACAGAAAAGAAGAAATAAACTGCAGGGAAATTTTGTTTGCTCGTTAGGCTTTATACACAACTTTCTGACTCTAATTTCTCCCTTGACCATCTTAGAGTCACTGTAACTGTTAAAATAAGGAAAATTTTTGTGGGCATATTGAGCCTAAGTGGTTTTTGGGTGTTTTTTAGAATTTATTAATATTTCTAGGGTGAGAGAAACACAATGATACCCAGAAAAACCCTGGACACAATCACTGTGACTTTTCAGTGGCTATTTTATCTCTGATTTTGGTTTACTTAGCTGCATAGAGGGTCTGCACTGTAGATTGGATGGTAGATTAAGAATTTTAATAGTTTGGGCAGATACAGGTTACGTTCACTGTCTCTCATGTTCTGTGGCATTCACTGCATAGTCTCTCAGCAGGGACATTTATGATTCTGTTGTGCTGAACATATTATATATTATAAGTAATGTTCCTAGTCCATGGTGGGCTTTATCTCTGAATGATCACAGACTGATGGCTGCTCTTTGTATAAATTTACTTCCTGCCTTAAGATAATTCTGTGGGCCAGATGAACTTTTCAGTGAAAAAAACACTGATTTGTATATGTTCTAACACAACCCTTTATTGCACTGTTTAAAGAGTTTATTAACTAGGTAAAGAAATATGGCATTGCACCTTCAAATAGAAAAAACGGAATACTCTTTTTAAAAATTCAATTATTTTCAAACTGCTTGGAGATTTAGTATTATGGATTCACTTTGCTAATAAATGGATATATAAAAAGTGCAATATGAGGCACAATTTGGCATCTGTTGCATAAAACATGTTATTTCTAGTGGGAAATAGAACCTCTGAAGCTTACTGAAAAATTAAGAAATAGAGTTATTTCTTAAATTAATATAATCTCTGATTGGGATGTTCATACCAACTTCTTAGAGTCATAAGCAATAGAAAAAGTTTTGAGGCTGTGAAGTGAAAAGTAGTATATCCACTTAAGTCTACAGAGATGATCCGCGTGCACCTAACTGAACTTGGAATGAATCTGGCACACAGGGGTTAACCTCCTACCCGAAGTGTCAGGGATCTTTTCACAGGAATAAACCGCAGATTGCAAAACAGTTACCTTAACTAGTTCCTGATGTGCTGCATCACACCACATTCAAATCTCCATCTGTGGTGTCTGCAAATACTGTTCACAAAATAGAAGTTTCAATGCAAAAATAAATATGATGTAGCTCTGTGACAGTGACACAGAGTGATTTTTCATCATATTGTAGGCCCAGGCATTTAATTTGAAAGATACTTCAAGCTTGTGTAAATCCCACATAGTGCCTAATCTGTGGGTCTAGGAGAGTACACAGACATAATTTTCAATATTATCAAGTTACACTCTAAATATATTTCTGAAAGTATTGCTCTTTTCCTGTCTTGTCACTCCGGGTTGATATTCATTGTTACAGAGCACCCGTATACCACTCCAGACATGACTGTGTTTTCAAAGAATGAAATACTTTTAATACAGCAGTATTTATAGTACAGAGGCTTGGGTAACCACATGGTATGTCTATATCATACCACAAAACATGATTGAACCGTGAAGCAAGGGCACAAGATTGTGTGCAAATCTCTTTCCTTGGTGGTTTTTTTTGGTGGGGTCATAGCACATCATGTCCTTTCTGTGATTCTTGACTGTTTGACTAAGCTGGGGAAGAGCAGCAGCAACGTTCCCAAAAAGTTTTCCAGTAGCAAACTCACCAATAGTCAATAGTAACTACTAATAGTCTACCAGAGTCACTAGAGGCTAAAAAAGTCGAGTTGACTGGTAGCAGTCACAAACAGATTGTAGAACTACACAACCTGATAAATCCCCTACCACCTCAACTCAAAGCAGGGAACAGTTTAAGGAGTAGTAAAGATTTTACTTTAAAGGTGAGAAAAAGCAAAGCCCAGGAGTAAGGATTTCAACTGAGCAAGGAACATTATACTGATAGAAAAAGAGTGAAACAGAGCAAAGGAACTACAGGGATTTGTTGAGAGAAAGCAGGAAAAAGACTCAAGGGGAGGAGAAAAAGAATCAGTAGGGAGAAAGACAGTGTGGGTGTCTTCTTGAATGGAACAATAATAAAAAAGTTCCAGAATGACCCCTTTCAATTGTCTTGATATCGTCTCTAAAAATACAGACAGTTCATTTCATTACCACATTTCTAGCAATATCTTCTTATTTATTCATTTGGATCTGAGTTGGTCCTCCTGAGAAATCTCAGAGGGTTAACTACAGGAAAGTGAGTCTTTTCTATAATTGCAGAAGAGGTTGAAAGAAAATATCCTGACTGGATGATATAGTTATGGGTTTTTTTCTGTTTTCTACTTTTTTCTCTTTTTCTTGGACTGCTTGTGTTCTATTTCTTCCAAGTTCAAAATATGCAAATGGTAGAGGAAAGAACAACCTAAAGTCACTGTATCAATACCTTTCATTGTGACAAAATATATTTCTGCAAATGTACATTTATTTGAAATACAATTTTTGAAGAATCCTGATGATACTTGGCTAAAATTATCTCTGGTATAATTCCACTGAATTAAAAGAGGCTGCAGAGGGAGGGGATGAATTTGCCTCCTGGTATTATTGGTGAAAAATAAAAGAGTTTTATGTCAAGATGTTTTTTATGAACTTGAATCCAGTTTCTAATCATCCAGATTGCCCTGTACAATAAACTCTTGATTATGACTGCTGGCGTTAACAGTAATAAGACAAGATGATGTGCAGCACAATTTTCGTCATTCAGCTTTTCATTCTTCCACTACTCCTTAAAAATCTCCCTATCTTTCTGTCAGTTTTGCTTAAAAGTCATGTAAAATTAGATATTATCAATCAAGTCACACATTTTGAAGTGCAAAAACATTATTTTGTTGATTGCTGTGTAGCTTTGTGCAATGAATCGGTGCAGTTCCACTCCTTGTTGGGGAAAGCTGGCTCTGTCTTTCTCATGTAACTTTCTGCTGAACTGAGAACATAAGAGAAAGACCCAGCCTTCTTTTGGTTTAAAGTAGAGATGTGGAGAGTGATCCAAGACACTTATCTGCATTCTTTCCACTCTGTATCCCCAGCCATGTGCACTTCTCTCCACCAACACTAATTAAACTAAGGAGGAAAAAAATTAGATGTTTGCACTCAGACAAAATTATTTCAAGAGAGCGTTGGTTGCTGGAAAGATAATCAACAAAAGGCTTTCATTTTGAAATCACAGCCTGACTTTCCCCTGGCTTTCTTGTTTGGACTCAGGGTTTGAAAACCTTGTGTTCTTCACTCTGGTTGGTTTTCAATATCAAGAGTTCAATGCAGACATGAGAACTCAAGCCTGGAAATTACCATAGGAATCCTAGGACATGCATCCTAGAACAGCATTACTAATGGGATGCCGCAGTATCCTGCTGGGAATTACTGCTTCAAATAAGAAAAATATGTGGAATTTCAGGTGCTGGGGATTTTTTGCTCTCTATTTTGAGCATCTCTCTAGTGTCTTTTCTCAATCAGCTAAATGACATTCTTCTCTGGCTGGGTGCAAGGTTCATCCAAATTTTTTATTTAGTGCTATACAAAAATCTTCCATTTCTGTAATATCAGAGATATTTATGTGGCTGATATTTTAAACTGATATATGGAAAATATTCTTCTCTTCCAAATAAATAAAACATCATAATTCCCTTCAGTAACAAAACAGGCTAAAGAGAGAGGCATAGTTTACCAAGCATAAGCTACAGACAAAAGGATCAGCTGGAAAAAAACCCAAAAAACCAGGGATGAGAGGTGAGACCAACAAGATCTGTAGGGGTGTGTGGTAGCTAAATGATGCCTATACTTCTGTGAAATTTTGGTATGAGCAGAGTTCTGCCTCTAACCCAGGTCTTATGAGAGGACATTGCATCTCTGTCTTTAGGGGAAATCAATTAGCTGAACAGTGCATGTGGGTCTTTCAAGATAACTGGTCTGATTTTTGGAAAAAGGAAAACAAAGACCTAGGGTTTATTCTTCCAGCACAACTGCTTGAGAACATGACTTGAAAGGAGGCATCCATCTACTGTCCAGCCTCTGTTAACTCTTCCCACAATGCAAATCTCTTGGCATCACAAGTACTATTTAGGGGACCCTTAAGCTACTGCACATATTCTAGGATCTACAGTGGGTCATGACTTACCTGGCCCTCTGGCTGAAGCATGTTTCCACACTTCTGCAGGGTTAGAGTTGTATCCAAGTTGAGGAACAAACAGCCATACAGGTTCCCCATGGCCTCAGGCAGCTGGAACAGGATTAGAAGAAGCAGCGAGTATTGCAGCATTTGTGTGACCCTAAAACAGGCTAGACCAAAGCCCGTTCCCAAGCTAATTCTTCTTAATAAAGAACTTCAGTCTTAATAAAAGTATAAGCATCTTGCATAAGGAGGATTTTTTTTGGCATGTGAGAAAAGTGTTCATGTTACATACAGAATAATCAACCTTAAGTCAAAAACATTGGCAACACGAAACAGCCCAGTTTCTAGCAATTTCTATCTCAGAACAGAGCCAGAGAAATTTAAAATTGTGTAAATGACTCCGTACATTTCTGAAGTTTCTGGCTTTATGTGTGCTCTTTTGCAGAGGAGGCAGAGATTTGACCCCCTGCTGCCCATGAACTGAGGACTGTATTCAAAACTTTCTTTCTATAGAGAATTGCAGACAGTTATTGCAACACTCCTTTTCAGTAAGTGACCTAATATACATGGCATTTTATCTTCAGAGCTAACTGCTCATGTATGATACACAACTCGCTACAAAAACAGTCCTCTGACAACCTTTCAGAAGGAGAAGCAGGCACTGAAACACGTGGCTGCTTTGCAACAGTTTCTTTGCTTCCTTGCTGCCTTGCCTGAGTCTTATTTTTCAGAGCCGTAGATAGCATGCATCTCTGAATTGCCTTAACACACTGTTCAACAGTGATGGAGACCAAGATGGAAAACAAAGCTACCCATCAAACCACAGATTCAGCGATGTCTTGGTTCCCAAAAACAGAGGTAGAGGCACTGACTGTCTTTGCTGCGTCCAGCAGCCTCCCTTGGTATCCTCTATGACGGCTTTTGTCAGTATTTTCTCTGCTCTATTCCCTTAGTAAGTGGCCTTTGCTAAATCTCTTTTTACTCCCTGCTACATGTTTCATGGTTAGTTGCCACTTTTTAAATATCTTATATCAGCCTTGCAGAATGGAGTTAACACTCACTGATTTCACACACTTGAGCACAGAAATAAACACTTTATGCATGTGGGTAGTCCAGGTGAGACTTACAAACTCAATAGAAGGAATCATCATCAATTGTAGTAATTATGTTTGAACAATTATTACTGTTCCTTATTTGTCATTGCCCCACAAGTAAGAGACACTTCTACAAGTGCTTACCTCTTCTACATAAACCAACAGAAATAGTCATAAAACAGAGAATATGCTGAACTTTGTTCCAGCAGACACACTCCAGAAGTTGGGGAGTATTTTTTAACCACCTTAGGAATAAAGCAACCGCAAGTGTCTGCTTAAATGATATATTACTGCACTTTATCAGAGTTCAGGCTTGGCACTTAATGTAAACAACTTATTGTGTGTATAACATGCTTATTTAAACAAGTGTACATACAAAAAGCCCCGCATGAACAAAATGTGTGCATCCGTATGTGCTGGTTTGAGTGCCAATGCATACTCAATGTCGACTTGAAGGCCAGTGACAAGAGTTCCTCAGGGCTCAGGTTAGGACCAGTGTTATTTTACATCTTTGTCTGTGACATGGACAGCAGAATTGAGAGCCCCCTCAGCAAGTTTGCCAACAGCACCAAACTGAGTGCTGGGCAAAGGTAAATGGCTTTAAACTGACAGAGGGCAGGTTTAGGTCAGATACTGAGAAAAAGTTCTTCTCTGTGAGGATGAAGAAGCACTGGCACAGGTTGCCCAGAGAAGATGTGGTTGCCCCATCCCTGGAAGTGTTCAAGGACAGGTTGGGCAGGGTTTGGAGCAGCCTGGTCTAGTGGAAGTTGACCCTGCCCATAGCGGTGTGATTGGAATGAGACAATCTTTAAAGTCCTTCCCAACCCAAACCATTCTGTGATTCTATGATACTAACATAATTTGTAGACAGATATAATACATATATGTACAAATGTATGCATAAACATATATAAGTATGTGCATGTATTTTTTCATAAATGCACAGCAATTTTACTGGCTAATGGCAGAGAATTTTGTTAATCTCCCCAGGAACTTTATTTGCTTAAGAGAGAGGTACGATAAAGTATTTAGCAAAAGATATGGCATACTTTTTAAAGCATAAGTCTGAAATACTGTTTCAGAACTAAAAATGAAGATTTGTAACCTGAAAAGTTCAGGAAGGAAAAAAACTAAGTTCAAATCCAGACTAATTACATGCACGCTATGATTTGTTACTTTGCATCCTTCCCCATCATTCCCAAAATATTATTAATGCATAGAAACTCCTCGCTAACTGAATAATTGGTATGTAGTGCATAGAATCATAGAAGCATAGAAGCATAGAAGCATGGAACAGCATGGGGCATTAACACTACAGCCTTCACACAGAGGGTGGTGGTTGTGTGAAATGTCTAAAAGCCTAAACACACATTAACAGTACTAAAATACACCACAACCCCTCTCCCACCCAAACACAGTCCACTTCTCTCATAAAAGCACTAGTCCTGCTGCTGGCTCACATAGTACAGCAGGAAAAGACAGATATAAGATCCAGGAGTGACATGACTGTACGAGTGCAGAGATGCCCGATGCTTAATGAAAAAAAATGGAGCTAGGCTACTGTTTGCACTGATTTGCCTTTGTTTTCCTTCTAACCCCCAAGAGTAGGATATAAATCCTAAGGACACCAGTCCCTCTGAGGACCCATCCCATAGACAGTCTCCACTTCTGCAGTGAGAAGTGCTGCATGTTGGAGCTGGTCACTCTCATGAGATGTTACTTGTCACTTTCAAACACTACGGAGCGCTTACAATGCACTTTGCACCAGCTGCTGCACAGCATTTTGTTTTATATTGTTTCTTTTGCACACTCTTAAATGCCTGAAGTAAATTTATTGATTTTCTGAAAATTTTTTTGTTAATAACATCTTTAATTGCTGTTATCTGAATGTAGCTGCTTTGCTTGGAGGAAGGTCCTACACCACTTTCCAGGGTCATAGTGAGCACAAATCTGTCATTGTTGCAAGTGCAGGTTTTTCTTTAAAAGGTACATTTGACCCTTCTGAAAACCGAGCCATATGAACAGTCATCTTCAGAGCTAGGTACAACAGAGCTTCACAAAGGCATGTTTTTTTTGGTATCATCCTGTGGCAATGTCCTTTCCTGGGCCTTTGAAACCATAGGAACTTTGCACAGGAGAAAGACACACCAGCCAAAACATTAACTGCTGCCAGCTCTTCTCTTCC
Source organism: Pardalotus punctatus (assembly GCA_013400915.1). Taxonomy (NCBI): domain Eukaryota; kingdom Metazoa; phylum Chordata; class Aves; order Passeriformes; family Pardalotidae; genus Pardalotus; species Pardalotus punctatus. The sequence continues at coordinate 147,958 of VZTX01031385.1, read as the reverse complement.
CTCTCCTCACACCTCTGTGGCCAAATGTCTTTGCAAAAAAAAAAATTTCACTAGTATTTTAAAATGTTGTGATATATTGACTGTTTTAAGGATTTGCCTTGGTGAAAGAAGGAACATCTGACTCCTCTTGAAATCAGGAGGGAAAGCAAGAATTTGGCACAGTAAGGGTTAATATGTCATGAAAGAAACTTGTGGTAAACTGTTTTAATGCTTCCAGGTGGATCATTATTTGAGGTACCACAGAAGACACCCTTGTTATTGACATTTAGTTTTTCTTTGCAGGAATAGTCACAGTCTTCAGTCATTGGTTTTCTTGTGGATTTCATGCTGAGCCTGTAAGAACAGGATGTTCAAGAGCTGTCCCATACGGTGACATGCTGTCTATTGTTCAGACTATTGGCTTCAAGCACTGGTTGGATTTCACTTTTTGCTTTGAGCTGGTTATGACTGAAACTTACATCAACTGCTGGGCTGGGTGGAGAAAATGGGTCTCAGTGATGGGCAGATCCACAACGGGGTTTCTTTTCATGACATGAACGTGACACATCTGCTGCAGTTAAATTTCTTTGTGTACTACATGCATCATGGTTCAAATTAGAGGGATATTTTAAGATCATAAGACTATAATTCCCTTCTAATGTAGTTGTGTGTATTTTTAGTTTCATTATATTTCTTATTTATTTCAACACATTTGTGATTTGTCCAGAGTTTAGGTTAATGTGCCTATTTATACAGACTTTTCTGTATGGTTGTTAAAAGAAGATTTACCAGTTAACTTGATTAAACCAGTTTTCATGTAGCTGAGTTTATTAGGAGCATTCACATATACAACTAAGTGTTGAGACAAAAGCTGTCTGCATTAAATGAAATAGAATGAAAAAAGCTGGAGAAATGAGGCTGATTATATTTTCTCCAATCAATAATTTTTAACTTTCTTTCTCTTCCTGTAAGATGCCTTTCACATCTTTTCTCTGTTTTTTTCTAAATACAAAGACAATTTGTAACATTATAACAGGAATCCATATAGTAAAACCATTCTCTATTCTGGGTAAAGACATAAATAAAGCACCCAGAATTTATCAAGTAATGTAATGCTAAGACCTGATAGTAATGGTTATGAATTACTTTCTGACCCTTGTCAGTGACCAAAAGATTAATGGCCTCAGCAATTTTGTCTAGTATTTTTATATCTGTTTTTCAGGACTGTCAGTGGATATTCACTGTCTGGGCTAGATTGTCTGCCACTGTCTGTAAACTAGTTTTAGCTTAGAGTGTATTTGGTTTACACAGCATAAAAAGTATTAGTCTATAGAACTATTCCTTGAGTATACCACTCTTGGCAGAATTTAAGGATTATGAAGGGCTGTCTTCATTACAGGGTCCAAAGTGTTTAGTATCCTCTAATTTAAAAAAAAAAATCATTAAAAAATAATGAAACACACACACAAGTCCCAGTTCATAAATGCACTAAAATACCAGTTTGTCCTTCCCAATGAGACACACACAGACTGCCTCGCTACCTTAAAACAAACCCTCAAAACACAATCCTCCCCCATGAAGGCAGCATTTTCTTGCCCATTTTTTTCTCGTTATGCTCATAGAATCAAATGCTGATGGGCGTTAAACATGAATACCTGCAAAGATTTGGTTTGAGGAAATGGCACCCACAACTGTAACATGCAAAAATATGAATGGTTTCACCAGAATCTGGTGGAATCTGTATGGCAGAGAAACCGTTTGCAAACTTGAACAGTATTTTGCCTTTTTTGTGCAAGATCACATTGTCTAATTATGTAGCGGCTTTCTAGACTAATTTATTCTTTTCAGGAAGGTTTTTGTGGAATGCATGGGGGTGATGGCAGTCTTACACCACAGAGCTCCAGCGCAGAGTCCCTGGAGGCATGGCTCGCAAGTTTGGGGACCCTTGTATGAGCAGGACTATTAAGTACACGCTCTATTTGAGCAGGCATGCATACTGGATCTCTTTCTCCCAACTCATTATTAATGGAGTCTGTGTGTTGGGATGGGGGGACTGACTGAAATTACAAATGAGCTAATTTCCTTTTGCAACTCCACATCAAGAACAGAGAATTTTGTTACACTTTTTTCTTTCCAGGCAGACTCCACATCCCAAGGAGCATTTTTAAGGGTTGCCCCTGTGTCCATGCTCTTTTTCTATTTCTCCTAATTCAAAATTTCAACAGCACTACTGTGGAGGGAAATACTTGCTAAAATACAACGTGATGCCTGGAAGAGAAAGAATTATCCAAATCTAATTATTAGACACTGAAAGCATTTTGAGAGTCAGAGATCCTACTGAGATGGCAGAATGCCTCATAAGTAATGCAGCAGGCAGATTTTATCTCATTTCTAGGAGGCTATTCATCTGTGGATACAAAGAATCTTTGATAAGTATGCGCATGAAGATAAACCACTATAATTTTGGTGTCACTATCAATTCCCACTTAGCAAGTACCACCGATACACTACACTGCATAACATATGAAGTGTGCCCAGCTTGTAACTGGTGTAATAAGAAAGTAAATAGTGTGCTGATTAGTGCCATGTCACCAAGTACATGGACAATGACAACGACAGGAAACAGTTTTAATCCAAAATTATACATAGATTCTTTCCACAGTTTTTGAGGAGGAGAGAAGCAACATGGTGCAGTAAACTTAGGGACACTACTCTGCTGACATTGGTAGTCTCAGATGAAGTTTTTTGAGGCTAATGATAAAAAATCATTGCTGAACATTTTTTAATTGGGACAACTGTAATATGACTCACATTCAGCAAAGACCCAAAGGCATTAACATGAATGACTAAATTTAACATTTTAAGGGAGTTCTTTTTAGCCTTTAGTTAAATTTAGATTGAGGTTTCAGTTGTTGATTGCTCAATGGGAAGACGGGATGTATATATTCTTATGTATGGAAAGGTGTAAAGGTTTGATTGTGTGTGCTGTGGTTACTTGATATGGAAATATTTTGTTTTAATACTAACAAGAGTTTACTTGCCTAGCTTGTGCCACCTGAACTCAATTATTGCAACCAAGGTGACTTCCATTTACTCTGGTCTGATGCTTTATCTAGCTCCACTTTCCTCCTGTAATACTCTTTCAGTATTGCTATTGTATTGTTAAGCGGCGACTTGCCAGTAGTATCTGTTCTTATTGCTGTTTTATGTATTTGTGGTGTCTTGTCCCACCTATCTGAGATTTTTTGAAAGCAGTCTCATGCCTACTCCCACATCCACTGCTCCTGGAAGCCACAGCTGTAGTCTAACAGGACACAGTGATTCATGGGGTACTGCTGTACAAAGGAAAGACTCAATGGCTGATGTGGCCTCTTGAGGAAACAAGACACAGTCAAAATCTAGATGATATATTCCATACTCAGCTAAACAAATTGAATGGGAATAGAGGAGTGGGGCTGAAGACTCACTTTTCCTTTCTCAAAACCCTCACTCCAGAGGATGCTCTTTGAGCTCTCTCCTTCAGAGGTGCAGGAAAATGCACAGCTGCCCTGAATGCTTGAATCTCATGAGACAATGGGATAGCTATCTGTTAGACAGAAATTCAGCAGAAACCAGTCAATATTGGCTCCCAGAACTGCTCATGCTGCACTCAACTGCTGCTTTAAGACCTTTGAACACTAATGAGATTATGATGAGCTTTTTTGACCAGAGATTTTGGGTTACTGAAGGAATTTTGGAAGTATGCTTCAAACAGTGATAAAGATGTCTAAAAATATGTTTCTAGTTCACACTAATACTGATAAATTTAAATATTTAATACAATTTCCTGGCACAACTGTGAGTTAAAGCACTCTAAATAACATCAAAATTGCCAAAGTACACCTTCACAAAACATACTAGTCATAATTTTTCAGTAAAATAATACGGAAAATGTAAAGGAGAGCAGATTGTTTTCTATATCAACAGTTCACTGAGAAGATTGTTTTAATTACAAAGCTCTCATATCTTTTTATATTAGGTGTCTTGTTGAGGTTGAAAAGCCATTAGTGTCTCAATGTCTTGCAAAGCTTTCTCTACAATTGTATAACAGCTACTTAGCAGTTATATGAAGCATACCATTTAAACAAAATTTAAGTCCACAATTACTCTGTTAATAAAATGTAAATTTAAAAATACATGCAACCATCATGAAGATGGAACATTTAATTCTCACTTAGCTTCCCACAGAATGAAGGGTTACTTTGGTAAAAGAGATAGGAAGACGGCAGTAATTGCTCTTATCTGCTGTTTCGTGGGTGAAAATAACTTCTAAGATTTTGAATTCTGAGGCCTAAATCAAGCATTCATTTTATCTAGCTATAACTTCTCTGGAACATTAGAAGGAACAATTAGCATATATCTACCTGTGTATCTTAAGGTATAGTTAATGCATGGGAAGGGTATACTTAACTTTACATCTTTGAAAATATGTCCCCTGGAGAATAAAAGAAAGACTTCGGAGTTCTCAATAACAGCAAAAAAGGAAGAACTTGATTTATTTACTTTCTTTTTTGTGATAATCTTGCTCTTTTTGTCCCAAATTTTCTGCAATAAGTATAAAAAAACAAAAACAGAAACAAAAATAGTGAAACAAACAAACAAAAACATGAGAAAGACAATTTCTGAGCACTCTGGAACTCAGTGGAAATGCTGGTCCAGTGTCTCTCAGCCAGAAGACAGTAGAGACACTGGGTTTCTTTTGACAAAGCTATTCTTTGATGGCTCTGTCTTTCCATAAGTCTTCCTGAAACCATCACTGTTACGAAGAGGAAGAATAAATGAGTTGGTCCTGTAGAAGCAGCAATGCCAGCCAGCAGTTAACACAAGGAAGGCCTTCTGATGCTGGAGCAATGAGAAGGGGTTGCAGGAGGCAAGACTAGGTTTATAACAAGGAAGATAGATGACATCAATTAGAAAATGAAGGTCCAGTACTGCTAGGAGTAGTTAGGAACCAGTGAGCAATATGAAAAAAGAGGTAGCTTTTACCACTCCTGAGCACCACACTGACAACAGGGAACATTCTTCTGTAAGGGAGACTGGCATCAAATTTCCAGACAAAGGGAGAGAGGACAGAAAAGGGAATTTGAAGAATTAAGCCTCAGGGAACAAGATCACTCTTGTAACCCAGAATTAGAGGAGCCTAAGGGACTTTCACATCCCAAACCCATCCAATGCCAAGGGCAGTTGGATGAATTTGAGAGTATGAACTTTTTAGCAGCTGTCTGAAAATCTTAACCATGTGTATCTCTTAATTCCCTCTGTAGAGGCTGCTTAGAAACTCTGTTTTGAATATTTGTTATTATCCTTGAACAACATACATATTGGGAATAATTCTCCCCTTTTGGGACAGAACCTGCTCCCTTTATTTCTTTTCTAGTACCAGTCTCTCCTGAAATAATACCTTTTTTTAAGTTGCACAGTCCAGGTCAGAAAAACATTTAGGAACATGTAAGTATCTAACTTACGTCATGCTCTTAAAAAGGATTTAGAAACCTAAATCATAATTAATTTGGTCCTATATGGTGTGACTGGGAAATGCTGAAGGTGACTGAGTTATTCATGCAGCCAAGGCATCTTTATTTTAACTCCAGTTTTTCCTTAGTATTGTCTGATCTTGCCAATAAAGATCAGGTCTGTTATTCACATCTTTGAAGGCGCTCACTCCTCAAATTTTGAGGAAGAATCTTGTTTTAAGCATCCTGCAGGTTGAAATTTTACAATAAGGGGCTATTTCTCTTATCTTTCCCTGTTGATCAGTAAATTATTAAGTTCTGTCTCCTAACAATCTGTGATCAGAATATCAATCAAAATATTAATTTTTACACCAAATGTTTAACTTGTCCCCACCATTTTTAATTGTTCTCTCTCCACTCAGAGTTTGCATCTAAAAAGCAAAGATTCTATGTTTTTGTCATGTCATATATTTCTATCATTAAATGCTGCATGAAAATAATCTTGTAAAAATAAATTTTTTAAAAGTGTTAAACTATATTATTTCCCATGTTGCCTGTATTATAGAACCTCACCCACAAAAAAAAAAAAATTAGCCATTGAAACTTACTATGCACCACCATAGCCTGTATTCTAGATCAGGGTAAACTCAGTGGGAAGAAGTGACTGAACACTGTATGTGGAAAAAATAGAAACAGTGAAAACAAAAAGTTTACTGTGGTAGCTGGTCTGCAGTAACTTACAAATTACTAACAACTTATGTAAGTTTTACATGCCTATTCCATCTGCTATTCATTAAAAAAACACGTTACCATGGTAACTGCCTCATGCCATGGTATTTATGCTGCTTCTGATGTACAAAGCATAGTTTGTGTAGGAGTGTGTGTATGTATATGATGTGGCAGCTGTCGTCTCTGCCATTTTGTTGCTGCTTCAGAAAAAATAAAGCAAGTAGTGGCTATGAATACTCATTTGAGTAACGATACTCACACCCATTTGACTAAGGGCCTACACAGAGCTCCACATGGATATCATCTGACCAACCCACACACGGGGTGATCTCACAAGGGGGCAGAGCTGGGTGGGCTACCTTTAAATATAACACCACTATCTGTCACTGAATTAACAGGCTGGGAGGCAAAAAGATACCCATATTTTTGGCAACATACAGAAAACAAAGGTTTTCAGAATGACCCTTTTGGTCATTCTTTTAAAAATATAAATGAGAAAAAGCCCAAATGGCTATGGCCTTTAGAGGAATATAAATTTTCCATGTAATAGGAAAGGAGGCAATTCAAAACACTTCCCAATATTCCTCTTTCTGCTCATGATTTAGAAAAGAGTACGTGCTAAAGACAGACAAGCTGGTAAGAACAAAATAGACACAAAATTTTGTCCAGTACTTAATTGGTACTGAACCTCTCCTGAGTATTATTAGTATTATGACATTTTCATTCTGTTTGCTGCGCATTTAACTTTGACATTTCATAAAAAAATAGCCTCCAAAAGATTATTTGCATACCATTTTGTCCTCATTTAATATAAATCAGTGTTTATTAAGAACTTCAAAGGCACAGTCTTATGAGATGTCTTGTTTTCTACCTGCCTGGAGAAATGCTTAGTTTTGTATTTGTATTCTGTACTCTCATATAGCAATGCAGCTTTCTGGCTTAAGCCAACTCCATTTTTATTGAACTTGCTTGTCACAAACAATCAGCAAACAAATATTTCAGGTTCATGAATATGATCTGAGCTCAATGGTGATGGGTTCCAACGGCAAAAATCCACTCAGAAAAAGACCAAACTCTTGTTGATTTTGTTTTCTTGTGTAGTTTAAAAAAAGAAAAAAATTAAAATAAAAAAAAAGAAAAAAAAAAGAAAAAAGGAGAGACATTAAGGACATTGTTTGCATACCCTTGCAAAGATTTTAAATAGTTCACTACCCAAGGAGAAACTGCTGTTTTTTGTAATACACGTACTTACATAAAGTCAGACAGCTAAAGGAATACCTATACTCAGTGCCATGGAATAACCTGTTTTCATTAAAACATACCTGTAAACTGATTAATAGCATAAGATGGAAGGTAGGGGCAGTATCAATGACACTGGTGATTAGAGATCAGAGAAGAGGCCTGGCTGTATTTATTAGCCTTCTTGGATTCTTCTTGACAATGACAAATCAACAAACCATATCAGAGTCCTGTATTACAGGAAATGAATCGAAGCATCTTGAGCATAGCCATTGCCTGTGCACCTTCAGCTGACTTTCGGGTGTCTCAGATTCATCCATTTCAGAAGAACTCTGTAGATCAGGAATCATGATATACAGCTGTGCAGAGATTACAAGGATGCAAATAGATAGTTTTCTTCAGCAGAATGCATTTGCTCCTTACTGAAAATATCTCAAATATGTATACTGAGTGGAATAAAAAGCAAGAATCACTTATTCATGTCAAGGAGATATCAGGCTTCAGTCTGCATAGCTTTGCACATTGTGGAATCATTTATAGCTTTAATTGTAAGTGCTTATAAAATGCCCTTCCTCATCAGAATTTTCTTTTCCTATTTGCATACAGAACTTCAGGCATTTTCACAGGTGTATGACCAAATAGTGGTCTGACTGATTTATCATAAATCATCAGACCCTGAAGTTTTTTTCTCTCATGATTATGGATCTTGTATCTATTCATTCTTAAGAACAGAGGAATAAGAGAGCAAAACCTGGGAACTTCCAAAACCCATACAAAGGAACCAAAGGAGCTATTAAAAAACCCTCTCTTCTTACATTAGTGGTAATTGGTGTGTATTACAGCAGCCTGATCTCCTCTCATTTTACCACACATTTGACCCCACAAGGCTGTTCTAGCAGGCAGGGAATTAGTAGAAAGTCAACATGTCATACTCTGACCCTGAGGCAACTGCCAGAGCAGGTTATCATAGGAGTCATTATAGCTTTAAAAATGGAATCCTCAATTGGCCAGTTAAGCCTGTTTCAAGCTGTCAGAATGATGCAAAGCAGCAGCATCAGGTCAGAGAAGGCATTTTTAGATTTTAGAGTAAAAGAACAAATAGCAGTCCTTTGATAAAGAATTATAAGATTCACCAGGCATAGACCCAGTTCTGTGTGCTTTCGGATTTTTGGTAGAGAGCTACTAGCATTCATAAATAAATCCATCACATAAACAGTAACTCATAAAAAACCCACCATCCCAACCAATAAACAACCAAACAAAAAAGCTGAGTCTTGGGCCTTTTGCATTCCCAGTTTGCACTAGCCTTGCATGTGACTGCTATGTGAGCTTCTTGCAGACTAAAGCATACCACTTTGTCCAATGCACATTTGCTTTCCAGATCATGTCCAGTGTTAGGTATTTTAAGAATTGCAAAATCCAGGGTGGAAAGGTTTCATTCCAAAGAATATATTTTATTTGTTAAACTAGATTAAATTTACAGCATTATGTATGTCTAAATAATAGGAAAGGAACTGGTAGAAACAGCTGTGTATTTCCAGGAGGCTGATGACATCAGCCACTGCTATTTGGCCCAGATTGCTCCACATAACTAAATGGTTATCTTTTATCTACCACTCATTCCTTCTCTCTGTATATTCAGCTGTAATTACCCTATCTTTCAGGATGATACCTCAGGCAGTTGTGACTGTTGTGCTAAAAGGGTCAAGGGAAACATCTTCAGCTTTGAAAGTCGTCACAGGCTTTTGCAGGTGTGTTTGAGACTAGCACAACACAAATGAAGTTTTCTAGTATGAGAGCTAGACAGTATGCATCACATGCACAGAGGGGCCATTAGCACAAACAGGGGAATAATCTATGATGCTGGAAAAATAAACAGAGCTTTTCCACATAGAATCTGAAATCCCAATTACATACTAGAGCTCAGACATTATTTCTGTAAAATAAATACAGTTGGCACCTCTGGGTTATTACTAAATCCTGCAGGCACTGAACAAAATATATACCTTTTCCCTTTACAATACATTTTCCTTCTTGCTCAGAAGCCAAAATTCTTTTGCACTCAGTTCTCACCTATAGGTATTTATATAAAGAAAATTATCTTTAGTATCTTTGTTCTCAAGCTTATAGCATACAAGAATCTCATCTTTCTATCTCAAAAGAGGGTTAACAAAACTGAGATCAATGATTCTGACAATACAGTCATGCAAGTCAGGATTTCCCAGGAGTGCAATTAGTCTTCCTTGTGTTATTCTTATGTGTGGACCTTATTCCATTGTCCCTGGCTAACTCCAGACTATTTCAACAAAATGTGCTTCAACACAGTCCCTGGAACAAGACCAACACTTTAACATGTTTTTGAAGATGTTAAGTGATACTCTAAACTTCTCTGAAAGTGTTTCCTTGATGTATTCCGCCTCCAGAAAGTGACCATAGAAATAATGAAAACATTTTAGATCATCATGCATGCATCTTCGTAAAGTGGGTGTTGGGATTACATTATAATGGAATCACACTACATAAAATACTGGGTGTCTGCTTTGCTGTGCATAGGAGATATGGCATAACATACCTCCTGTTGCAGAGTAATGAGATTTAACCTTATGGGATACTCCACATATGTATTTCTAAGAAGAAGAACAAGAAATTATTGTGAATTTCAAGGATAAGGCAAAGCATTTGACATGTAATGCTAACAAGAAATCAGAACTTTTTTATTCCTGTCAACTGTAGAGCGCAACGACCAAGATAAACAAATGGGTGCAGTAGAGAAAATTATTGTTTTGTTTTTTTGGTTTGTTTTTTTTTCCCTGTTGTTTTATTGTTTGTTTGGTTTGGTTTTGTGGGGGGTTTTGTTGTTGTTGTTAGGGTTTTTTTGTTTTGGTTTTAGTTTGTTTTTTTTTTTTTTATTTGCGTGAGGGCATTTTTAATTTTGTTTGTTTCTTTCTTTTGTGTTTGTGATTTTTTGGTGGTGGTGTTGAGGGTTTTTTGGTTTTTTTTTACAAAATTTAATTAATATCAACTGTCCTGTCGATTTCTGGAATTAATTTTTCACAGTGGAGTTCCTATTTAGCCCCAGTGCTAATCATAAAATTGATGAGCATTACATCCCTTAGATTTAGTGGGAATACCAGAATCTCTGCAATTCAGATCTTTAGTGCAATGTTTAGGCATCTAAACCACCCAAGAGAACTTCAGTTCTCATTTATAAAGCAAATCCTTTAGCACTGCTAATATGAAGCATATTTGTACTAAACAGCAGTGCTTGGGACAGGTGACATGTGCTTTGTGATGTGTTTTTAGTGAGCCTTTAATCTCTAAAATTTAAAATCTATCAGACATCTCCAGAATGAACAGCATTGGGTCAATTCCTCTTGTATAGCATGCAGAATTAGGAGGCTTAGACGGGGAGTCAGCACATCAGCCAGTGAAGATCTAAACCACAGACGCCAAAAGATGCAGAAGGTGTTTCGTGAGCAGTGCTATCTGCAGGGGAAGGGTAGGTCCCAGTGAAGATGGTGCTCTGGGTGTAAAGCTACTCTCTTAGACATCATCCTGCAAGGAGAAAAGGAAAGTACGTAAAATAAAAACAAAATCATTTAATGCTTTTTCTGCAATAGGTCCTTGGGACTGTGTGCAACCAAAATCATGGTTTTTTGGAGATACTAGGATGGGAAGCAAAAAGAGAGCTTGGCTCCTGGCAAGCAGCAGGATGTGCTTCTAGGAAAAAGAAGGTGGAGAATTTAATTCCCTATCCATAACTTCCTGAAAGGAATATGTGCAAATCCTTCGAGACCCAGGAGACACCTTATAGTGGGAGGGAAAGGTGAAGATTTCTGTACAGAGTATGGGATATATGGTGCTCCCTCACAGATGATGGAATCTGCAGGTATGAAATTCTCTGGAGAACAGACCTCTTGGGAACTTTAGGGGTCTCTGAGCCACCCTGGGAGCAGTCAGACTGAAGTGCAGGAAGACGTTTTTACTTGGATTTTTGTGTATGAATGTTGGATAAGGATGGACATTACTTATTTACCTCAAGGTCTTGTGACTTTACAAGTGCAATAATCAATAGGTCTTCATATCAAAGGCAGGAGGTAAATATCTTTACACCACTGCATGTATAAAACTGTAGGTCTTGTCCAATCAACCAGCCTGTTCCACTCTCACTGTTGAGAAGAATCATTAGCTAGGATTGGAGATCCATACTCTCCTTATCATCCTGACAGAATCCTCTTAGAATCATAAAATCGTTTGTGTTGGAAGAGACCTTTTCGAGGTCAACTAGTTCAAGCCCTGGCAAGGGCAGGGACATCTTCCACTAGATCAAGTTGCTCAAGCCCTATCCAAATTACACACTTCCAGGGATGGGGCAGCCACAGCTTCTGTGGGCAACCTGTGCCAGACCCTCACCACCCTCACTGTAAAGGATTTCTTCCTTATCTAAATTAGACAGGGCTTCAGTTGCAAACATTTTCACTGTATTCTATTGCAACAATAGGCCCTATGAAAACATTTGTCTTTTGTATAGGCCCCCTTTAGACCATATGGACCCCATTCAGGTCCCTCTGAATGGCATCCTGTTCTTTAGGCATGTCAGCCATACCACTCATCTTGGTGTCATCTGTAAATGTGGGGAGGGAATGCTCGATCCCTTTGCCCATGTTGCTGACAATGTCATTAAATTAGATAGCTCAGGTTTGGGCTAGACAACAGACACAGGTTGTGAACGGTCTAATATTTGGATTCTTGCTCTCCTGGTCCCAAAAGAAGGGGATATGCTTTTGGAGAGCTGACTTTGAGATGAGGAAGGAAACTACTAAGTCCAAAACCTGTGGTTGTAGGAACCCATAGAGTTTTTGTCTGAAGTCTGTATCCTTAAGGTGTCTCAATCTGAATTGGAATAGACAGTTTTTCTGAACTGCTGCCCTGCAATTAGTGCCTATGATGTTAATCAGCTGCCAGCTGTAATATCCAGCCAAGATGGAAACTGTGACTAAACAGTGAAAAATTAGGGCTTACAAATAACTTTATACTTACAATTAATGAATGTTTCATGGAGATGCAAAGCTCTGAGGCATGCACCTGGGTCCCACAAGTCTGACAAAAATATGTAACCATCTGACAAGAGTTTTTGTTTCTTATTGCCTACTTTATAGAAAGAGAGAATCACATTATAATTCAGGTTGAAAAATTCCTCTAAGATCATCAAGTTCAACCATTAATCCAGCACTGCCAAGCCCACCACTAAATCAAGTCCCCAAGTACCACATCCACATATCTTTCAAATACCTCCAGGAATGGTGACTCCATCACTAACCTGGGCAGACTGTTCCAGGGTTTGACAACAGTTTTGGCAAAGACTTTTTCCTGATATCCCGTCTCAACTGCTCCTGGCACAACTTGAGGCCCTTTCCTCTAGCCATAGAATCACAGAACCATAGAATGTCTTGGCTTGGAAGGGATGTTAAAGATAATATAGGTCCAACAACTCTGCTGTGGGCAGGGACACATTACACTAAAAAAGACTGTTCAAAGCCCCATCAACATTGGTCTTGAACAATTCCAGGGATCAGGCAATCTCATGGGATGTCCTATTATTTTTTACTTGGGAAAATAGATTGACCCCCACCTGGCTGCCACCTTCTGTCAGATAGTTGTAGATATTAATAAGATAGCAGACTGGTTCTGTAGTTCTTTCACCAGCTCAGTATCCCTTCTCTGGACTTGCTTCAGCACCTCAATATTATGAGGGGCTGAAAACTGAACACAGAATTTGAGGTATGACCTCACTATTGCTGGCTACACACTGGGGGGTGGTCACTGTCCTGGTCCTGTTGGTCACACTATTGTTGACCCAAGCCAGGATGCTTTTGGCCTTCTTGGTCACCTGAGCACACTCTGGCTCAAGTTCAGCCAACTCTCAAGCAGGATCCCCAAGTCCTATTCTTCCTGCCACTCTTTCCAGTCCCTCTGCCCCGGCTGGTAGCACTGCAGGGGATTGTTGTAACCCAAGCTCATTACCCAGTGCAGAGCCTTGTGGAATATTATACAATTTGCCTTGGGCAATTAATCCAGACTGTCCAGATCCCTCTGCAGAGGTTTCTTACTCTCCAGCAGACCAACACTCCTACCCAACTCGGTGCAGTCTGCAAGATGACTGGCAGTGCACTTGATCCCTTTCTTCAGATCATTGATAAAGATATAAGTCAGAATTGGATGTAGGGTCAATAAACAGTTCAGAGGAAATTGAGAATTCACAAAACTAGGGCTCTCCAAATATAAAATATTCAGCAATTTGCATTTGTGGTATTTGACCTCCTGTTCTTTTCAACTAACTCACATTCTCTCCAGTCTTCCTTTGTCATTGTCTTGCTGGAGTCTTCAGGCTCTTTGATGTTTAATTGTAGTCTTATGTTTCATTGAGGCTATTCAGGTTCAGGAACAAATCCACTAATTATCAGCAAGGAAGCATGTTGCACTGGGAACCAGCAGGCACTTGTTTCCTGCATTTAAACCTTCATGAGGATGATCTGCCTCTCTACCAGTGATGATGCACATATGCTGTGAAGGTCAGGATTCTGATGCACAAAACAAAGTCAAAGTGGAGTCCAAAAAGGTACCTGACCCTTGAACCATGAAATGAGGACATCAGCACAAAATTATGAAACAGAGGTGCTTCTTTTCAATGTGATGCATTACTGAAAGGTAGAGTTGCAGTAGCCTTCAGACCTTTGCTCCCATCTGTGCAATGATCTGGATTTTGTACTCAAGGAAGGCTTGTAGACATTGTAGGAATAGTGGCTTTTTGAGATCTCCTGGAGCTTTTCCCTTATAGTGACATTCTTGCTTGCATAAGTAGCGTGAAAGGAATGAAGAAGCATGATGGGAACCTGTTTTCTTGTTAGCTCTTTCTTTGCTTTTCCTTTGCAAAATATATTCTGAAGAATGACAGGAGTATCATAATAAAAGATCATTACTGAAGATTTTCTCTTTTATTTGCAGTTCCTGGAGTGGAATCAACAGCATTGGCAGGCTGCACTAGCTTAAAACTGTGCAATTTGACAGGCAAATGTTTTATTGAGAAGTTTTAATTTTATTTCTGGATCATTTACATAAATGGGGGAAGGGAGAAGGAGATGAGATGAAAGAAAGGGGCATTTATGCCCTACAAAAAAATCAGAACAACATGGTGGTTTTGTGGGGGAATGCCACACTTCATACACGATTCATTTGAATTTATAGGTTAACACAATGTCAATAAAAATAGGGGGTCTATTATTAATAGAATAACAGGTTTATTCCTCTTTCCAATACATCACATGGAAAGAAACCAAAGAGTAATAAAAGGTAGGAAAAGGAATAACAGCCATAAGCTGGAACAATAGAAACAATTCTGCCACATAAGTGAAAAAAATTACAATAGAAAATGTATAATATTGAATAGAAAAGGAGACAAGATAATGATTTACAGAAACTTCTGTATCTCATACTTTGGTGTAATACTGTGATATTTAACAGAACAAGAGTATACCCTTTGCAATGAACAAGTTATTTCCACATCCCAGAATTTGCCTTCAGTAAAAGAACTTCCATTTATACATGTAGAATAAAAGTTTGGATTTAGCTCACCCACAAATTGGTAGTAAAACTGGATAGGTTTAGGAAAAATGGAGAAGGGGGCCCATAAGGAGGACAGAACAGACTCTTCCTGAAGCTGAATGACTCTCAGTCTCAAGTACTCTCTATTATTATGCACCTGTGAAGCCTAACAGTTACATCTAGTTCTTCCCAGTGTCCCTGTCCCCTGATAATACACCATTTCACAATAGTTTAAGTGACATTAAACAATTACATAACTAAAACTTGTACCATAAAAGTAATGCTTAAAATGAGACCAGAGATTCTGGGTTTTGGCATTTTCTTGCCTTTTACATGCTTCACTGCAAAAGTTTGACATTTTTCCAAACACACTAAATTTCAGATATTTTCAAATAGAATGCAGCAATGTTTTTATTAAGTTTTTCCCCTTGAATATAAATGTTAATATCAATCTAATGCTTAATAAACTACAGTTCTTTATTTTTCCACACAACAAGAAATATCTCTATTCAGCAAACACTTCAGTCTTTAAGGGAAGCATGGTGATTTAAAAAGGGCAGGGAAATAGAGGTAAAGAATTATAGAATTACTGAAAGTGAACAGGAAGAAATAATATCCTGTACGAATGGTAGAATGATGCTTAGTGAAAACGATAAAAACTTGCACTGTTACTTTGCCCATTATCCTATATTTTTGTTTCTCTAGCCCCTCTTTCTCCTAAATTTTGGTCATGTCAATGTCTTAGACTAGACTCTTGGAGACATTATAAGTAATTTGTGAGTGTTACTCCATACCCATCATATACATGATCAGCTGTAAACCATACTAAAAGATGAAAAGAAAAAAAAGTCTGTCCCATATATTCATATATCCTACAGGGACTCATTGTTCAAATAAACCAGATTTTTTCACAGATACTCTGAAAATCCAGATTCTGTGAAAAATGAAATTGAAAATTATATGATTAGGAAAGATAAAAATGAAAAAAATGTGTCATAATAATGGTCACATTTTGGACGAGGTTCAGAAAAGGGATGTCTGGGTTTTTTTGTTTACTTTAAAAAAATGCGGTTTCTGTATGTTATAATTCGAAATTCCATGCATAGGTAATTCTGAGAGCAATTACCAAAGGCTGTGATTTTAGAGACATATTTCTATGTATTTATACGTACAAGCCACTGCACAGTTTTAAATATTATTTCTCTGGATTCTGTATCTTCCTGGCTGCTATTCTACCATAAATATCTGTGCTCTGTATCATTACTAGGAGAATAATTTTGACAAATATAAATGCCAGTAAATTATGAAAGCTGATATTCTACCAGTAAGAAATACTTTGAGGACAGATCATCATGAGGCAAAAAATATAGCGAAGAAATTCCCTTCTCCCTCCTCTTGTAAAGAATGGTTTGATGTGTGAATGACTTGAACAAAGAGTGTCTCCCATATCAGGCTCCCTGTGGTTTTGTTCTAAGAGTTTTGGTTTAGGTCAAGGCTTGCAGCTGCTGTTTGAAGGATTTTCCCAGATCTGGGTATATCAGGTGTTGGTTGATGCTTTGAGCACTGAGACCTGTCATCATGCAGATTTTAGAACTAAGCTGTCATCCTGTACTGCGCCATTAACTCAGGGGTGGCTCTGCCGAGGGGGTTCTTAGTATTGCATGAGTATTCCAGTCTGAAAAATGAGAAAATTTAATCCTTGTAGAATACATTAATCTTCACCCCAATTCTATGTGACATTGTCAGCAGTTAATTTAACAGCAGAGCTTCACAAATGAAAGATCAATGCAGGGAAAGTTCCTTTGAAATCTTAGTTTATTCAATGAACATTGTCTAAAATCTACAGCCCAGGCAGAAAGGTGTAGGTCATTAACTAAACAGGCAACCACTAGAGCCTGTTTTAACCACTAGAGCCTTGGTGAAATTGCACATGTAAATGACCAAGTCTCAAAATCATTTACTGGCTTCTTTTTCCCAGACACACATAGATTTCCATAGCAGGATGATCTGCCCAAACCACTGATATTGTTACTTCCTGTAATGTGCACCATATATCCTCCACACCTTTACATACCCAGTGATGCACTCAATCAGAGCTGAGTCTGAAAAATGTAGTTTTTTCAGGTTGTTTTTTTTTTTAAACCAGCAACCACAACAATACAAACCCAAAAACTGGCCATAAATCTGAATAACTTCCCAAATTTAGGTTCCAAGAACTGAAGTGGTACAATGGCATCCACAATTTATTAAGGCAGATTTTAGAGATAAAATCCTTGACCCTGGGTGTATCAGGCACAACTGATGCAGCAGAAGTGAACAAGAAAGACAGCAATGGTAGAACATTTGCACACATCTTTATTTTTTGCTAATGGCATCCTAAAGATGACGAAAAAATAACTGTACAAAAAAAACCTCACCATTCTTACTTCATAAACTTCAAGGCATTCAATGACTAAAGACATCTTCCCACTTTCTGGGCATACCTTGATCTTTCCTATATCATTAAATACAGTTTAAAATGAAGTTTTGTCACCAAAGTCAACTCCTGGTGATATTCTAGCTGATTTCTAAAAAAAAAAAAAAAAAGTTTTATTTATGGTGTTCTGTCCTTTAAAGCAGTTGTTTCACCCAGTAGATCTTTCCAAGTCACTCAGCAGGGATTATTGTGGGGCAGCATGAATATATTTAAAGTTCCCCATGCCACTGCACTGTTGTAAGTACACCTCAGCAAGACAGTAGATTTTTTCCCCCCTCTGGAAAAATAGACAATCTTTGCAACCTGTCCTGCAAATAAAACTTTTGTATTCAACTGCAAAGCAATATAGTAGAAAAATTAGTAGAAAACATCTCAGGTCATATTTAGTGAAGCTGTAATTAGCAGAAGGCTGCAAAGAAGTGGGGATGGTGACTGGAAACTGCTTTTCTGTTCCTCTGACATCATCTGGCAAAAATGCCATGGAGAGAATTTACACACTGGCTTCAGACACTTGCAGCAATTGACTTCCAAAGACGGTTGTTGTCTCTAGTGGTTTGCACAGCCTCAGTGTTTCAGGTATAAATTTGCAGGATTCTGCCTGATGAGTACAATGAATTATGCAAAGAGCAAAATGTCCATATGTACTATGATTTCTCTTCTTGAAAAGACAGAGGCTACTGCAAAACTAGCTTTAACAAATGCATAAGTAAGGGTGATGAACATTTATATTTGTCTTTCCAGCAACCCTTCTCTCACCATAATTAGAGNAGTGCATATTCAAAGAAAAACATAAATTCCCAACATGTTTTGAATGTTTCTGAAAAAAAAAAAAAAAAAAAAAAAAAAAAAAAAAAAAAAAAGTTTGTCTCTCTGATTAATAGTCAATGTTTTTCTTTCACACAAGCTTTCATCTGGTAAGTACAGCAAGACATAGTATTCAGATATTGCTGACGACACAACATGTGGAATTAACTAGAATAAGAACCCATGAAGAGAGAATTTGTGACAGTAATTGTCATGTCCTTTGTATTAAATAAGGTGGGAAGGACAGCTGTGAGAAATTAGGATGATGTTATGACTTGCTATGAGAACCCAGCACTGTGAAAGATTTGCAAAAACTGGGGTATTTTATTCTTAGTTTGCTTCAATACAATCCATTAAGTGGCCAGCAATAGTCATCACCTGGTAATTATGTGGTGCCCTGAGCCAGATGCATTGACATTGTCAGCTGAATTTAAGTCAAATATTACTCCTGATACAGAATCATCATAGATGGTGACAAATGATAATTACTTCTCCTTTGCAGAGGGCTATCAAAAATATAAGCCAGGTTTAGACCTGAACAGAAAATAAAGAAAAGCTGCTGCATTCTTTTGATACAGTCACAGAGCAGAACTACTACTCTACATTTTGGGGGAGCCAAAAATAAAAAGACATGTACAAATTGTAAGCTGCTTTCTACCTCTTTTTTCAATAACTCTGCTGTTGATTGTGGGACCAAGAGGGAAATTACAACTTCTCAACAAAATCAAATGTCATTATTTGAAAGGTTCTTCCATATATGCTTTATATTTTTAATAAGAAAATGTAGTTGCTGTATGCATAAGTAGATTTTATAGCTGTATGACATTAACAAAACTATACTCTGTAACTTTCTTATGGGAAAACAAAGGAAAACAAACTGTGAAAGAAAAAAAAGGACACTTGAAGCCCAAGAATATAATTTAATAAAGTCCAGACAATGAATCATGGTGTTTAAAATCATTAGTATCCTTGGTCTAAGTAAAACAAAAATCTGAGATAGTTCAGGTGCTATACAAATAAAAACCTTCTAGCTCTATTTAGGACAATCTGAGAGAGAAGTCTTAGCTTATATCAGCAAGATGAAAGTATGGCACTATTAGACAAAAATCTACATGGTACATCAAAAGACTGTGAGGGACATTTAACTACTCCATTTTAATCATTTATTATACAATGCCAGGAAACTACTGCATTTTTTCTTGACTGAATAGCAAAAAAAAAAAAAAAAAAAAAAAAAAAAAAAAAAAAAACACAAAATCCCC